>JASXSY010001987.1:0-150177 GCA_034509805.1 Sipha maydis | reverse complement strand
TGCACAGCCACTAGTAAAACATCTCGTCGTAATTCGAAATGCTCGTGCCGGCGACCGTCACAATGAGGATTATCAGTGACACTGTCAAGTTAACCTAAACATCGTGGCTCCCAGTGATTGAGTGAGTCGCAGGAGTGTGTCTAAAGGTGAGGGTAGGCCAGAATATACTTTTTCTTCCTACTATTATTATATTACATCTGAAATAATTTATAAATCTGAATTTTTTTCAAATCAACGTCAGTTTGATCAATAGTATACTTTAATTTAATACCTATGAAGGAAAGAAAAAAATTTCACTCATATTTTTAAAGCTTCATTTTTCCTTCCGTCCTTTCTATATTCTATTCAAATGTATTGCATGATTTCTTAAACTAAGTTATTATTTTGTATTTCTCATGTGTAAAACGCATTTAAATTTCGATGATAAGCTAAGCAATGAAACATATAGGAAATAGCTAAGCAAAATAAATCTTTATATCATAGACTAATAAATACTCATAATACTCATAAGTTTAATCTAACCGTAATATTTTATTTATTTCAGATTTTTAGTTATTTAATCGTTGTTTACCGTAAAGCTATTGAACCAAAAGTTGTCTGCATTATCATCGGAGTTTCGTTCTTATTCTACCGTGAAATAATCGATTTTGACACTCATATACACATATAATTTTATAAGTTTTAAACAGGTATTCACAGTCACAATCTGCAGTTTAAATAAGATAATTCTCCCAGAGTGTTTAGCTTATTGTGTCTTGTACGAGTCAATTTAACCATTATATCCTGTAAATATCTTGAGAGCAATTGTTCTTTACCTTAAATAAATATCACTGTTCGTATATCCTAGTGTTTTCTAATATTACTAAAAAATCTAAAACCATAATATATGTCGAATACCCTGTTCTTCTGATGCGCTGTCAAATAATTTATAATAAATAATAACATCTACGTGTTATTCGTTTTTAATAATCCAAATAACCAAATTTATATCGATTTGCTAATAAATAATAACAACTCAATCCTCATTATATAGTTTTAGCACGGATAAGTTGTGTGATTGGTTTTCGTAATCATGAATACCTACGCCTAATTTATACTTCAATGGTTTATCTCTTTTTTGTTAAACGTTTTTTAATACGCCCTTGATTAACTTTACAGGTTTATTTGACGTGGAATACGAAAAGGTCAAGTTTTATACATTTAAATGAGGTTACCTAATTTTTATTTTATTTTATTTTATTTTTCATTTATAACAATATATATCAAGCGGCTTTTGAGAAAAATATTAGCAATACAATAAGTACTACAAAATACGAACAATATTTAAATTTTGTACAAATAATAGAACGGAACAGAATAAAAATTAAGATTTAAACTACATATAAGATTAACGTCAAAATTAATTGATCAAAGAACAGAATAATGTTTAAAATATATAACAAGTAAAAAGAGATGTAATAGTTGGTCAAGGTACGAAAAAACTATAAATTTATAATAATCGTCATTATCCTGGATAGAGGGGCATTTTACCCAACATTTGTACGACTTGGTGGAGTGTAAAAGAATGCCTTGAAGCTAATCTGAATACATTTTATATTTTAAAAGAAGTGAGAGCAGACCGTATGATTTAAAGTATTATTATTATTATACCATCGGTAGTTGCTTGTTTGAAGTTAATTGCCATTAAATGCCATCATTTTAGTAATCTATTATATCCAATACTAAGTACATTTATTCTTTTTTGTGACTTAACTTACCATCAATAACAATTAGTAAAGGGCGTAGCCAAGGGAGGGGGGGGGGGTAGCAAGTGTAGTAACACCCTCCCCCCCACGCCGAGGTATACTTATGTCTTATAAAAATAAAGATGCATCATAAACCGTGATGTACACATATTTATAAAAACGAAATATATACTACGATAACAATAATGCAAAGCACTGATTTTCATGCAGTGTATACGTAAGAATAATCGTTTACAACTTAATCAATATTAATTATCATGATGAACTACCGTAAAACCACATACTAACGTAAAACTTACAATATCAACCGATCTGTCCGAATATTATCAAACTTATTAGTTCTGTGATAAATAATAAAACTTATCAATAAAATATCGATGCATTAAGTTAATTTAAAAATAAATTTTTTTTTTTATATTTATAACAATATATAAGATATAATTTTTTAAATTTAATAAACAATATTCTCATAAACTATTATCACTTGTAATGATTTTTGCATAAAGTTTATGTAAAGGTATTGATTTTATATGTAAAATTTTGTCAATTAATTTTAAATAACACCCCTCCTTTGGAATTTCCAGCTACGAGCCTGAGTTATTATATATTTATACTTTAATAAAAAATATAACTCGAAACGAACTAGTAGGTACATAGCAAGTTTTCAAAAACGTTTTTATAACGTTATCATAATAACGTTTAACTTTCAAAAAAAAAAAAAAGATTAAAATAGATTATAACGTTTTGCAATCAATAGACTATTGGAAATTATATTGAACATGGGCGTCACTAGAGTCCAAATTCTAGGGTAGCAAAGTTTATTTTTAGAAAGTGAAAAAATAATTTTTTATAGGTTTAATCATTATTTTGTACAATAAAAATGCATATGTATATTTAAAATTTTGATTGAACTATATTATTTTTTTTAACTGTTACATTAATTAAAAGGATCACGATCATATAAATTTGTATCCAATACCACAGAGGTATCACTTTGCTCTAAAAAATAAATTTAAAAACTTATTTTAATTTAATTAAATCAATATATACAATATACATGCATTGAATGTTTATATATTTAACTACATTATATATAAAGCATTAACTACTAGTTAAGTAAAGCAGTTAGGTAATGCATGAAGTTACACAATGATTAAGTAATACAGTTTACACATATTTATAGAAAAACGCCACTGTCCACTGGTATTTGTACTTTATTAATAATTTACTTAACATTGAGTAGTGGGTACTTACCCGTTACATTATTATTCATACCTCAATAACTATTTGCACATAAACCTGGATAGGTAAGTATATCCAACGACCAACAACAATGACACAAACATTTATTTCCATGTAAATTAATGCTGTATAACTATAAATAATATATACCCGATGGCTCGTTTTGTGTATTTAGAGTTGTAGCATCTAGTTTGAGCAAATGTTGGTGAGATTGTTCTAAAAAAGTATGAAAAAAATAAACAAATATGTTTATTTGTTTAAGTAGGTATATAACAAGTTTCTGCAATTGTACCAGTAGATTCTATAGCTGTTATTGTAACTGAAGTTGAGGAACTTGCATGTAATAGATCATCAGGACAGGATTGTTCAATGAATGTTTCTGATTGTACATCTAACAAAATAAACAAATTAAACATAAACAATTTAATATTAATACATAATACATTTTAGTATAATTAGTTATAACACAGAACAGTATAAAGTATTTTAGCAACTTACTATTGCTGACGATTGTATCATTTGTTTCATCTTTGCCAGGAGATGTCGATTTTTTAGTGAAATA
The DNA here is from genome assembly GCA_034509805.1 of Sipha maydis. Lineage (NCBI taxonomy): Eukaryota > Metazoa > Arthropoda > Insecta > Hemiptera > Aphididae > Sipha > Sipha maydis. The sequence goes on along the minus strand of JASXSY010001987.1, from coordinate 146,628 downwards.
TTGGTGTAATGTTTTTTTTGTTTTTGTTATTTTACCCATACTGTTCTAAACAGAACAATAGCGTTTTTCAAAAATTAAAAAATAGATAATAATCTTTAAGCTTTTGAAATTTTAAGCACGAGTCCAAAATTCACAATTTACACAGTAACAATAATACAGAAACAACAAACGAGACAGCTCAAGCATAACGCTCGGGCAATCATATGAGATAGAATATAGATTATTGATAACAAGACGTATGAAAACCGCTCTTTTGATCTATATATAGCATATATAGCATATAGCATATATGACACACGGGCAATAGCCAATCAGAAAATATCATGATAACTGGCTAACCTTTTCTTTTTAGAACTTGATATGACGTATATTATATACACCACGGTTAAAGATATACTTTATATATCAGCTTTACTATATCTTTAACCGTGGTACACGCTATCACTGAGATAGATAAGTATATTCTTATCTATCTCAGTGCACGCTATTTAATCGTCCGTATTGGACTTATCACAAAATATTATTATTTTGAACATAATCACAAAAATATATAGTCTATTTTTGTACCCACTTGAAAAAAACATCGATTATACTGTTAAAATCTAAGATTTTATTTGGGGTAGCAAAACGATACCCTTGCTACCCCAAAAAAATGTCTGGGGTAGCAAAGATACCCCTCGATACCCCTTAGTGACGCCTATGATATTGAATAACTTTCCGCAAACAATAATTGATTAAAATTTATAATAAATATCGTTTATCAAAAACGATAATCGTATATTATAATAAATAACAAAATAGAACACAATTTATCGAACATTTTGAAAGAAAACATAATTAGGTGTACATTATTATTAAACGTTCGCTTATTTTTCTATATTTAGTTTATAATAATTAAACATTATCATAAAATATATAGTAGAATTAAATATCGAGAAAAAAATGATAGATTCATGATAATTTCTTGCTGTTATTATTTACGCTGTACAGAAAAATGTTATTTTTTCTTCTAGGTATAATTATAGATTTTGATTAGATTTATGAGGTTTATAATACTTTTAAGTCTAAAGTTAATCCATTCAAGCTGAGGTGTAGGATAAAAGAATTGTGAAGCATTGTTTATAGTTTTTTTTTTTTTTTTTTTTTCATTTAATTATATTAAACAAAATTTAGGAGAAATGGCCTGTGTGCACTGTAAATGTTACCTACTATATGAAATTCTATTATTTTTTAAAACAATAAGCAGTCGTAGCTTTTAGATTTAAATCAAAAAATTAACTAAATATTTGTCTTCGTAGTATAAATGTAAAATTTGAATAACGTTAAAAAAAAACTTGAATAACATTATAATATCTAACAACAGAAAACGCTGGCCTTGAAAAATGTTTAAATTTTTAATAACATTAAAAGCAAATGTTGAATATCGTTTAAATTCCTAATAACGATAAACTCCTAACTTGAAAAACGTTAAAATAAATAGTAACGAAAAACATTATTTATTTTAGTTTTTTTTTTTATTTAAGCCCTGGTACATAGTTTAATATAATATACAAATGACCCCGAATCGTGGCAAATATATTACAATATTATAAATTACATATCACGTACATAGTAATTCGATTTACATTATATCGGTAATTACAATTTTTCAATAATTATATTATAATTTAAAACATTTTTTTTTTAATTCTAAGTAAAATGAGGAAGCTTATTATTAGTTTCAATAACGAATGTTTTTTTATTTATTGCTTCTGTGTATACGATTTCGACCATAAAAATTACTATTTGTTTCGATCATCATAATCATGAAGAGAGATTTTTGATAGAAAATATTGTCTGGTTGGTATTTTATGAACGTGTAGTTTTATAAAATTCCCAATAATCATATCCTTATTGAACAATCTATATAATTTTTTTTTATAATAAACATAAATGGAGATGATAATAGCAGTTAAAGAATTTTTATGTAAATAAATCACACTTTGGTAGTAGGTACTTCGATTTATCTAATTGATCTAAGTCATTAGTAGATCATTATACCATTAACGTTTTATTCACCTCCAAGAATAACCATGAACAGTAGAAACTAATAGTTTATATCTTTTGTAAAAAGTTTCAATGATTTGTTGAATGAGATAAACAGAAACCTTGGTGAAGTTATAGGATAGGAGAGACATAGAATGAAGAAAAATTTAGCGAAAAACATTTAGATTGTATAATTTAGATATAATTTATTTTGGAAGACTTGGTTGAGCCCTGGAATTAAATATCGTAGGTCTCTACGGATTTGAATGGTGTTTTGTGTACCAACATTTTATTATTTAATTTTAAGTGAATTTTATGACTTAAAACAAATCTAACCGTTTTGCATATACATAATATTGTACTTATTATTATTATTATTTCAAATTTAAACATATAAATATTAACAGACAGATATACTTTATGGAATAACATAAAAAGAATAAAGTAAAAATAAAAATAAAAATTATCTTAGTGGGATAAATGATAACTATTATAGTTGGGATATATTTGAAACTATAGATCATAAATTAATGTCCAGATTTCGTATGGAATCAACTACATCCCTATAAGCTGTATTGTTATCATTTAAAGTACCTTTAAATGCACGAATCGAGGTACAAAGATAAATCGCTTCCACGTAGTGTACTCCGGATAACGTCATAGACGACTAAAAATTTAGCAAAGCCGACCGCTGTCTTCCTGACCTCACAGCAATTATGAGTAACAACACCAACACTAATATTATATTGTTAGCTAACTATTGGCTATTGACATAGTTATTTGCCGGATTTCTCGAATTAATATTATACTAAACGTATCTACAAACAAAAATTATTTTTAGTAAAATAATAAGGATATATTTTTATTAGAGGTCGGATTTATATTCTCTTAAAATCCTTAAAATATGATGTTTTTATGTCACATAAAATAGGCAATATATTCTCTTAATATTCTTTTAAAATACCAATTATATGATGTTTTATGTCCTTAAATATGCAAAATATTCTTTTAATATTTAAAAAAAAATCAGTTTAAATTTATTTTTTATTAATTTAGTTTTAAAATATATTTAATTTAATTAATTAATTATTCTATCAACATGAGTTGAGTCAGACGAATAGTCGTGATAGCTAACAAAATAACGGATGTGCTATCGTAATCGATAAGGAATACCTGGAGATTAATTTTTATTAAAACTCAGAAACCCAGAAATTAATCATTTAGTGAGCATTGTATTTTTTAAAAGTGCTGATATACGTGAAATATGTTCATTATATGCCGATATTACAAAAATATTCTCAAATATTCCCTAACGTGTTAAATATTCTCTAACCCCTAAAATAAGCTTTTTTATGCAAAATAAATTTTTTCTTGTGAATTCTGTATTTCATGAATCGTAAAGATTTCTCACTTCCATTTAACTGCATAGACTAGAAACAAATATGTAAAATCATAAAAATCCGACCTCTATTTATTACAATGTGCGTTTACAGTAGATGATTCGCACTGCGATCTGATAATATTTCGTACGTTTCTGATAAAATATATTTAATTGCTATCTACATAGTGTGATACATAAATATATTTACATGTAATTGGTCCATGGTGTATGTGTTTCGTTTCGACCAACAAACAAATTACAATTTTAATAATTCTATTATACATAACATATAATTTTATTTGTCACGCCGTAATCTTTGCAGATGAAAATTCTCTGAATTTCATCAATTCTTCCACCCGAACACTCAAAATATAACATTAGTACTAATATTCATAAACTGTTATTAACACCATTATTACTTATTTAGTAATAACTATTTTAATATAAGCTTGCGTTTTTTCGTCACTTGCTTCACGTACTCGAGAAAATTGTAAATTTTTATTATTTGATCGATTAACGCTCATAGGTGACGTTAAATAATAATTATGCGTGTATTTTGCACGGTAATTTCCCAATTTTATTTTAATTTATCGATATAATTGCTTGCTTCTGTAAAAATATATACCGATTTCCATGTATTCTAGAAAAAACACAAAATATATGGCCAAAATGTAATTAAGTAAAAACATGAATGTAATATAGCACGGGTCGTTGCATGTTACAAATATCCATTAAAAAATGTTTTTTAAATTTCATATTCCAAACAACCTTAGAGTAAATCAGGTTCATAAATATTATTTTCATAACTTGTCAATGACGCCATGTCTTCAAATAAATCAACAAAATAATTAAATAATCTTGATACAAATAGTAAAAATAAAAATGCAGATTATTATAATGTTATATCATGTTAAAGATTTAAATTTACAGGTATTAAATAACTAGCTATTGTTTTCATAAAAAAAATATACATATTGTTTAGGTACTAAATTTATATTCTCAGTGACGTCTGAAAAATATGTAAAAATATGCAAAATAAAATATACTTGTAAAATGGTAATTATTTGAATCAGATTAATATCTCACTAATTTAGGTTTGTTAATAAAATTAATTAATAATATGCAAAATCTTTAAAACTAATTTTACACATGTTAATAATAACAAATAGTATATACTTCATTTTGTGTAACGTCAAAGACCCTCTCCTTGGGATTTTCTCAAGCAAACAATGTTGCCTTGTGTAACCGTGATGGTAACGAAAAGTTCAAAAACACATTATCACACACTTGGTAATTGTATTGACTGTAAAATTAACTTGATAAGTGAATATTATTATGACGACCTGCTACTGTAAATTAATCATTTTTTAACCACAAAATATACGAAACACACTCCATATCGAAAACAAAAACGATTAAATATGAAATTATTATTAAATTTCAACATAGTTTAATCGATCATATGACACAATATTCGCTAGTGCTCTTGATTTGATGTGGGTAATACCCGGTTACCCAGAAACCCGGGTACCCGGGTACCTGTTTATCCGGGAAATACCCAATTTTGTGGGTAGTCAATGTTTTCGGGTAGTGGATACCCATTACCCAAAATTTTCGGGTACCCGATGGTTTTTGATATACGTAAACAGTTTAGCTAAGTCTTAACTCCTAAGAGTTAATCAGTATAAAATTATACATTACACAATTATTCGAATAAAAATATCTAATAAAATATAAAAATTATCTATAAAAATATAATCTAAGATATACCATTGATTAAGTGAACTTAATCAATGGATATACATACCTTAACATACCTAAGATCATTAAGCTATGATTATCGAACAGAAACAGATAAGATAAACTAATGTCTAGTTATTAATACTTTCATATTCTTATGTACACTTTTACTATTATCGAATTATAAATACATAATGGAATTGTTGTCAAAATTTACGGAATATGTAAAAATATGTAAAATTAAATATTTCTTAATTTATTGTAAATCATGTGAAACGAATTTATCATTTACAATTGTTAAATAATTTATTTTAAAAAAAATATGTATTTACATACAAATCCCAACTCTAGTAATGAGTATACAAATCATAACGGGTACCTGATCCAAAACGGGTACCCAATCCATAACGGGTACCCGAAATTTTGTAAATTGGGTAATACCCGTAAAAACCGGGTACCCGGGTATCAAGAGCACTAATATTCGCATAGATAATTTGTATTATTTTTTTGGTAGTTAATTAAATTTCAATATTGAATATTTTTCCCTTAAAAAATAATATATTTAATTATCTATATCGTACCTACCTTATCGAAAAAATATTTAACATTTTAATACAATTTTTTATGTTATTTATGACAATATTAATTATTTTATCTAGATTTTGTACCATAATAACATTCGTGCCGTGCATAATAATATGATTTACAATTATTCTATTTTACTTAGTAGAAGGTCAAGGATGTATGTGTGTGGATCGACAAGCGGAAGACTGCAAATTTATGGTGTTTATTTTGTGCATTATTAATATCATATGTTGTATAATATAATTCATAGATAGAAATACCAATGTATTTCGCTTGTGGCTTATTGTACACTGACCAAGTTATTGTCCATGAAAAAAGGTCAATCTCACTGTGATGAGAACAAGTCAAAAGGCCATAATAATAAATAATTTGATGAGGTTTTTTTTTTAGTACTACTATAGTATTCGAACAATTAACTGGCGAAAGTGACGTGAATCATACCAATCATATTTTTGTACTGCAGTTTCTCAATATTATTGTAATATACTGTATTATAACTAATATATCACAATATTTTTAATACAAGTATTGACAAATTTAATTAATGTTATATTATAAATGGTTTCAGATTTCAATATAAAGATATTGATCCTAATTTTTTTCTTAAGCAATAGCGGTTTGGATTCTTTGCTCAAGGAGGGACCAATTTATTTTTAGTCCAGGTACCCTCTATAATATATAATATAATAGGTTTCCTTTTTTTTTTAAATATTAAATGATATTCAAAATCAAATATGTTATTCAACGTCTTATTAAAAGATTTAAAACTCTCATAATATGTCAATACATAAGTAAACATTAGTATAAATTTAATAATTATGTTCTTCGAAGTCTGTTAGTCGTCTATTTTCAAAACTTCAAATCCATTAACTATGATTTCTTGAACTAAGTTAAATCCACTTAAATACATTATAGCTTCAGCTGACAACCGATACTCATAAAGTAATTTTAACAACTCTATGTTGAGAATAGTTCATGTAGTTACAATTTAATATCGTAAACTTACGTCAGATATACAGATGACTATACTATAGTGCTAATACCAAATTTACAGCATTTGAATCCTTGATAAAAAAATACTTTTCAGGCCATTGTTCTATAGATTACGTTTATAAAAGAATAGGATAAACAATTTAAGTATATCCAAGTAAAGAAAAATCAATACTTTTAAATATCAAAATATAAAATTAATAAGGGTTTTTAATTTTATATAACTTGATAAACTTTTTTCTATTAAAATTATAAAGAATACCTACATTTTTTTTTGTACAAACATCTTATTGGTAACTAAATAATCAAAATAATTTAATGTAAACAATGCACTTTTTTCCTCCTCTTACTTTTGATAACCATCAATTATTTTTTCGACGTCTTATTTTTTACTTTTTCTTTTTGGAAGGTAATCTTGTTCTTTGAGCTAATTAAATAGGTATTTCTTGATCGTTTTGATTATAAAAATATAATGCTCAACAATTGTTATAATAATTACAGGCAATACAATGGAAATTATTACATAATAATACAACAGGGTAATATTTCCTTTTTTTGACTATATCCATATCTTCAATAGAGTGGGGCCATTTCAAGCACATTTCAGATTGTACGTTCAAATATATTGTGTCACTATTATAAACATACGCATTATAATACTTAAACCTGTTCATAATATTATACAGGAATTGTTAATTCTTAAAACACGCATTTTTCCTAAAACGTCATAAACTGGTTCGATATTTTATATTAATATTTATTTTATTTAAAAACAACATATATTCTAGAAACTGAGGTCTTGCAACTATACATAAATGGCACGCTTATCGGACGTAATACCACAACACCTACGGTGGGTGCGATACGTTTGTGTATTTCTAAACTTCCTCTACTGCAATACCTTTGGGCAAATGCCACAAAAATTTTAAAATATTATAAAATGTTTAAGTCATTATGGAAATATCATCCGAAAAATATAAACCTGTATTAAGTATTAAATTGTTGTGTTATTATATGAGCTTAAAGGATGTCCCAAAAAGATATATATTATAATATATTCTGAGATAATGAAGATGTATAAATTCTATTTTTAATATAATTTACAGAAATAAAGATTATAAATATTCATATTTTATTTAAAATATTATGTTTTGGTAAAAAATTTAAAAAATCACATTTTATTTTTTTTTTTTTAAATATTTGAAGATAACTTAAATATGAAGTGTATTCTCCTGAACATCTTGATGTTTCAATTATTTATTTTCTTTAATATTCTTAATAACAATTATTTTAAAGTTTAAAAATATAGTGTATTAAAAATAAAATAATATAATAATGCTTTGATAATATATTACCCCGTACTCTGATAATTTAATTACATACATTTCTGTAAGTTAAAAAACTATGAGGTTAATAAAAAGTTGAAACGTCAACATTTATTCTAATATAAACTTTATAAAAATATGATTGTATTCAATTTTTTGAAGATAAGAAAATTAAAAGTTTTATTTTTTAATTATTCACATAAAATAAAAATGTTAGAAACAATCTATATATATATAAATGGAGACAAAAAATTCGAAATTGCATTGAAGTTGAGAACGGCTGGGCCGATTATCTTGATTTTTTTTTAAATGATAGAGAATGTCGTAGAGCGGGTTTATAGGGTTTATATATGGACCTAACTCCACCCCCGGGAGGTGCTCAAACAGGAATTTTGAGATTTAGGATAGAAATTTTGGTTTTTGTGTATAAATGGTTGCTATGGGGGTTATAAGATTTGAGAAATATATTTATTTATTAGTGGTTAATATAATGAACTACCCGACGTTGCAAGGTAACCAAAAAAAAAAACATAAATAAGTACTTTGAATATTTTCTATTTGTTTGTGTCATTAAAAATGCCAAGAAGACGCCAGAATGCCAATTTTTGTCGTAGAACAAATGCAGCTACAAACATGAGAAATAGAAGAGCGCAAATAACAGACGAACAATGCCAATCCGATAGTGCGAATGATTCGTAGTTGACTCACGCAGAGTAAATTACCAACTACGCCAACAGGTACATCGAACATTTATATCTGATTCATTCCTGCGTCTAGCATTTCAGTATTGAATATTATGCTCATTCAAAAGTAGTAATTTGTGCTATGGACAAGGAATGCCCGCACTGTCATGCTCTCAAATTCAACAAATGAGCCAGTCGGGATGTGTTGCGTGTCAGGAAAGATGCAACTACCTGAAATTGAAACACCACCTGAACCATTGAACGGTTTACTTATCGGTACAGATCCAGATTCTAACGTGTTCCTGTTGTCAATTAGAACATTAAATTCATGTTTTCAAATGACATCGTTCGGAGCAACAGAAATAGTTCGTAATACTAATGCAAATGGTCAACAATACAATTCTATACTACGGATTTTAGTACGTTAAGGTTAAGTTAGGATTATGTGTTAATTGATTATATTAATCCACCGTATTATGTCAAACTTGGTATAACTTTGATTCTTTATTAGATTTAAATCATACACTAAGGTACGTACAAACAACACTAGGTCCGCGATCTACCGCAGGTAGATTGCCTACCTGATAATATACTGCTATGAATCAGAATTTTTATTCCGGAGAGAAAACTTAAGATAAATCTAGAACATCATCCACCGAATATTAAATAACGAGTTGAACAAAGTTAGAGTCATCTAGAGTTGGTATATTTAACGAGCAACGAAGTGCACGGGATCAGCTAGTAAAACATAAATATTTGAAATCATTGTGAGACGTATGAAAAAAAAATAAATAGAATTTGTTTATCTTTATTATCTCAAGGAAAAATCGCAATGAGAATCTAAGTATCTTACCTCCGAGGGTCACCCTTATTATGGTATGGTAGTGTAGATACGTCATTAAATCGTGTTACGCAACGTATTTATGACGTATGTGTTATATATATATATATATTTGTGTGTATGTGTGTGTATGATCTTTTAAATATACATTAGGCATACGTCATACTATATATTAGCCTTGTGGACCATAAATAACATTAAAGACGGGCAAAACCTAAAAATGTAAAAAATTATGTAAATACTGCGAACGGCCGTGTAGAATTTTGTCAAAAAATACTTTATCCCTAGACCAAAAAATATATAATTACTATTTTTCCCGCTCTTTCGTATGAAAACGATTATATCTATGCAATATGTGCTACAATTATTATTTATTTTTATAATCACATAGTATACATTGTAATTAATAATAGTAATAATAACATCTAAGAATTTTCGTCGTTTCGGAAAATTACGGGCTCAATTATTATTAGTTGATGAATTTTCGTCTTAACTCAGATTTTTGTGATCACAGAGCTATACCCAAACAACTGATTCGTTGTTTCCATCGGACTGAACCCGCATCATGGAAGGGAGGGGGCACACAAATAATAAGCATTTATTCGTGTATATTAGATATGATTCGTGTGGGTTATAATATATATATATATTAAATATATATGTTAAAATAATTATATCAAATATATATATTAAAAAAAACATACATTTATGAGATGAATGGTTTCATTTTATTACACTCACATCTTATAGAGATTAAGTAGAACTGAAAAAGTTGTTGTTTTATCCTTGTTCTCTTGTTGATCATTCTTGCATGTTATCGGAAGTGTATATCTATTATAATATCATACGAGTCAAGTTGATTCATAGATATTTAAGGATTCCATCCGACATGAAGTATTTAAATAGGTACATGTGAAACGAATTTGTCGTTAATCATTAGTCGTGGTTTAAACTTGTTTATTATTACATTTTTATATCCTTATACAGCTTATTCCTATAGCAAGTGAAAACTAATATTTATAATGTGACTTAAAAATATTTTTATATTTACAGGATTTGTCACTAAAAATGATAATATTCTTATAACGATTTACGCATTGTATTATATTTATTATAGTTGAATGTCAAATATTATTATGATACAAATTTAGTATTTTTATTTCTAAATATCTATTTTAATAATATATATTTAAATAAGACATTTCTAAGAAATATTTATGTTAGAAATTACGAATATTACGAAAATTCCTAGGTAGTACTAGATGAAAACATCTGACGAACATGAATGCAAATCAGCATTTAAATAACCTTAAACACTTCGAAAATGTACCGGCTAAGATTGTATTGTAACTATAACTATGACATAATTAGTTTAGAGCCGATATTGAATCAATAAAAATTAAATTAATTTAACATGTTACAAGACAAAACAGCTTTATTATCAATAAGGTTAGGTTAACATACCTACATAATATAATAGCCTTTATCAAGGTTAACAACAGTATAGGTAACATCAAATTGCTTAAAACCACTATGTAATACAAATCAATAAGAAGAAAACGTAGCAGAATTAATAATACAAAACACACGAATCAAACAACTAGCATCAACAAATTTAATTTAATTGACATAATATGTACGTAACATATAATATATATTATAAATACCGATGACCTTAGCTAACTTCGAGAAGAAAAGAATTCTACAAAAACCGTATGAAAAAAAATTACAACTACATAATATAATCTATGCACTTCAAAGTCTATAGAACACTTTCCATACACATTGTATCTTAAACTATACATATAGTATGTATGTTACGGGTAGAGTTCGAAAATGGGTAATGTGCATATTACCCGGGTAAAGTACATGTTATCCATGTGAATAGTATAATGTATACATTTTCCATTTTAAATATGTGCAATTTGTACATCATCCAGTTTGCTATGGATAAAGTAGAAAAAAAAACTAAATCATATTAATCCGAAAGCAATTTATTTATTAAGTAAATTTGTCATTGTTAAATTATTATTTTATATATGATTAAATTTAAAAATTAAATATGGTAATTTATTGGAACAGATCAAATCTGAGTAACATTTGGAGTTGCCAAGTATCCCCTCAGATTTAAATTTATTTGTACATTTTTCAAAACCATGATCATTAAAAAGATATTGTTCATTAGCTATTTTACACAAAAACATTTTTGTAGCCGATATTTCTAAAATATCTATTAATAGTTTGTTGTGATTTTTTTGGTTAATTTTACGTTTCTTATTTCGGATATGTCATATTTTGATTTCGTTAAATACACCGAACTCTCATTATTTCCATTAATTAATTTATTAGAAATCACATAAAATTTCAATTTTTAAAGAGACATTTTTATAAATTAAATAATTAAGCTTTAATAAGCCAAACGAGTGAACTCAAAAGCCGGTAGCACCGTACCGAAGTTGAAAAGTGCTATATACAATATCAGTGCAAACGTTTTATCAAATTGATATTGATATTTGCAATTGATATTTTATCGTATTTTATTTCGTCAAAACACTCTATCCGATCAAAAATAGATAATATACAAAATAAACATTTTACAAATAATATTTTTACTTTATCCAACAGGCATAGGTAATGTTCACATTACCCGGGTAATGTGTATATCGACGGTGGAAAGGAAAAAGGGCGTAAGCGACATTTTTGTCGAAAATCGGTTTTTTGCATTAAGGCGTAAGCGACATAATTCTAAATCGATTGTGTCCATCCGATTATCAATATCTTGATTATTGACAAAGTTATGATCGATAATAGAATAATCGATTGTTTAAGGCTTAAGCGCCATCTATCAAATTAATACGTTTTTTGGTTCTCCTGTAAAATTTATAAAATGTCGCTTACGCCCTTTTTCCTTTCCACCGTCGATATTACTCTATTTTCGTACTTTACCCGTAACATGTACACTAGATACAATGCTCTCGAATCTACCAAAACATCCACTATGAGATTACACGATATAACTGAGTAAAATGATTTAACCTCCAACTTTAACTCAACACACATCGACCGTCTACAACAACTATCAACCTTTCCTGAGTAAAACATATAACCAACATATAGCAAAACATAAACAAATCAATTCGAAAAAAATACAAGTCAAATATATTTTACTTGCTACATTTTTTTGGATCGTTTATATGTACAATGGTCTACTAGAGAGCGGCTAGTCACATCACTATTTTATTATTGACAATATATTTTATAGGTAACATCTAAAAGAACAATGAGTAGACAGTTACAGCATTTTTTTCAGCTGGATCAATGAAGATCAGGTTAAATGTGAACAAAACAATTAGAATCAAATCTGTCGCGGTCCAGAGCAGCATTAGAGCTGTAAATAATGTAAGAGCTTCATACTAGTTTAAGCTAGTTTATCGATCTTCAAAATCTATATTACGTCATTATAATTATAAATATCCGGAGCTACACGGAATCTTCGTATCTAAAAAAATAAAGTGAAAAAATAGGGCGGGACCGTTTTTAAAAATGAGATACCATTTTCTTCCATTGCCTATTTTTATTCCCTCGTTAAACACAGTAGTAATCTTCAATTTCCGTGACACGTAGCTATCAACACACATCATACATAAGGATAAGTTGAAATGGCGCAACTGTAAAAAAATTTACAATATTATTATAAAATGTGTACAGCATTTTGAGGGGCAATAAAATGTAGGGTGAATTATTATGCCTGTGTATCGATTTGATCATTCCGTGTACCTTTCCATACAATAGCAAATTAATTATTAAATGTAGTTCATCATATTTTTTATAGGTTAGTTGTTATTTGTAAAACATTGTTTTTCCAAAAAATCCGCTACAGCTGACCGCCGACAAGACGCATAATATGGTTGATAATCATAAAATAAAACAAATTTAAAAAAAAAATCTATCAGTTCATAACAAATATTTAATGCGGACGATTATTTTTACCGAATACAGTTAAGCGTTTCAGTAAATAATTTTCCGGAAAAAGGTTAAAAGGAACGTTTTTTAAATGCAATAAAAGTCAGAAGAACTGAAACTCGTAGCACCACCCCGTCAATTAGCCCTGGGGTATACATGGCTAAATAGCACAATAATACAAATATATACCACTTGTTATAATAATATACGAACACAATGAGTAACAAATACATATAATGTGTAATTAACCATATCATTGCAGTAATAGTATATATGTACTTTGTCAGTTACATATACATTATGTTTACAGATTGTACATACATAATGGAGTGCCTGACACGAGAAAAAAAAAATTCAGTATACGGCACCCCGAGTATAATACATAATAATATGTAACATGTAAATGATGTATACATATAAATATATACACACTAAACATGTCAGTCAAACACAGATCGAAATGTAGTGAATAATATAATTGTATACACTACTGTCGGGTTCGAGTACGTTTACCTTGTCGTCGTCGTGTACATGAGCGATTAAATGTTGATCTATAATGTACTCGTCTTCGTCACCAACCTGCAGAGTACATTAAAGTACATGATTATTGATCCCCATATACGTGTCACTATTATTTTCCTGCAGCGGTAGAGCATGTGGTAAATGATATTTTCGCGAATGTTCGTGTTTCACATATGTCGTAACCTTCCGGTGAAACTTTATTATGTGATGTGCGTTATAAAATTCCACACAAGCACACACACACACACACACACACACACACACACACACACACACACACACACACACACACACACACACACACACACACACACACACACACACACACACACACACTCACACATACACTCACAAACACACGTGCGCTCGTGAATACATTGACAGTTAATACACACCTATACGGACGATTTGCCTCAACCTTCGTTTGGTTTTAGTTTTTGTTTACGACGAGTTTTACGATCTATGCGGTAACGACTTTGTCGGGACAAACCCGATTCTTTGATCGCGATGCAATTTCTGAATCCGAACAAACGTACATAGGTTAAGCTGATATTTTGAAACACTAGAAAAAACAAGAAAATAATTGCAATTGCTATAATTAACTACAATTAAGTTGCGACCGAAGCTTAAATTCTATCAATCAACTTTAAAATGTAACTAATTTTACTAACTGCTATTCACTTGAGATTTGTTTAAGTACAAAATTGTTTTAATTATTTAATTTGACTTTTGCTTGCCAAACAATATATAAAATGTACCTATAAACACATTTAATAAAGAATCTAAAAAATATATTTTACATGTTTAGGGATTATTACTGAATGAATATTGTTAATCGATAACGTAAAATTGTTTTAAGTATGAACATAATAATTATTAAATCACGTTTAATTTTTATTCACTGAAAATTATTATAAGAGAAATGTGCTTTTCGCTACTAAGAGAACGTGATATCACATTTATACTTTCTCCTACTGTAGCTATTTCACTGTACGAAATCGAAATTATGTGTCTAACACGATATTATAGTTTGTTGTAATATTAAATAATAAAATTAATTTAAAATTAAAATAAAATAAGAACTCGGTATTATATTTAAAAAAATTTACTATCAAATTTGAAAAGAAAAATATTTTAATTATAACAAATATGTATTTAAATACTATTAATACAATGAGTAGGGGTTTTTTTTTTGTATAGAACTTCCATCTCTTGAATTTTAGGTGTTTCGGAGCACCAGAACCATATTTCCGGTATTTAACGATGTCTGTAGCTTCAAAACATTTGTAAGAAATTCAAAACACTCCGATTTTATGTCTAATAATGAAATAATATTGTATCTTTCCTCGTTCGATGGCAGACACTCCCAATTTTTTTCACAACTTGATTAGTTCTATTAGTCATTATATAAAACGTCGTATGACGCACATGATATATGTAAGTGTTATGCTGCATTACAACTCATGCACGGGTAAATAATACGAATTCAATTTTTGTCCTGTATGCATACACGCAAATCAATCAGACATTGTAAATATACATTCGGGAAGTACTTGTTTAGGTACTACTAATTACTGTTTAAGTAACGCAATATAACCGGATATGTAAGCGACATGTCCTTCGATTCCGTAATAAATCCAATAACATATTTGTTTAAACACTGATAAACCTGCTATAATACCGCGGTTGCTGTAACAATATTAATTCAAACGTTTAAAAGCAACGAAGCAATTCATTGTATATTTTACTCGGAAATATTAATTTGCACATCGAATCGTCCGAGAAGATCGCCAAAAATCAATAAATTAGACTTTGCACATTTTCTACACTCACAAAAATGATTACAATGTTGTGAATTAAAATATGTAATTACGGTTTCTAAGGTGGAATATGTCGCAGAGCGTTTTAGAGTAATTAGCAAGATACGACATACTGTGGTGACTTATTTATTATATCACCAATGATAAAATATATTTCAAGTGTAGCTATAATAATTCATTTGAGAACGCACGTGAACACTGTATTATATTCTTAAATCTGTAAGTTTGAATTAATTTAACACGAAGATTTTTATTAATAACAATTACATTCTAACTCTTTTTCAGATGAAAAAAATGTAGTAGTATTTTTTCTTTTTGAATTAGAACCGACAAAATATTTGATAATTGTTCTAGTGAGGGAAATTTTGAAATATTAATCAACAGACATTTAATTATAATGAAAGTAAAATTCGTGCATTTTTTCAAGTGAACAGTTTGATTTTTCTTTATTATTGGTGGAAAAAGGGTTTACGGTAGAAAATAATAATGTAGTGCGAAACCGATTACACCGACAGAAAAATTAGTGAAAATTTCGGATCAACAGTAGTTCAGAAAATCATTTGGGTTAATGAGTCAATCATTTTTAATAATGTTATTTTTATAATTCTCAACAATATTTTACTACAAATTTTTTTAGAGAATTTAATCTTACGATGGAAAAATATTAGTTTTACGGCTATATTATCATGCAGTCGTCACGACGTATTACTCAGTATTGCTTTCGGTTAGCCAAAATTTGGTCGTTCCGACATGTCGTGTCTAGAAAACCATTGTACGAGTATACCATTTTCGTGTAAAGAGATATTAATGTTAATGACTTGGAAACCGTACCTACGCTCAGTAGCTAAGATTAAAAAAAAAATACGTCACTGAATAATACCCATTCGAAAATTTAACCTTTAATAAAATAATGTTCATTAATTTCATGTTTTATTAAACATTGAAAAATTGTTTTAAATGATTATCAATAACACAAAATATATTATACATGGTCCTAATTTTGCTTAAACACTAATGTTCGAACTATATTTAGTTATTAATCTAGTCAAAGCAACTGAATGACAAATAAAGTTCAGGAAAAAAACGTTTGCACACCATTTGCATACATTCTAGTAGATGAGTTCGAGTTAAGGTTCCTAATTAGCGTGAGCGTACTTTATTTGATTTGCGTATGCAGATATTAGGCATAATGTAAAAAACACATCGAGGGTACTACTTAATTGAACGTTTTAAAAGAATCCGAATAAAAGCACTCTCGTTTCCGTAGCCACTTATACTTGTGTATCAAATTTATTATCAAACATGCCGTTAATTTTACGTTGATTTAATTAATCCGTTTGGACACGTTCAAAATGTATTACAATCGCGCACCGCCATCTAACAATTACAATTAACTGTTCGCATATTGGCACGTAATGTTTTGGCATATTTTTCCAATAATATATTGACGTCCACACAAAAAATACTGTAACCGCAACGGGTAACACGAGGATGTTTTCGCGAATGTTGTCTATGAATATCATGTTCAAACATTAAAGGTCAAAGAATAATTAATATAATTTGGGTTGCTACCACATTTACATAGAAATTTGTGAAATACTACGATTCTGTTACGACGTTGAATTACCGTAAAATTCGGGATGAGTTTGAACATATTTTTCTTTTTTTAAAAAATCATTCCTTCAATTTTGAATACAAAATTAATTTTAATAAATGTATTTATTTCTTTATTGTAAGACAGATTACATTTAAAAAAAAAAAACCGTAGATATATAAAAGTTATCTTTTTTTAAAGTTAGACGTTCTTCCAAGTCATCCGCGAAACGGAATGACTTCGAACGCATATTATTTCAAGTGAAAATCAAAGGCGATT
Source organism: Sipha maydis (assembly GCA_034509805.1). Lineage (NCBI taxonomy): Eukaryota > Metazoa > Arthropoda > Insecta > Hemiptera > Aphididae > Sipha > Sipha maydis. The sequence continues at coordinate 128,880 of JASXSY010001987.1, read as the reverse complement.
CTGGACTGTTTCAAACTAACTTTTTCATTTTCAAAAAATAGGTGATTCAATAACTATTTCTTGAAATATAAGAAAAATTGTTTATGTCTGAGATAATACAACACTCATTTTCCGAAATGAGTGCAGAGGCAAATTTACAAATCAATTAGAAAACCGTAGGTTGGGCTATTCAAGAACCAATTTATTAGAACTAAAATTGGACTATAAATGTATAACTAGTAACTATAAAACACAATATGATTAAATAATATTTGTTTATAAGTTCGTTCATATTTATCGTTGAAAACATTAACTTTTATTTCATGGAGAATTCTGTCTTATATGAGGTCCGGCATGGATATGTTTTACTGTACTATACACCCACTGGCGTCATTTGGAAGGTGGCAAATAAGACATTTGCCCCAGTCTAGTCTTTATATTAACATATAGTGAGCACGCTTAAAAAAATATAAGAAGTCTTCAAAAACCAATTTTATCAATAAATATAAACTGTGAGAAAGCTGACCTCTTGAACCCGTACATTCTCGTCCTGAATCCCGTACATTATGGTTCACGCTAAATGGTCGTTTCCGTCCCACTCTCTAAACTCGAATGTATTAAAGCTGCCAAATACATTTTTTTTTACTTACAGTAAAAAAATGTTCAGTTTTTTTTCAATCGAGATTTCTTTGAAAACAATAACTATAATGCAATGTACGATTTGAACAATTAAAATGTAAATTTTAATAGGTTAAACATTTAACGCACTGCATGAATAAGCAATATTAAATACATTGAAAGATACATATTTAATGTATAATGCACATTGTATATATGTATATATTCTCCCGGTTTTTTATAATGTACTTTTATAATCCCAATATGTATAATACCTTACAACCAAGAAAAGTCAGAACAATACAATCTATACGACGTACACTGAATACATTTAAAAGTTATTATTCTGAAAATGTACCTATTTAAAATAGTAATAATTATACTTCATGAGCACATAAATTATATAAGACTAATCCGAAAAATGCAACTATCCAAGTGAAAATGATATCACGTGAAAAAATCCCAGAAAAATTAAATTTGTGAAACAGATTAAAAAATGCATTGAAAATTCATCAGTTATATATATTTTTCACAAAACATTTATTTTTTATTATTATTTTACTTAGAAACGAAATAATGCGGCATAAAATACAACAAAATAATACATATTATTCATAATAATATTCATAAATAGATATTATTACAAATTCTTTTGGATAAAAGATACTAAAATATAACTTTAAATAAATCTCATATAATAATGTGCATTAATGTATTACTGAATTCTGCGTTTGAATGCATTTGAAGTACATATTATTTATGATTATGTTAAAAATCTAACAATTAATTATATCAATCTATTGAATTCAAAAAAATATTTATCAAAAAGTAAACTTTTAAAAGTAATTTCTAGTTAAAATAGATAAAAATAGTTTTCATTATTTAAATGAACCAAATTGTATAGCTGACATATTGAATTTTGTCATGAAGATTACTGTTTATCTTTCCTCAAATAAGTTTCTATTTATTTTAAAACTTATAGTATTTTATAATTTGTCAGGGATGGATCCGGTGCAGATGCGTACGTCTCATTTGCGTACAGCCTATTTTTAGTTACAAATTTTCTCACTTGCATACACACTCATTTCCCTTTACACTTGGTCAGATTTAGAATATTTTGCAATACTCTGGCGTGTTTAAAAATGAGGGCGCACGAATAAATACGTTCTGTGTGTAGCTAACTCTAAATGTAAAATAATCTTTAAAATAATAATATAATCTAATTTACTCTAATTTAACGATTATGGCAAACTTTTTGAGACAATTCTCTAAGTCGTTATTTTCTAAAAAGTTTTGAGTAATACGTTTAATTCTCTCGTCCAATTTTATATATTTTTTTTTTCGTTTAGTCCCTTATAAATTTAATTCCATTATAATAATTATAATAAAAAAAAGAACAGGATGGGCCTCACTCTGCTGTAAACTTGGGGGTGAAGTGCGACTCTTCATAGGATAGGTCATTATAATGGATTTGTTAAATTTGAATTCAATGATAGGTATCATTGTATACGAAAAACGATTCTGAACGGAGATGATATATTTGTCTAGAATATAATACAATGTTATTTATAAATATTGTGATAAGTATATTTTATTTTGAAACGAAAAATTTAGAATAATCAAAAATTTAAATTGTCTATAAATAAGTCAAAATACTTTGAAAACTTAACCATGTATAGAGAACGTCAATATAAAGATTTGGTGAAAATTTCAAGTTGTTGCGATTTTTGGTTTTTGAGTTAGAGCATTTTAAAAAAATGTAATTTGTAAAAACGTGATTTTGCGTAAAATATCCCGTTTTTTCGTAATTTTTTTATCGTTTTTTTCGATTTTTTTTAAAAAGTATTGAAAAAGTTGGATTTTTGAATTGCCAAAGTACCATCTGCATTCACTTTCCTTTCAGAAAAGTTGCTGTTTAAGCAAATCGAAGCATTTTTACTGCCAAAAAAGGTGTCGCCAGACACAAAAAAAAAAAAAAATTAAAAAAAACAAAAAAAAAAAACACACACATCATTGTAAAACCAATATTTTCCATCACTCCGTTCAGAATCTAAAAAAATATGAAAAAAATGCAGTAACACCGTTGGCCGTATGGTATACTATTCACACACTGATGTCACGTATCGTACATATCGTACGTAATAGTACGTCTTTAATTCAATAAGACGATAAATAGCTTATAATATATATTTATGTGGCAAAAGTACCTATACATAGGGAATGCTACATTTTAAGCTATAAGCGACTATAATTCGCTTGTAGTTTGACCTTCGATAATTGTGTACGCAACTGAGAAGAAAATCGCCGTGTACGCAAGTGAGACGTACGCATCTGTACCGACACCGTCAGGGATAGGCTACGGCTACATTGGAATCGTTTCCGATCCGATCCGATAATCCGACTAGTCGGAAGAAAAACAAACTATGTATAATTTCGGTAGTGACTATATTTATCCATTCCGACCGTTTCCGACGTACCGACTAGTCGGATACGTCGGTTTCAAAACAAATTGATTTGTTTTTCATCCGACGAGTCGGACAAAATAAAGTTTTGTTTTATTAAAATAGTAATCAAAATACCAAACCTAAAATTGATAACTACCATATTTATTGTTTTTTTTTTTAACCCTGTGGAAAGGGGTGTCAGAATACTTCTACGGTTTCCCCAGCCAGTCGTAAGAGGCAACTAATGGGGTTGCGTCAGGTCGACAGCCGGTGTAAAATTATGTCAAATAGAATGAGGAGTCCTTATCGATATTTAGGCGGTTTGTTCCATCTCGGATGTGCGCGGGGACAACAAGTGAGAGGGAATATTATATCTAGAGGAGGAGGAGACCTGGATGTTGAAGTGTGTGATACCACCTGGACAGCCAGTGTGGTAGCTGTTCCACCAGTTATGTATGCAGGTCTACCCAACACGGGTAATGTCAACGGTGTTGGGACATCACCATTGCGCCCCAGGTTAAATCTGAGTCTAGGTAAGAGGGATAGATTTAAAGTGAGAATAGGCACGTGGAATGTTGGAACGTTGACAGGCAGAAGTAGAGAATTAGCAGAAGTATTGAAGAGAAGGAAAGTTAATATTTGTTGTGTACAGGAAACTAAATGGAAAGGAGAGAAAGCAAAAGAAATAAGAGAGGGCTATAAGGTAATATATTCAGGTAGGACTAGTACTAGGAATGGCGTTGGAGTAATATTGGATGATGAGATGAAAATTAAGGTAGTCGACGTAGGAAGGAAAAGTGATAGAATTATTACGGTAAAACTGGTATTTGAGGAGAAAATATTAAACGTAGTAAGTGCGTATGCACCACAAGATGGACGTTGAAGGGAAAAGAGGAAGAGGAAGACCAAAAAAGAGATGGTTGGAGACTATGGAGAATGACATGAGTGCTGTCGGTGTGTGCAGAGGATATGTGATTTACCGAGTGAAGTGGAGGTGTAGGACAAGGGTGGCCGACACCAAATAGTTGGGAGGAAGGCGAGGCAGAAGAAGAAGAACCATATTTATTGTTTTTATTGTGTGTGAGTGTGCACAGGTCACAACATGTACCCACACGTGTACTTGTTGTTGTGCCTGACATTTGTGATTTGTCAATTGTGTCTGCAGTGTGTTCGATAATTTTCTTAAACTAAATTAATTAAAATTAAAATTGTAATATTAAAAGTAAAAAAACTTAATAAATTTTGTATAAATAAACAGGTTTTAAAATATTCTCCATTTTTATAGCCTGTCAATAAATCGTGCACCCAGCAAGACCTTGGACTATTTAAGTACACATTTTAACTACTATTCAATAAATCATCCCATTCGTCTTCTGAGCCTGAACTGCTGGAACTTGAAAAAATATTGTCTAAAAATTATAAGTTAAAACAGCACCAAAACACGTGTTAACTATAAGAGAAAGTACGTGCAAATAAAATAAAAGTCGCAGCAGATGACCTGATGACAATATAATATTTGATTTTAGTCGGTACAAAATCGGATATGATGTAGCACAAATATCGGACGAGTAGGATGTTGGACGGATCGGATCGGAAACGATTCCAATGTAGCCGTAGCCATACCATTTGTTAGTGATCCCTCGAACACTAGTTGTCATATGTTAATACATTTATTATAATTACATGTAAGCTATGTTGACCTGTGTATATTGATTGATAATAAAATAAAATACATTAAGCGGTCAATATCAAGAACAATAAAATAATTAAAGCTGTTTTGTCCTCATTTTTATCCATTTAATATGAAAATTTATTGATGTCCTATTTTATTGTGAATACATAATACTCATTAATTTCTCTCTTGCTGTTATTGGTACTTTTGTGGCTTCGTAAACTTATGTTCTATAACAATAAACAAAATAACGGTATTTGCGATGTCTGTCACAGAATAAGCCTATGTTTAAATGTATCAGGAATTCTATATAAAAATAAAAAGCAATTGGTTTTTATTTTTCCGTCACATTTTCGTAAATTAATTTAAATCACTCTACAAACACGAAATGTATGAGCAGTAGCATAGCATTGAACTTGGTGACCTAGGGCTTGGGATGGCGTGAGTGGAGAGGAAATAGGGCCCCACACTTTAAATTATAATAAAGGACCCACGACTCTGGAATAGTTTTTAACTGTGCTCAGATTTAACTGAACTTAAAATATTTTATTACCAGAAACTATAATAGTGATAATTCTGTTTATAAAAATAAATTGTATTTGGTGATGGTAAGGTTAGGTTAAATTAGCTCTGTTGGTGGTAAAATATTCTGTAGAATGTTTCCTAAATATTGGTATTGTACTTTAAATTTTATTGACAATTCTAATTACTTTGAAATAGGACGAGAGAAGTTTTTCTAAATTAAAATTAATAAAAATATATTTGTAAAACAAATTAAGTCAAGAAAACCTTTCAGGGCTTTCAATAATTTTAATAGAAAAAAGTATTTCTGGATCCCTAAATAATGATAATATCATAGATAAGCTTGCTGCTAAAAAAAGCGAGAAAAGTTATTTTATAAAAATGTTATTCTCTTAATAGATGTATATTAAATGTATTTATTTAATAATTGTTTTAATTTTTAAGTTAAGAAATCTTAAAAATTAAATATAAAAAGTTCATTATATCAGTCAACAAGCAAAATATTTTTTCAATCAAGTGTCATTATACAATTTACAGTGTAAACTAATTTCGTGTATAAGCAACCTTATTCTAAAAAAAAAATAGAAGTATGTAATACATAAACTTGTAAAAATACCTAGATATACGTTAAAACTTAATCTATACCTAAGTATTTTTAAATTAAATAATTATATAAATATAATATTTTTAAATTAATGGTAAAGCCATTGAAAAATAAATATACCTTAAAAATATATTGCGTAAACTGTAGTCACTTTAAATTTTTTTAAAAAATAAAGATTATCGACTTACCTACCGGTGGTTTTAATTATTTAAATTATATTATATTCTAAATATTATAGAATAACAACTTTTTATAATTGGTATAACTATTTTCCACAACATATATTTTTGTTTTTTAAAAGAACTTTTTATTTATGAACTATCATATTATTATTCAAATTATAATAATATTATTATTATTTAAACATAATAATATTTCATCTATATACATTACTAATACATTTTTATTTTTAATAATGAGAACATTGCAAAAAATTACCACAATAATATCATCTAATTTTACTTCATAAAATAATAATTGCTTTAATATTTAAATTGTACAGACACCGTTATACTTACAAATTACAATTTGCAATTCATGATAACAATAATAATAAGAATATATAAAATTAAAAATATGGACCTCTAGTTCTAAAAATATTTTCTTGGCAATACATTAATTTGATTGAAAAAAATTTGGTTAATACCTATCATAAAGGTATTAACCAAATTTTTATATATTATGTATTAATATTTTATACACCGTATATTTTTTACTATTAACATTTTATAATTACATAATATTATTTTATTATTAAGATTATGAAACGAGTGTGATTATATACCTGTATTTATATTTTGAAGACTATATTTTTGCTATAATTTTATTGACTTATAATAAATATTATTTATTTACCGCTACCTCCCTCCAATTTGTAATCCCACCCTCTCTTACTTGCAAATTAAAATCCTAGCCTAAAGTTCCTCCAATGGGCGGCTTCTTATCTCTAGCCACTCAAGCCATGTCACCTCCATCACATGCACTTATTGTAAAACAACATTTACAGATTGTGTATATTTAAATAAACATTAAAAAAAAAATATATTTAGGTTAAAAAACACAATTTTTTAATTTGTATTCCAATAATAAAAATATAATATTCTATTAAATATATTAATCATATATCTATTACATATTACAATTATTGGAATAATGGTAGTGAATTATAAATATTGCATATTGTGGATAAAGAATAAATTATTAATAAAAAAGCGCGGCCAATTGAATGTGTAGTACATACATAATAGGTATATATATAAATCATATTTATTATACATTAGTTATACCTGTGTTATGTGGGTAACTGTATCATAGAAAATAAATTTATAGTTATTTTACTATTATCAATCAAAAATGAAAATATATGTAGATTTCTTACCAAAGTATGGTAAAATGTCCTAGTGCAGTGGTTTTCAACTTTTTAATATTCTCGAACCACCTTTACAGTTAGAAAATTTTCACGTACTACGTGACTTGATAACCTTTTTTTTGCTTATAAAAAATGAATATTTTATTTTATATGTGTGTTATTTTATTTTATTTGAAACTAAAAAATTATTATAATACACATATAAGTATTTAATGTATAAAAAGAAAATGAAATATGTTCCATTATTATTATAATTACTATGGATTACTTTAATGAGAAAGTTGATGTTATTTTGAGCAAACGATCATGTTAATATCAGCTTCCATATTGGTAATTTTTAATCTTAAATCACTTACTATGTTCAATATATTTCTATATTTATTTTTTGTGTACAATAAGTGGGAAAATGTATTCTTGCAAAGATATTAGAAATTGTAAGGATTGTGAGGGTAACACAGAATATTCTTGTTTCACATCCGGAGAAAAATTTGAAACCATTTTGGTTTTAAAAGCAGAGTCACTGGTTATTTCAATGAACCAATGAATGATTTTTTTTTTTTTGTTAAAATATCTGGAATGTTCTTAATAAAATGTTCTTCAAAAGTTTTAATGATCCATTTCATTTATGATTTACCTTCAGGAAAATATTATGAAAAATATAGGGTTTTAGTGGTTATAGATGTTTTGCAATATGTGTAATTATATTAGAATTTATCTGAATTTTGTTGTTTTCCCAAAATTTGGTTAGTGTCTCAAATGCTGAAAAATGATTTCTGGATACTAGCAAAATAAATAAATTTAACTTTCTCAATGGCATAAAATATACTTGTGTTTGAACCTTACAGAGTCACATTTAAAACATTTAAACAATTAAATATATGAGCCATATATTTGAGTTTTGAAAACCATTTATCATCACAAAACAATTATCTTCAGAGTTATCTTCACATATAACCTATGATATTTTCGTTAAGCACAAGTTGAGAAGCATTGTTCTAGTGGATTTATAATACAAGTTCAAAAAGAGAAGATTGTTGACTTGATCTGAAGATAATCTACTTCTTTTCTTTGAAGGTATATTGCCAGCATCACTAAACAGATGCTCACATAGAATACTAGTAACACTGATTAAATGTATGTATATTTAATCAATGCTTGTAGCAACTACCTACAAGTAGTGATGTAAGTCGGTAATATTACCTTGGTAAAGTATTTTAAATTAAGTAATTTATCGGTAAAGTAATAAATATAAATTACTTTACCACTTTATGAGTATTTTTTTTATATTAATTTTATGAATCATATTCATATAACATATTACACCATGTTACACTTATTATGTACTGAGCTCATTGGAGGCAGTGCCACTTTGCTACTGAGTATTGATTAGTGATTAGTGATTATTGATTAGGTACTGTTAAAGAAAAATAAAAACATATTAATTATTATAAATTTAAAATTATAGCAATTATCATTTAACACTTTAGTAGTATGCCAGTATAATCTATTTTTTTCAGATTTGTCAAATATCCATAATGTTTACAAGTATATAATAGAAATTTCTTAAACAATAACATTGATTCATCACTTCGACAGAATACAGATATTTTTTATTCGTCTAATTGTCTCATAACTTACTTAGGTAATTGGTTGTTGAAAAATAAATTTCCCAATAATACTATAAAAAAGTAATGTTATCAATAATTTACTCAAGTAAGTTACCTAAAAATAAATTACTGGTAATTTTACATGAAAAAATAAATTTCTCAATATTACCATAAAAAAGTAATACTACCGGTAATTTACTCAAGTGAGTTACCCAAAAATAAATTATCGGTAATTTTACAACACTACCTACAAGTATTTTTTTTATCAATGCTGAACATTTTGGATATAAATTTGAATTTTTTTCTACCATTTAAGTAGATCATTGTCACAAAGATATTTTATACATTTGCTACTATACAATTATTTATACCTATAACTAAGACCTACAAATAAAATATTAATTTTGAAATCCTAATAAATCATACAATATAAAACAATATTGATATAAAAAATTTGTCACAATATTGATATCATATCGAATTATCAATATTGTTGTCCATCGCTATTAAATAATATTTATGGTTAAAGATGTAATATGAATAATAAAAATTAAATTAACAAAAATTTAGCTGCAACAGGTTCCTAGTGTTAGAGAAACTTTAAATTTTAATTTATTTATAATTAAAATAATACAAAATATTGAACAAGATTATACACCTCATAAAGCTTGAAATAAGTCAATTACAATTAAAATACTAGAAAAATACTAGAAAAAACCATACATTTAATTCTAATGATCATGTTAAGATATTTAACTATAAATATAATATAAATATATATGTTTAAATAATATGTTTTTAGCAAAGATGATGCAGACCAAATTAAAAAACAAAATATATAACAACTTTCAAAATTTTCAATACAAAACCCAAAAAAGTATCAAATTTAAATAATGTAACCTTGAGGAGTTTCAATACGCACTTGTGGTTAGATTAAAATATAAGTTATCTCAACCATCATTCATGAATGTATATTAATAATATTTCTAAATATTGAACTCATCCACATAGTCCTCCTAAATATTAATTTGGCTGATCAAATCTATTCCATAAAAATATATGATAACTATAAATACACTTAAAATTAACATACATTAATTAAAAATTATAATAAATAATCATAATGAAAAATATTTATCAATAATAAATTCAATACCTATAATACAAATGAACTTCATATTTTCTTTATACAAAATTGTTCATTATTTATAAATCCATTAAATCAATTGCATCCAATGAAACAGGAATTGTCATTTTGAATCAATAGTAATTAAACTGTAAGCAAAAAAACAATTTATCAATTATTTTATCTTTATAAAAAGGTATATTAGAATTCTAAAATTAAATAAATTTGCTAACTTGCAGTAGATTAAATCTCATGGATTCATTAATGAATTAAACATATTATATTATTTAATGTAACAATATAAAAAATTATTTATAGATAGTGTTCACATTTTTAAATTAAAAACATTCTAAGATACTCTAATTATCAATTACAAATATTATTTATTAATTTACATATAGTACCACAATTTAACATACTTCAGACTAAAATAAACATTATTATATAAAGCAAAGTGATAGATTATAAAACAAATTGGACCTTTTTGTTAATTCACTACCAATATTTATTATTTTGATTTTTCTGTTTCTTTTTTTGATTTGATTTCTATATATTATTATATTATTTTGATTCTTGGGGAATGAAGTGTGCAATATGTTGTATTATTGTTTTAAATAAATTGTTAGGACCAAACGCTTACACCACATGTATTCGACTAAGTTCAATATTAGCCGATATGTTCCCCCTTTTTTTTTTTTTTCGAGATTTTATTTTGCTCCAAGAACTCTCAAAAGTATTAGTATGAGCCAAAGTACTAGGATCTACAAAATTAATGGAATGATTCACGGTTATGTGTTGAAAAGTTATACAAAGCCTTTGGTAGGAGCGCCACGAAATTAGAGGTAGTGAATTCTTCTTCTTCTATTTCTTTTGCCTCGCCTTCCTCCTAACTATTTGGGGTCGGCCACCCTTGTCCTACACCTCCACTTTACTCGGTCAATCACATCTCTTCTGCACTCACCGACAGCCCTCATGTCATTCTCCAAAGTGGTAGTGAATTAACGGAACAAATTCTGTAATTTTTCATCTGGATTAAAAAATTTGAATGAATTTTGATTAAAAAATAATAATAGCTAAGTTATGTAACACCAAATTTCTATCTTAGGCATATGTTATAAATTGCATTAAAATCCTCATACAATAACAGGAGGAAATAGATACTCTTAAATTCCAACATATAATTTATACCTCTATGACAGTTATATATTATTATTAATTTATATTGTTTCTTTATATTACCAGCTGGTTCTAAAATCAAGATCAAAGGTGTATCTTCGGTGAATAATAGTATTTAGAAAATGATAAGAATTAGGTATAATATAACATACCAAATTATAAATTATTTTCATATTGAGATATAAAATCAAATATCTTCTAAAGTGAATAATATTATGATTCATTAATCTTTTCTGCGTACATTATATGCAAATAATTAGGCAAAACTAAACAAATATGTGGCACATTTATTGAACCATATGCAAAAAAAAAAGATAATACATGATAAAAAGTAATAAAAAACATAATTTTACATGGCAAACTTACAGAATTGAGTTTGAAAATAAATAACATAAATCAACCATATGACAAAATTATTTGGAGACAATAGAATGGCTACAACTTTCAAGTTAGTATCAAGATTTTAAGAAAAAATAAATAAAATTAATGATAAACAATAATAAGACATGATTAAAATCACTGATAAGGCTTATCTACAATAATTTTTCAGAAAATCTAAAATCAAATCACGTAAACTGTTGAAAATAGATGTTATTTTATGAATTAATTTTTAAAATGAATTATAACTTCAGTGTTGTAAACAGGGGCGGACTCAGACCAACCGGGGAAAAATGTAATTAAATATAAAAATATAACATATTTTTGTTAAAAACGTTTTTTCAAATAATATATCAAGTTATATAGTATATACAAATATTACAGATCATTTTAGTACAGCAGTAGTAACAGATCTTTAATTTTTTATTGATAAAAATTATAAAAATAATAAAGACCTTAAGTATAATAATAATTACATTAATACAATAAATTTTGATATTTTAAATAATATACTTAAATCAGAAAATTAAATTCATTTTTGTCAGACCTTGAGGTCGATGATATGGTTTCTGTTTTTATGAAAAAAATATTGTTTGGAATAAATTTGGCTTCTATTTAAGTATAAAAAAGAAATTTTGTTAACAGATTTACACCACTAAAAAGTTGGATTATTAGGGGTCATTTAATTTCTATTAACCGTAATAACAAACTTTATGCTAAAAAAATATAACGTCACTTTGATAATAATTTAAAACAATACTTTTTTAAGTATAAAAATGTATTACAAATTCTTATTAAAAAAGCGCGTAATTTATATTAGGTATGAAAAAAAATTTGTTTAGCTAAATATGATACAAAATCTACATGGAATACTATCAGATATTTTTTAAATATTGATAAATCAAATAAGTCAACAATTATTGGAAACATTTATGATAAAAACAATAAAGTTATCAATGATAAATATGAAATTTCCCTAGAAATTAATTCCAGTTTTACAAATATTGATAGTAATATCTATTCTGTGGTAATATCTCTAATAATATATCTAATAAAGGTTATATTAATTAATCATCTGTTAATATAAAATGTCATACCTATAAATGATTCTACTTTTTCAAACCTGTCGATTTTTTGGAAGTCGAAAAATTACTTAGTAAATTAAAACAAAATTGTTTCTTTTACAAGGATTAACAAATTATATTTTAATAAATTGTGCTTTTTGTATAGCAATACCTCTTATAATTATTTTTAATAAATGTTTTGAAAAAGGAATTTTTCCATCTACCTTTAAAAAATGCTTGATTACATCTCTTTATGAAAGTAGTGATAAAAAATGTATTGGTAATTATAGACCTACATATTTGTCCCTTTCTATGAGTAAAGTTTTTGAAAAAAATATCAAATCCTAACTCCTTAGTTTTTTTTAATGATAAACTAGCTGATCCCGTGCACTTCGTTGCTCGTTAAATATACCAACTCTAGATGACTCTAACTTTGTTCAACTCGTTATTTAATATTCGGTGGATGATGTTCTAGATTTATCTTAAGTTTTCTCTCCGGAATAAAAATTCTGATTCACAGCAGTATATTATCAGGTAGGCAATCTACCTGCGGTAGATCGCGGACCTAGTGCTGTTTGTACATACCTTAGTGTATGATTTAAATCTAATAAAGAATCAAAGTTATACCAAGTTTGACATAATACGGTGGATTAATATAATCAATTAACACATAATCCTAACTTAACCTTAACGTACTAACGTTAACGTACTTAACGTTGTTTTTAAATAAAACCCTAATAAATAAATATATTTCTCAAATCTTATAACCCCCATAGCAACCATTTATAAACAAAAACCAAAATTTCTATCCTAAATCTCAAAATTCCTGTTTGAGCACCTCCCGGGGGTGGAGTTAGGTCCATATATAAACCCTATAAACCCGCTCCAAGACATTCTCTATCATTTAAAAAAAAATCAAGATAATCGGCCCAGCCGTTCTCAACTGATGCAATGTTATACATTTTTGTCTCCATTTTTATATATATAGATAATTTTTCTCTGAAAATCAATTTGGTTTCTTACCATGTAAATCAACAAATGACGCACTAGTACAAGTTGATACATTTATTAGAAGCAATATTGATAATAACGAGAAGATTATTCGTATTTTTTTAGATGTTAAGAAAGCATTTGACTCTGTTAATTACGAATTACTTTTAAGGAAATTAAAATACTATGGTGTCAGAAGAATTAAACTGTTACTTATTAAATCTTTTTTACAAATATATATCAAGCTGTTAGAATTGATGATATTATAAGTAGGTACATGGTTACCAGTGAACTATGGAGTTCCACAAGGCACAGTTCCTGGACCTTTACTGTTTATAATTCATTCTAAAATTTTACTAAAACAAAATTTTCACTTTAATATTATTAGTTATGTTGACGATACGGTTATTTTTATAAGTAGTAAAACAATCTCTGATATTTATATTTTAGCTAACTATTCACTTAAAATTGTTAAAAATAGGTTTGATAATAATCTTCTAGAACTTAATATTAATAAATCTAAATACATTTTTTTTCAAATATATAATAAATTTCAACCTATTAAACCATTGGTTGTACATTCTATAAAATGTACAAGTATTAACTGTTTTTGTGATAAAATTATAAATGTTAGTTCAATGAAATATTTAGTAATACATTTTGATCAGTATTTAAGATGGGATTATCATATTAATTAAGTGAATTCTTTAAATAAAAAACTTTTTTATAAGTTTAAAACTCTAATGGCCATTTGCACCAATGTGATACTTAAGTTCTTCCTTACTAAGTATGACTTAAGTTGTACTTAATGCTAAGTAGCACTTAAGTTCAGCACAACATAAAATTTGTTGCACCGATAAATATGAATAAAACTTACTAAGGCATGACTTAGGTTAATTTTTCAATTGGTTATCAACTGCATTGAGTACATTTTCTGTTATCACTTTTCCTATCATAATATTATTATTTGAAAATTCTCAAATATTGTTATATCTTTATTCTTTACCTGCAAATCGCATTATTCATGTTTGAACTTTGAATATATTTAATTTTATTTGCATTTTCAATATGAGTGTGACCAATTTCATCCAGAGATAAAAAGTAATTCGATCTTGTATACATTTTACGAGGCAACCCAAAATTAATAAAATCCCTTTCAATCTCGTCATCATTATCCAAAAAATCAAGAAAAACGGAAACATCTTCCAGATAATCGTTCACAACTACTCTTTCCATTTTGACGATTTTGTTTTAATTTATGTTAAAATTAACATATTTTTGATAACAATAATTATAAAATATTAAAAGTTTATAGATAAGTTTGACTTAAACCAAATAAGTCACGGTTAAACATCTACTTAACTTAAGTGTGACTTAAAGTAATTTAGAAAATAGTTTTTTGTTGGTGCAATATACTTTTAGTTTAAGCATTACTTAAATAGTTTTAAGTGTATCTTAATTATTAAGTAGAACTGGTGCAAATGGCCATAATAGACATTCTTAATAGTAACAGTTTATATAGCCTTAGTATAATCTATTTTAAGTCATCGTATAATAGTGTGGGGCGATGCTTCAAAAAAATATATGTATACATAAACTTAAAATTACGCTAAATTCATTAATGAGATTTTTGCTTAGAAAACAATACGATTATCATATTAATGATTTACATAATGATTTTAATATTAGGAATCTAAATTAATTATATATTTACAATGTACTTTCTTACTGTTATGGAAGAAATATTAATGATTATAAGCCAAAACATAATTATCAAACTACATTAAAGGAGCTAATCTAAATACACCAGTAAAAAATAAATTATTTGGGACTAAAACTATTTATATTGTTTATGTTAATCTTTTAAGACTTTTAAATATTAATGTATTTTTAATTGGTGGTAAAAATTAATTTCTGAATTGTATAGACAGTTTAGATTTAGATAATATTAAAATATAAGTTTTTGTTTTTTTGATCTTTAATGTAAACTAAAATTGTTTTTTATTGTATTTTAACTCACTGCTGTCCCTACTACAAGCTTGATTTTTGGGACAGCATCATCCAATATATTTTATATAACATGTATTGATAATGTTTTGATGATGACTATAATAAATAATAAATAATAAATGGCTTTTATGAACTTCCATACATAATTTTGATTTATATTAATTATTAAGTCCATAATAATTTGAAAAGTGATTATCTTATACTCGTCAATTGCAAAAGTCGTCTACTTCATAATTAACTCTTTAAGGGACGAAAATTGTCTTCGGAAATATACCCATTTAGGCAATATGTGTCAAAACTAATTTTTTTAATTTTTTTTTTTTTTTTATGCTTTTATATTCTGGTGTTTTTTTATTCTTTTTGTTTTAATCAAATATTGTTGATAACATTTTTTTTGAATTAGTAGTTTTTCCAAAAAATTTTGGAAAAATATAGTTTATTTAATGACCACCGTCAAAATAAAATACTTTTTTTAATAAAATGTTACCAAATTTCAAAACCTTTACTAATTTCAATAAAAAATTATTAATTACTGATTAAAATTAGCACTATCATTTTTTAGGGATTTAACATCTTTTATTCGAAAAATCACCTTCAACAATAATCTCGATTTTATCAAGTTCTTCGTTCACATAATTTTTAAATGTACTTGTTTTTTTAATACATTTCAAAAAAATCTAATTGCTATAATTGGACTTATGATTTTTTAATCATATTATATGCTAGTAATATGTCACAATTTTTAGCCTTGAGATATTTAAGATATTTAAATATAAGTCTTGTAATCTTATTTTTGAGGAACTCAATTTCTGTTAAAATTGTCTCATATTTTATGAAATTCTTTAGAACCCAAATGCCTTACATTTTGATTCTAAGTCATTTTTTACCTTTAACTGTTTTCATTACTTGGATCAAATTTTTAAATAGTGTGTCAATTTAATCGTTAGTATCGAATATTCCAAATACTGCAGAAAAATAATGTAAATGTTTAATTTTTATAAAACAATTAATATTAATAGATCGTTTTTAAAAATTTAAATAATAATAACTGCATGTAACTATTCATATGTTTAGTACAAATTTTTATGTAAAGATAAAATGTTATATAAGAATAGGTGGGTAGTGAAATAAATTATGAAGGAATATACTCACCATGAACTTTTTTTAAATATTATAATATTATGTTTTTTCTTTTGTTATACACTTTTCTTAATAGTTTCATGTGTTAATATTTATATACTTTGATTTCATACCACGTATCCTAAAATACATTAATAAAGTGATCGTATACTTTAGATTTTAGTCTTTAGCTTTCAATGACATTGTTATTCATATTTAAAGCATTCATATTAGTCCCCTCTCTAATTAGAAAATAGTTTAACCACCACTGCATGAATACATAAATATAAGTTTAATCGATGCGTAAATCGTCCGGATGGATATAATATATATTATTAAGACTTTATAATAGCCGAAAATATGTGTTTTTTTTTTTTTAAAACCCGTAAAATTAATAATTGAAATCGAGACTAACAATAACGAATTAAATTTATAAATACTTTTTTAATTTAATCAACAAACATCAATCATTTCCTCGTGAATAATTATATAATAAATACCAAATTTTATTTAAGAATGTAATATTATTGTATATATAATAAAATATAAATGAATTACATGATTAAATTATAATATTAAACAAAACATAATGATATGAACCTAGTTATATTTTTAGAACACAAATTAGAATATAACTTATAAAGTACCTACATGAATTGAACAACTATACCTGATTAAACAGAATTTGAAAAAAATGTTTTTGCTCGTGTCCTGAGTGTCAACCCTTGATTATGGTGAACTGACCCCGAATAATAAAACTTACGTAAATCTGATTTTTTTATTTTTTTTTTATTATAAAATAGAGCGGAATACTAGTACTACTTTGTGAATAGGTACATGAATAAAATTTGAAAACGTGATTATGGTTAATAAATGTATGTATAATTATTTAATACAAGTGAAAATATCCGTTCACTTGCGCACGGAATTTGTTAATATATATGTATATAAAAATCCATATTTTAAGCAGAAAATTCAAGCGCCTTCTGTGTTCTATTAACAATTAATAATTATAATAATGATAAAAGAAAATCAAGAGAAATTTAAAACTAAAGAAAATGTTTAATTATGTTTTCACGGCAATATGGTAGTATGTTTGTATATGAACATGATGAAAACCAAGAGCCACATTGCGTCAAAATATTTCTAACTTCTACAAATTTAATACGGATTTATTTAAGAAAACGATGCGTCAACAATTGTATCAAAATCAGTTCTCACATTTTCTCCGCTAGATGGTAGTTTATATTATAAAACGCAGTATAAAATAAATTGAAAATCGACAAAAACAACAGATTAATTGATTACCAACTGATTTTGTTGATTTTAAATTATAGGTTGACAAAAGGATATAATAATATATAATCATTACGACTACACAGTTTCCTATCCAGAATCCCATCCGGTATGCGATAATATCATTAAATTTAAAAAGAACCGGATGGGCCTCACTCTGTTGTACACTTGGGGATGAAGTGCGACTCTCCATAGGATAGATCATTATAATGAATTTGTTAAATTTGAATTCAATGATAGGTATCATTGTATACGAAAAACGATTCTAAACGGAGATGATATGTTTGTCTAGGATATAATACATTGTTATTTTTAAATATTGTAATAAGTATATTTTATTTTGAAACGATAAATATATTTTTTAATTAGGATGGGTTGGCAGTTGCATACAGCGACATAGTTTTTTATTCTAGAATATTATACATTATATTATATTTTACATGTAATTTTATGTCAATATTCGCTGTTCAAACGCTTATAAAAAAAAATTGTGCCTATGGATTTTAATAATTTTTGAATGACAATAAGAACTACTTCTGTGGAATCTTTTACTAAATTTTCAAGTATTTTGTGCGAGCCAAATTCTTTTTATCACCGATTATAAAAAAAAAAATGTAAAAAAATGGAATATTTTAAATGTCTATAAGTGGCTTAAAAATCAATATAATATTTTGAAAAAAATATGACATAAAGGAAATACCAATCTTAACAGCTGGTAGAAATTTCAAAAATCTGCGACTTATACTTTTTGAATTATAACAAATATTGAAAATCGTTTGAGAATAAATCGCTATTTTATGCAATTTGGTAAATATTTAAATTTCAATCAGTCATAAAATTTTTTCCTCTAATTCTGGTAGAATTTTTTTTAAAGTTTTTTGAAGAGTAGCTTATAGATAACCTAGTGTTAAAATTTTGAACCTTAAGTATGAACAGAAAAAATTTTATGAATTTTTATCTACAAAATAACTTGCAAATTTTCGCAATTCTTACATATTTTGTATAAATTGGAACTTTGAGCATTTATAAAAAAAAATTGTGACTTACGATTTTAGATTTTTTTTTATCAGTTAAGGAACAACTTATAAGAAACCTTGTAATAAGTTTTCAAGATTTTCTGGCCGGCCAGAAAAAAATTAAAAAAATTGAAAATTTCAATTATCTATAAATAGCTCAATAAAAGTACTTTGAAAGTTTAACGGTGTATAGAGAACGCTAATCTTAACATTTGGTGAAAATTCTCAAGTATTTACATTTGATTTTGTCGAAAACTGGTTTTGCGTAAAAACTCTCGTTTTTCCCTTATTTTTTTTAGGGTTTTTCCCGTATTTTTTACTTTTGACCCCCCAACGTACCAACTAGATTCACTTTTCTTTCAGAAAAGTTGCTACATAAGCAAATCGAAGCATTTTTACTGCCAAAAAAGGTGTCGTCAGACACAAAAAAAAATAAAAAAAAAAAAACACACATCATTGTAAAACCAATAGATTCCATGGAATGCATGTGATGCATCACTCCGTTCAGAATCTAAAATGTTATGCCTAAAATTAAACTTTAGGCTCTAAATGCCGACATACTGTTATTATAGTATTACTAATATAATATTACTCATGTTACATTTTTCTGGTTATTTTTATTCAACAGTTAACAAGTAGATTAGTAAGCTTCGTCCTAAATTGTTATACGTAAACTTCTTGTCCGCAGATACCTCGATGTTTTTAATTCATGTTTTAATATGACCTGACAAATTCAGAACTTAAATATGTATTTAATGAGTATATGTTTTATCAAAATAATTATATTCTCATTTGTCTAACGTATAACTATCTAAATGTAACTGTACGGAACTCGTTTATAAAAAAAAATTCATTTTTTGAGGGGGCTGAGGTAACGTTATTAAAGTCCTTCTCTTCCTTCAAAACAGATATTTTACAATACTTAATAATTTAAATGTATATAATATATATTTTAGATTGTGAACGGAGTGAAGAATGTATTGGTTTTACAATGATGTGTGTTTTTTTTTTTTTTATTTTATTTTTTATTTTTTTTATTTCATTTTTTTTTTTTTGTGTCTGACGACACATTTTTTGGCAGTAAAAATGCTTCGATTTGCTTATATAGCAACTTTTCTGAAAGGAAAGTGAATCTAGTTGGTACTTTGGGGGGGTCAAATGTAAAAAATTTTCAATATTTTTTAAATGCGACGGGAAAAACCCTAAAAAAATAAGGGAAAAACGGGATTTTTTACGCAAAACCAGTTTTTATTTTGCTATAACTCAAAAACTAATCGATGTAAATACTTGAAATTTTCACCAAATGTTGAGATAAGCGTTCTCTATACACCATTAAATTTTCAAAGTATTTTGACTTTTATTAAGCTATTTATAGACAATTGAAATTTTCAATTTTTTTAAGTATTTTTTTTTAAATAACGATAAAATTTTTTTGGCTGCCTAGAAAATCTTGAAAATTTAAAACAAGGTTTCTTATAAGTTGTTCCTTAACTGATAAAAAAAAATCTAAAATCGTAAGTCACAATTTTTTTTGTGTTCAAAGTGCTCAAAGTTCCAATTTATACGAAGTATGTAAAAATTGCGAAAATTTGCAAGTTATTTTGTAGATAAAAATTCATAAAATTGTTTCTGTTCATACTTGAGGTTCAAAATTTTAACACAAGGTTATCTATAAGCTACTCTTCAAAAATCTTTAAAAAAATTTATACCGGACTTAGAGGAAAAAATTTTATGATTGTTTGAAATTTAAATATTTACGAAATTGCATAAAATAGCGATTTATTCTCAAACGATTATTTGTTATAATTCAAAAAGTATAAGTCGCAGATTTTGGAAATTTCTACCAGCTGTTAAGATTGGTATTTCCTTTATGTCATATTTTTTTTTCAAAATATAATATTGATTTTTAAGCCACTTATAGGCATTTAAAATATTCAATTTTCTTACATTTTTTTTTTATAATCAGTGATAAAAAGAATTTGGCTCCTAAAAAATACTTGAAAATTTAATAGAAGATTCCACAGAAGTAGTTCTTATTGTCATTCAAAAATTATTAAAACCATAGGCACAATTTTTTTTTATAAGCGTTTGAACAGCGAATATTGACAAAAAATTACATGTAAAATATAATATAATGTATAATATTCTAGACTGACAAATGATATCGGTTTTTTTAAAATGCCCTAACTTAAAAACGAAAAACCACAACAACTTGAAATTATCATTAAATCTTTATATTGACGTTTTCTATACATGGTTAAAATTTCAAAGTATTTTGACATATTTTGACTTATTTATAGACAATTTAAATTTTCGGTTTTTCTAAATTTTTCGTTTAAAAATAAAATATACTTATATAATATTTATAAATAACATTGTATTATATTCTAGACTAACATATCATCTCCGTTCAGAATCGTTTTTCGTATACAATGATACCTATCATTGAATTCAAATTTAACAAATCCATTATAATGACCTATCCTATGAAGAGTCGCAATCCACCCCCAAGTGTACAGCAGAGCGAGGCCCATCCGGTTCTTTTTTTTAAAGATTTTTGAAGAGTAGCTTATAGATAACCTAGTGTTAAAATTTTGAACCTTAAGTATGAACAGAAAAAATTTTATGAATTTTTATCTACAAAATAACTTGCAAATTATCGTGATTTTTACATATTTCGTATAAATTGGAACTTTGAGCACTTATAAAAAAAAATTGTGACTTACGATTTTAGATTTTTTTTATCAGTTAAGGAACAACTTATAAGAAACCTTGTATTAAATTTTCAAGATTTTCTAGGCAGCCAAAAAAATTTTATCGTTATTTAAAAAAAAAATACTTAAAAAAATTGAAAATTTCAATTGTCTATAAATAGCTTAATAAAAGTCAAAATACTTTGAAAATTAATGGTGTATAGAGAACGCTTATCTAAAAATTTGGTGAAAATTTCAAGTATTTACATTGATTAGTTTTTGAGTTATAGCAAAATAAAAAATTTGATTATGTCGAAAACTGGTTTTGCGTAAAAACTCCCGTTTTTCCCAAATTTTTTTATGGTTTTTCCTGTCGCATTTAAAAAATATTGGAAATTTTTAACTTTTGACCAAATAGATTCACTTTCCTTTCAGAAAAGTTGCTACATAAGGCAATCGAAGCATTTTTACTGCCCCAAAACGTGTCGACAGACACAAAAAAAAAAAAAAAAAAAAAAAACACACATCATTGTAAAATCAATACATTCTTCACTCCGTTCAGAATCTAAAAAAAAAAAACACACATCATTGTAAAATCAATACATTTTTCACTCCGTTCAGAATCTAAAATTATGAAAATTTCTAAATATTTTTTTTTATTTGTAATATTTTGTTATTGCATATAGAATTTATAAATAATAATAAAATGTAATCATTAGTTATTGTAGCGTACATTCTAGGTCGTATATTTTCTATGTTTCTAAGAATATTTTATTTGTAAAGATAGTACGACTGATATTTTTACAATTATATGATTATTATAGATATATTGCCGTCTTAAAATTTAAAACCCGATAAAATGAATTAAAATAACAAAAAAGTAGTATATAAACATACCTATTTTTAACCTTTTATTTTTTATTTATCCTAAACAAATTTTAAAATTTCATTACAAAACTTTTTTAAAAGATATAAATAAGTCTGAATTGAATTGATTTATTTAATTTGTTGTAATACTTAAAACCGAACTCACACGACGACAGTTTTATAATGAAATAACTGCATGACAGTTAACTATCAACGTATGAACGATTGTTTATATTTCTGTCATACATTTATCTAATTTTCACGACACAACTTTCGTGAAAACAATTGTGCTGGTGTGAACATATCCGAAATATACGTCGACAATGGGATTAATCGGCTGTCAACTTTTTTAATTAATCAAAACAGTTTTCAGTCACATCGTACAGTTTTAGTTTTTAAATATACATCCTTATTATTAAATATAATATTGTTAATTTGTATTTATAATAATTATATTAATTCAATATTAACGTACCTATATTAACTTTATACGAGTATATATATATATATATATATATATATATATTTATAAACACTTCATTTATCATTAATAACTTAATATTATGTCATCCACAAAAAAAAGAATGGACTGTTGATAAAACACATAAACTTATCTCAGATTATAAAAATAATTCTTGTTTATGGAATCCCAAAGATGTCAAATATAAATATAAATTAGCTAAATAATATAATTAATTATAATACACGATACGTTTTTACATAATCTTCAGAAATTTTTCTCACTCATCATGTGAATAGTCAAGAATTTGTTGTCAGTATAGTTTCGGACATTTCTGAATACGTACAAATAATTTTATGTCATGACAGTAACTATCGCAACATTTATGTCTCTAGTGCGAGTGACTATGAAAGATATTTCAAACAGTTGAAATCTATTTCATTATAAAACTGTCGTCGTGTAAATACGACTTTAGTTATATCCACCTAAGCAACAGTAATAGGCATTAATATCTTCAAAAAATGTCATTTATAAATTATTCATATTCATCGTATTAATATATTTAACTGGCAACAAAACAATAATTTGTATTGATTACTGTTATAACTTACCTAAAGCAATTTGTGTACCATAATTGAAATTGAAAATTCACAAGGAAACCTAAAAACTTTGACCCCTGATTATACACTGTTATTGAATTATATGTAATTGTATATTGACTGTGAAAGTGTAGATATCAATGTTTTGGTTTATTGTTGTTTTCTGATCTAAAAGACTATCAATAATATATATATATATATATATATATATATATATATATATATATATATATCTATAAACGACATTTATTTTTTACGTATACTTAAAGATTTGTAATATAAACTGGATATAATATAAAACATGGGCCTTCAATTATTGTTTACCATGGGCTCCCAAAAGTGTAAATTTGGCCCTGAAAATGCTGCTATATATTTATTATACATATCTACTGTTATTTAAATTAAAGCATCAAAAAATTTTCGTTATAAAACTCTTAATTAATTAAAATATATAAATATTTATATCTTATAAGCAATGATATTAAACTATATCGGCTATAATTATCTATAATCATTATATAACAATATAACCTTTATATTTTGATCCATATTAAGTGACGTCACATGTACATGTAATAACAAGTGCTGGGATTATAATGCCCTAAAAAACACTAAAATGCACTAAAAAAAATAAATAAATGACCTTAAAAATTGAAAATTATTAAAAGATGTAAAATCATTCAAAAGTACACGAAACGAATTTATGACAGTACAAGCATTGCGCAGCAATCTTTAAAAAAAAAATCATAGTCCATTAAAATATCAGCTCAAGTAATCACTAATAAGCAATTGATAATTTTAAAATTTTCGCTAATTCCTAGTAACTTAAATGTAAAAAAAAAGTAATTGTATATTATCATAAAATAAGAATGGTATAAAAAAAATCTTGATGTTCAAGATTTTACTTTTATGAATTCAAAATGTAATATTTGTATTTAATATTATATTATATTCATATTTTTTCGAAAAAAAAAAAAATATGTCAGCAGATTCCAATTAGTCGCAGTCAGCAGACGTTGGTTTCCTATGACTCAACTCACTAATTTTTTTTAACTGGTTCTCATGTAAAGTATGATGATTGTACTCAAACATTTTACTCCAAAACATACCTACATATAATTTATTCGATTAGGTACCGGTAAAGCAGTGGAGTATAATTATAACATTTTCGTTTACCTGCAAATCGTATTGATCTTCCTAAAATTAAAAACACTCTTGTACATGTATCACGGTCTTATTCATTTCAACGGATGTTTTTTGGTTAATATAAAATTCCGATACATCCAGTTTCTGTATTCATTCAAAAAAATATAAGACACTTAATAAAAATGAATAAGAATCATTTCGAAAAATAAAACCTATAGGAAGGTACATTACAACTTAATTTTCCAATATAGGTTACCATTATATTACTTTTTAAAATGCATTTACCGGTTATGCATTCTAATAAATCTTAAAAATATAAATAAAAATATTTCGAAAACATTGAATTACTCGAATAATGAGTTTTCCGGGCGTTTGACATTTGCCATTGTTAAAATAAAGTTAAAAACTGTACGCAGTTTCAATTAAAATAAACAAACATATAAAGCACAATGCGTTCTGTGGATGCAGTTTGTATACAAGGCGTATCGAAAATTCAATTTACATATGCATAAAATATTATAGATAGTTGGTACTAGTGCTCGCCATTACACGTGTAATTCATTACACGGGTACTCGTGTTCTTATTTGAAACGGGATTAAGGTCCGTGTAAATAAAATACACGTGCATTTGTAAATACTCGTCATTACCCATGTATTTTATTCTCCACGTTTTTGTATTGTAATAATTAAGATTTCTCTATTATTTAATATTACATTATGAATTTTATAATTATTTATTAAATAATCTAAAAATTATCTTATTGATTAATTAAGAACTCATTTAATATACAAATAGTATTATCAGTGCCAGGGGCGGACTGGCCCAGGGTGCTTAACACCAATTAGCACCCCGGGCCCCCATTCGTATTTATGATCCGGGCTCCTGATTTCTACTATCGAGCCTTTTTTAATTTAACTTGTATTAATTGTAATGTAGAATAGAAAGATAAATTATAATAGAAATCGTTATATAAATATACATTATACTCGTATATAGGTTATACGTAAATTATATTTTATTATTTAATAACGTATGGTATATTTTAATTAATAAATAATGTTAAAATTTAACTATGTGAGTGTATGAAAAGAAGACATTTGTTCTTATTCGAAATATAATAAATAGGTACCTCGTACTTACTCGTTATGTCGGCTTTAAAACTTTTTAATTTTAAGAATAATTGGATATTTGATAAAATAAAAGTGTTCCTTTGAGTTGGTTAAAATCAAATTTTTTTTTTTAAAATTAATTTACTCTAAACTACCTACAAATATAAATAGTTACTATTTTTAGATTCTGAACGGAGTGAAGAATGTATTGATTTTACAATGATGTGTGTTTTTTTTTTTTTTTTTTTTTTGTGTCTGTCGACACGTTTTGGGGCAGTAAAAATGCTTCGATTGCCTTATGTAGCAACTTTTCTGAAAGGAAAGTGAATCTATTTGGTACTTTGGGGGGTCAAAAGTTAAAAATTTCCAATATTTTTTAAATGCGACGGGAAAAACCATAAAAAAATTTGGGAAAAACGGGAGTTTTTACGCAAAACCAGTTTTTGACATAATCAAATTTTTTATTTTGCTATAACTCAAAAACTAATCGATGTAAATACTTGAAATTTTCACCAAATGTTTAGATTAGCGTTCTCTATACACCATTAAATTTTCAAATTATTTTGACTTTTATGAAGCTATTTATAGACAATTGAAATTTTCAATATTTTTAAATATTTTTTTTTTAAATAACGATAAAATTTTTTTGGCTGCCTAGAAAATCTTGAAAATTTAATACAAGGTTTCTTATAAGTTGTTCCTTAACTGATAAAAAAAAATCTAAAATCGTAAGTCACAATTTTTTTTTATAAGTGCTCAAAGTTCCAATTTATACGAAATATGTAAAAATCACGATAATTTGCAAGTTATTTTGTAGATAAAAATTCATAAAATTTTTTCTGTTCATACTTAAGGTTCAAAATTTTAACACGAGGTTATGTATAAGCTACTCTTCAAAAATCTTTAAAAAAATTTCATTTCAAAATTTCATTTTGTCATTCAAAAATTATTAAAATCCATAGGCACATTTTTTTTTTATAAGCGTTTGAACAGCGAATATTGACAAAAAATTACATGTAAAATATAATATACTGTATAATATTCTAGACTGACAAAGATATCGGTTTTTTTTAAAATGCTCTAACTCAAAAATGAAAAACCGCAACAACTTGAAATTTTCACCAAATCTTTATATTGACGTTCTCTATACATGGTTAAGATTTCAAAGTATTTTGACATATTTTGACTTATTTATAGACAATTTAAATTTTCGATTTTTGTTAAATTTTTGTTTTTAAACATCTATAAAATTTAATTGATTGAGCGAAAACTCTTGAAAATTTTATACTAGGTTTATAATAAGTTAAACTTATCGTAACTAAAAAATATCGGTGATCGGTTAACTCAATTTTTTTTTTATAAGCCCTTAATTCTCAAATTTGTATAAAATGTGTAAAAATCACGATAATTTGCATGTTATTTTGTAGATAAAAATTCATAAAATTTTTTTTTTCATACTTAAGGTTCAAAATTTTAACACTAGGTTACCTATGAGCTACTCTTCAAAAATCTTTAAAAAAATTTTTACCGGACTAAGAGGAAAAAATTGTATGACTGTTTGAAATTTAAATATTTACGAAATTGCATAAAATAGCGATTTATTCTCAGACGATTTTAAATATTTGTTATAATTCAAAAAGTATAAGTCGCAGATTTTTGAAATTTCTACCAGCTGTTAAGATTGGTATTTCTTTTATGCAATATTTTTTTCAAAATATTATATTGATTTTTAAGCCACTTATAGTCATTTAAAATATTCGATTTTTTTACATTTTATTTTTATAATCGGTGATAAAAAAAATTTGGCTTCTACAAAATACTTGAAAATTTAATCGAAGATTCCACAGAAGTAGTTCTTAATGTCATTCAAAAATTATTAAAATCCATAGGCACAATTTTTTTTTATAAGCGTTTGAACATCGAATATTGACATAAAATTACATGTAAAATATAATATAATGTAGAATGTTCTAGACTGACAAATGATATCGGTTTTTTTAAAATGCCCTAACTCAAAAACAAAAAACCGCAACAACTTGAAATTATCATTAAATCTTTATATTGACGTTTTCTATACATGGTTAAAATTTCAAACTATTTTGACATATTTTGACTTATTTATAGACAATTTAAATTTTCGGTTTTTCTAAATTTTTCGTTTAAAAATAAAATATACTTATATAATATTTATAAATAACATTGTATTATATTCTAGACTAACATATGAACTCCGTTCAGAATCGTTATTCGTATACAATG
Organism: Sipha maydis; assembly: GCA_034509805.1. Lineage (NCBI taxonomy): Eukaryota > Metazoa > Arthropoda > Insecta > Hemiptera > Aphididae > Sipha > Sipha maydis. Next base: position 100,756 of record JASXSY010001987.1, on the reverse strand, counting down.
ATATCTATCATTGCATTCAAATTTAACAAATCCATTATAATAATGACCTATCCTATAAGCGAGGTGCACTCCACCCCTAACTGTACAGCAGAGCGAGGCCCATCCGGTTTTTTTTTATATAAGTATCTATATTATATTCATGTCTGCATCATACTTCCGAAAAAATAACATGTTATTATTATTTTTTTTTATATTTACGTATCTGGACTCTTTCCTAACTTAGGTAAGTTTGAAAAAAATATACGGGCCCTTAATTAATTTTGCACCCCGGGCCAAAAGTAGCCAGTCCGTCCCTGATCAGTGCCCAACAAGAGTAAATAAATATATCTAAGAAACTGATAATTAATATTATGACAAATAATACAATATTTTTATATCTATACTTAAATAAATAATATCGGGTAATACATACGAGTACAAGCTGGTGTTAAGTACACGGGTAACGGGTATTAAATACATGGATAACGGGTATTAAATACACGTGTATCAGTAAAAAATACTCGTGTATTAAAAACACGGATATTAATAGATTTAATACCCGTATACTCGTAAAGCGGGTACACGTGTACTCTAATAACTGTGTATGACTACGACCCCTAGTTGGTACGTACGCACCATAATCACTAACAGTAAACACTACACTGTAAAAAATGTTGTTAAATTTAAATTAATGTCGCTATGTAAATTTACACATGATAGGTAAGTTAATTAATTTTGAATGTAAAAGTAGGTAAATTTATCACAAGTATTGAAGTATATAATATTCATATTCATTCCTGTGTAAATTTCAACTGAAAGTGTTGTGTAAATATACATGGGTTATCAAAATAAATTCATTTTGTACGTGAAATGTTGGTAAATTTGTTACAATTACATATGTTAATAATGTTTGTGCACATTTTTGTGTAAATTTCAACTAGAATTGCCATTAAATATACACAGGTAGTCAATGTCAATTAATTTATACGTAAAAACATTACTATATTTTAAACTTAAATTTTGAACGTACGCCGATTATCATTATTATTTTAAACTATTTAACAATTAAAACTTTTTAATCTACAGTGACGAGTGAATTACTTACCTAATTGCAATTTATCAAGGCAATTTCACTGAATCTATGTATAAAACACATGCTTATTTGTATACATTTTATTATATTTATGTATATCTTTATTATACATATTATAAATTATTAATGCTGCATAATTATTAAGTATTTGTACTAAATGCCATTGATTTTTATGCAAAATTGATTTAACTTTATAATATACACAAAATCTTATAGTTTTATAAAAATTACATACACTGCTCAAAGAGAAATTATTATAAATTCAGAACCAATCGATAAAGTATTATTGGAATGGCCTTTCCTTGCAAAGTAATTATTGTTTATAGTCTGTAGGCACAATTTAAGACTACTAGTATCCAAGCTATGGCCACACATTTTTTTCAATAACCTCAAATAGATTAAATCAAATACATATTATTAGAAATCTTAAGATGGCCATAGTTTGTGACTCTTTCCAAGCTTACATTTAATAATCTTTATAATCATTACACATAATCCTCAATAATAAAACAAAAATATCAACAGGAACTGTACCTGAAGAACCATTTTTACTACCTCACCAATACATATGATACAACAGTCAATGTTTTTTCTAAGGCAATGCCTGCAATGTTAAAGTTTGTTCAGGCAGAAGCTGACAAAAAACGTAAAAATGCTAACATGCAAACCAAATTGATGGCTGTAATCGAACATAATAATAAAAATGATTATGATGAGTTTTTAACTATATTATTATGCTATATGGCTATTATGAGAGAAGATGTTGAACTGATGTTTATCATATTTGAAGTAAATATCAATATCCACCTATGGTTTATCATTTAATTCTTAAACTAATTTAAGTATTTTTAAATTTAATTATAGGACACCACTAGTATTGATGAACTACAGTCAAGAGCAAAAATAATCTCAACACCTATTGTGGCTTATCTGGGTAAGATTATAAGTTTATAAAATAAATTAAATTTCTTATACTAAGCATCCCATATTCCGCCTTAGATATTGTTAGATGATAATAAAGTAATAATTCATAAATAATTTTGAAACAAGTCATACTATTGATATTAAAATTGTATCGTGTGAATAAATCTCTAATATCATCACAATATATAATTTTGAAAAATACCAGTTGCTCACTGACAATTTTAAGTACCTTCAGATATTTTGATGACCCTAGTTGTAATAAATTACTGTGACTGAAGTTCTATGTCTTATAAATAATAATAAATAATTTAACAAATGTACAGGTGATATATGGTCGAATCCAAAATGTTTTGTATTTGTGGACAAACAGTGTATATGGCGTGAACCATTGGCAGTTCAAGAAGCCATTCAAATTATGTTTATGTCTTATTATGTGTTCAACATTCAATACCCTAAAGGATTGGCTGGTATTTTGCAGTTTCTCCAAAGGTAACTTTTTATTATTTAATATAATTAAAATGCATAAAAAATTATTAAATTATTTTAAATGTATTTTACAGATGTATGTTTAGTATAAACAATGAGGGCAACAAGATTAAAAACAGAACTTCCTCTGAAAAATGTTTACCAAAATTATTAAAACTTATGAAAGACTATTATAGTTATATAAAAAAGTGATCTTGTTAATTTTTTTTAATAATAAATATTTTTACATATATAGTTTTATATAAAGATAATATACTTTTATTTTTTATTAATTTTTTTTTTTATTATCAGGTACATTATATTTTATATGACTTAATTACTTTACAGTATTAATAAATTGTAATTAAGTATTTTAACAATTTTTTTTTTTTTGTCATTATAGATAATAGATACCTAATTCTTGTAACATAATATACTGATCTACCTATTTATTATGGGTAAGAAGAAACTATTTTAGTTTAGTAAATATCAACATGATTAACATACAAATTTAAGTTATAAAGACCCAGTGTAATATATATGAACTAGATAGGTAAATTTAACAGTTCTTTGTAAATTTGTAAATTAAAAGATAGTGAATTTCTACTGCTACTAATTCTTAAATTTACATACCCATATGTATAAATTTCAACTCCTGGTGTCTAATATGTACTTACAAGTCAGATAGGTTGGTTAATTTCAACCAATGTTAATTGTTAAATTTACAAATAGTATGGATAAGTAAATTTCAACCATAACTTGCTGATAATTTTATTCGTCAAATAGGTTAGTAAATTTTAACTTTAAAAGAATGTAAATTTACAAGTTGTATGTTGTAAACTTACACACATGGTATAATTAATGTGTGTTGCCACACATTTTGTGTAAATTTACTCATAACATTTTTTACAGTGTATGATGCTAATATAAAACGTCAATACAAAATGGCCCCGATGAAAAAACCTCTGTAATTGTTAATTCTTTAACACTTTTTTGTTTTAGAGTAATTTTATAGTTGAGGACAAAAATATTAAATTCGTAAATTCATTCCTCAAACGGCTTTGAAAAGAAACATTTTAATTTTTCATTTATATAAAATTGCAAAATAAATATTTTATGTAACAAGTTATATTTTTAGTTAAGTTAATATTTATATTACGTAAATCAAAATTGAAAATCCATTGATTATAGCTAAAAGTTATAGGTAATGACATTTTTAAAAAGAGAATAAAGGGTATGTGGTCCGTATAATATAAATATTAGTATAAATGAAATAACGTTTTCAACAACAGAAGCCTAATACCTAACCATGTTCCTTGTTTTTAAAAATAACATTAGCTATGAAACCAATTTTCAATTGCGATACATAATAAATTTCAGGACCAATTGTGTTTCATAAAATGGCCGTTTTGTAATTATACAGACACAAGAAAAATTCAAGAGTTGTTTTTCCAAACTGATGATGGTAAGAACACACACTGGTACGTTAAATTTTGGCCCCTTACTGGTAAAGTGACCATAGAAAAATAAAAAGAGTTGGAAAAAAAATGTAATATTCACTGAGAGATTCAAATCGGGAAACAATATACTCTTGGCCACCCTGTATGCAATGACTATAAATTTAGTATACACGTAAGATAATATGCAAAGCGCGTAGTTATTTTTTTTTTTTGTAATTTGACCCTTTGTTACACGGCACGACAATACATAGGTATAATGTAATATCAGGGACGACGCATGCGTGTCGGTTTTTGTTGTGGTTGCGGTTGTCTGGCAGTGTTGTGGTCGACCGCGGCGAATCGGACCAATCGGCGAGAAATCTGTCCGCGGCGTGTATCCTGCACTTATAACCATGGTATACACTATAGTGTACGCACGCAGCTACTGACAACTGCACGCCGCGTCGTGTCCTGCAGTAGGTTTGGACGCGCTAGCCTAACTCTGCAGTTTCAGTTTGATGTCCACGTGATCCGCACATACAACTGTCACGGCTACGTTCCGCTTTACGCGATCATCATTCGCGAAAAATAACAAAACATTTTCTACCGATTCAATTTCACAACACAAATATAATCATATCATCTAATATACTTGGCCACTGCCCCGTGGAAGTGTTTTGTTCGTTTGACGCGATTGTCGCACGAGATTAATCGTACGAAATAAAACCAAGTCGTAAGTAGACATTTCCGCAATAGACCACATGATAATCGTCGCACGCGCAACGATCCGGCGCCCACTAAAGTAGTTATAATTATAAGACTTGCACTACAACGTTACCACCCGATATATAAGTTAACGTGAGTTAAATACGCCAAAATCTTTCTTTCTTTTTTCAAGTCTTCTCCAAATAGTTCGCACCAATTTATTTGCATTATAATATTATTACAACTAAACACGAATATGATGTGTATGGTCATGTCTACCGTTTATGGTCTTCAAAAAACGAAAGACTATCGTTTTCCTCCCAATCTTATACTCATACACCATAAATACATACATCAGTTATATCATGTTTACCATACAGTTTTTTTAGAGCTATTACGAATCCGCTTATAGCTGTTTTATCCTTAACTATTAATAATTTATAGAATTTCCCTTTATAATCAATATCGTTTAATTTGGTTTTCCGTCTTCATTTTTTTTCCCACTTACATTATCCGCTTTATAACCTTTACGATCCTCGTTTACTTTGCAATAATACATGAACGTGAAGGTACGTGGTCAATAATTATATGTTGACATAAAATAATTGTAAACGTGTATGCAATAAAAATATCCATTTAACGAATTATTTTTGGGAACCATGAACTTCATTGTTAATCATAATTAATTTTAATTTACGAAGTATTATTTTTGTTTCCATAAGACTTATGAAAGTTTCACTGCAATTTCTTTCGATAAAAAAAATGTATACTCTCTGCCAAAAAGTATCAGTAAAAGCTTATATTTTTGCTCAGTCCCCTATACTTGAATTCATCTACAGTATTCTAGTGTTTATTTAAATTACAGAAATGACACTGCCCAAACAGATTAACATAAACTGGCAGTAAAGCCATAACATTACAGTCGTTCTCACTGTAATCGTGCGTGAAAATAATACTATTGACTGGCAGGTACCGTGATAGTTTGCACCAGTTTCGACTTGAAAGGAAATTATTGTTCGATAACTCGGATTTATAAAACGCTTTTATATCACCTTTTTATAATAATTTTTTTATTGATCCATTGGAACAAAACTTAAAATAACGATTACGTTCGAACTACAGATATTATTATACATAAAATACATTTGTAGGTGTACCTCATCCGATTATATATATAATTATAGAGGGCAACTTGAAATAGAGCAAACAATTAAATATTTATTTATCATCGATCATTTCTTGACCCAAATGTTACTTGTAATATAAAACTACCTGCAAAATATAATTTTATTCCGCACTCTAATTTATATTATGCGATTTCAATAACTTATTCAACCTATATGTATACCTTTATAACCGGACGAAAAATCTATAACGTACATAAACACATAAAATACAAGTTTGTTTAGATCTTGTAACAGATTCTTTACATAATACCTGAATATAAATATAAATTATTAATATGAATCACTAAATACACGTTTCGGACCTTAAAAAATATTTTTTTTATAAGAGACAAAAAACTTAATATACTTAATATTAATTACTAACTAATTACTAACTTAATATACAAATCAAGAATTGAACTAAAAATTGTATAATATGAGACATTTTACTATAGTATAGGTATGTATATATTTTTATAGGCACTTAAAGAAATATAATAAGACTAGGAATTGTACTTAAAGGGATTTAAGATCGTGGACATGTGTTGTTTTTATTCAAATTACTATACATTTTCTCAAATTGTATTATACTGTACGAACAACAAACAATATACGTTTTCATGATATTTGGTTAAATTTATACAGTGTTTTAACGCACTAATGGTAAGAAAGCTATTCCTACCAATATTCTACAAATTTCTACTGTAAATTTGGCCTTCAAAGGTTATAACCCTTAAAATATCGGTAAAACTGACAGATAACAATGAAACAATGAAAATCGTAGCATTCTCTGGTTCTATGCTGAATTATATAAATATAATTGTATGGATGATGTACTCGTATGCGATGGACATATGATCAAGGTCTCTTTTCAGTTGATCATGGTGACAACATGACGTACCAATTAAACTGTACGTGTGCACCTAGATTCGTATTAGTTCTAAAACGTACCGGACACACGCGATGTAATGTTAAAAATCCGATCATCATATTCGGTCGTTGACGCATTACGTGGTATTATTATTGTTATATTTTCAAGAGGGTTGTTGTTTGTAACTGTCACGTATACAAAGCGATCCAGCGCAAATATTTTCTGCAAAAAATTATATTGCGTAGTTATTAGAAGTTTTTTTCGTCATTATCTAAATAATGTAAATAAGGTACCTCCGCAAGCGTTGAACCGTACATCCGTTCGGTGCTAAATAACAGAAACATTTTCAACTCTGTCACAATTTAACTATATAGGTATGTGTGTCTGGATAATGTATAACCTACTATATCTATGCTATAATGATCATTGAACCAAATGCTGTGTTTTATGCAGAAAACTCCCATATTTCTAATACAGGGCCCTTTATGTTGAACATGCAAATACGAAAACGCTATATATTCCATAATACGGTATATTTGACCATCGTTCTTTGATTTTTAAATCACTTGTATAAAATCACATTTATCGCCGCAAGAATATAACATAATGAACAAAGCTCCGAATCCGAATTGCTCTACTAAATAACTAATGAAGTTGTGTTTCGCATTTACCTATTCCCATGAAATTAATTATATTATTGCACACAATATTGTAAATATAAATATTTTAGTTGAGCAATTTAACTTCTGTAAAGTATTTTTCGTTAAATACGACTTTTGTGGTAAATTAGGATCGACTTATCGATAAATTTTTTTTTATCTCGGCGGAAAATTAACAGGATATGGGTTCTTCAAAGTTTTTGCTTATCATAGTTATCTGTAACTATATAGTGAACTGTTGAAGAAACATTAAAGTTACATAATATCATGTAGAAATTTAATAATAACATTTTTAAATTTATAAAATTTACAGTTTGTGATTTAGAGAATATTTGATATTTTTAGCATTAATAGAAAACATTGATGTTTTGAACTTATTTCTTATCTTTAGTTTAATAACCACTAGCACATTTTTTTTATGTTTTTCAAGGATAAAAAAATGAATGATAGTCCACATGTTTTCTTATTACGAATTTCGAGTCCTGATGAATTTGAAATATTTAATTTTTTTGCAGTCTTTTATTATCGATTGCAAAAAAATTAAATATTTCAAATTCATCAGGACTCGAAATTCGTAATAAGAAAACATGTGGACTATCATTCATTTTTTTATCCTTGAAAAACATAAAAATGTGCTAGTGGTTATACAACTAAAGATAAGAAATAAATTCAAAACATCAATGTTTTCTACTAATGCTAAAAAGTCGTTAAAAAATATCAGTCTTTTATTATCGATTGACATTTTTTAACGACTTTATAATTTGAAAAAATAATTGTACTTAATCTTAGATTATGATCAGTTTAATATACATAAATAATTTTACATTAATGTAATTTCTTACATCGAAAATAGAACCATTCTATTTGATTAGCAATATTTCTAATAACTATTAATTTATTACCAAATAAACCAATTATTATTAAATAAACCATTATTTTGTATTATATTATAATTTATTTTTAAATTTGTTTTGTTTTTTCTTACATGTGCATAAGTTTATAAAAAACCAATAGAATAGTGTTATGACCACATTATCCATTTATATTTTTGCAATAATGTGTGTGGTAATATTTCGTCATATTTGAATGCAAGGCTCCATTAACGTATGCATGCTGGTCCCTAGATTGAAAATTTGGCAGACATCCAAATAAATAAGCAAGATATATTCATACGTTCTGCGTATTACATGTCATTTAATAAAAATACTTTTTTTTTGGCGTTAAATAATTATGAAATCGGTAGGGGTCAAAAGTTTTTTGGCCCTATTTCCGGTTCTGCTTATATTAAGCTAATATTATATTAAGTGTACTACTCAATATATATTATCGATTTTTATCACTAATGGAATACACTTAAATAATGATAACAAAATTAAAAAATACATTATAATAATTCACGTCTCTTATGACCAATTAATATTATACGAAGTAAAAAAAAAAAAAAGATAAACTACCCTTATCAAAGGTTTCCTTGTATTGTTATTAAAATATTATAATTCCTAACACAAGCATGTCTCACTACTGAAGAAAGGACTTTGACAGCTATCCTCTGACTTTCTTCTAATTTGATGTAACCAATTATTTGAGGGAGAATAAGAACTAAACCTTTTGGCATAAAAGTGTTATTTTATGGTAAATAATGCGTACATTTTGTGAGTCTACTCATTACAGTAAGCTATAACTAAAACAATTGTTCTTTGACTTATTATATACATAGGTATATTAATAAAAATTATTTGTGCATACTATAATAACCTACATTCATAATATTAACAGTCAAATTGAGTATGTCACAAAATGAGAAAAGAACCGGATGGGCCTCGCTCTGCTGTACAGTTAGGGGTGGAGTGCATCTCGCTTATAGGATAGGTCATTATTATAATGGATTTGTTAAATTTGAATGCAATGATAGATATCATTGTATACGAATAACGATTCTGAACGGAGTTCATATGTTAGTCTAGAATATAATACAATGTTATTTATAAATATTATATAAGTATATTTTATTTTTAAACGAAAAATTTAGAAAAACCGAAAATTTAAATTGTCTATAAATAAGTCAAAATATGTCAAAATACTTTGAAATTTTAACCATGTATAGAAAATGTCAATATAAAGATTTAATGATAATTTCAAGTTGTTGCGGTTTTTCGTTTTTGAGTTAGGGCATTTTAAAAAAACCGATATCATTTGTCAGTCTAGAACATTCTACATTATATTATATTTTACATGTAATTTTATGTCAATATTCGCTGTTCAAACGCTTATAAAAAAAAATTGTGCCTATGGATTTTAATAATTATTGAATGACTTTAAGAACTACTTCTGTGGAATCTTCTATTAAATTTTCAAGTATTTTGTACGAGCCAAATTTTTTTTATCACCAATTATAAAAAAAAAATGTAAACAAATCGAATATTTTAAATGCCTATAAGTGGCTTAAAAATCAATATAATATTTTGAAAAAAATATGACATAAAGGAAATACCAATCTTAACAGCTGGTAGAAATTTCAAAAATCTGCGACTTATACTTTTTGAATTATAAAAAATATTTAAAATCGTTTGAGAATAAATCGCTATTTTATGCAATTTTGTAAATATTTAAATTTCAAACAGTCATAAAATTTTTTCCTCTTATTCCGGTAGAAATTTTTTTAAAGATTTTTGAAGAGTAGCTTATACATAACCTCGTGTTAAAATTTTGAACCTTAAGTATGAACAGAAAAAATTTTATGAATTTTTATCTACAAAATAACTTGCAAATTATCGTGATTTTTACATATTTCGTATAAATTGGAACTTTGAGCACTTATAAAAAAAAATTGTGACTTACGATTTTAGATTTTTTTTTATCAGTTAAGGAACAACTTATAAGAAACCTTGTATTAAATTTTCAAGATTTTCTAGGCAGCCAAAAAAATTTTATCGTTATTTAAAAAAAAAATACTTAAAAATATTGAAAATTTCAATTGTCTATAAATAGCTTCATAAAAGTCAAAATACTTTGAAAATTTAATGGTGTATAGAGAACGCTAATCTAAACATTTGGTGAAAGTTTCAAATATTTACATCGATTAGTTTTTGAGTTATAGCAAAATAAAAAATTTGATTATGTCAAAAACTGGTTTTGCGTAAAAACTCCCGTTTTTCCCAAATTTTTTTATGGTTTTTCCCGTCGCATTTAAAAAATATTGGAAATTTTTAACTTTTGACTCCCCAAAGTACCAAATAGATTCACTTTCCTTTCAGAAAAGTTGCTACATAAGGCAATCGAAGCATTTTTACTGCCCCAAAACGTGTCGACAGACACAAAAAAAAAAAAAAAAAAAAAAAAAAACACACATCATTGTAAAATCAATACATTCTTCACTCCGTTCAGAATCTAAAATATTACTGGAAATTGTTTTAGATTCTGAACGGAGTGAAGAATGTATTGATTTTACAATGATGTGTGTTTTTTTTTTTGTGTCTGTCGACACGATTTGGGGCAGTAAAAATGCTTCGATTGCCTTATGTAGCAACTTTTCTGAAAGAAAAGTGAATCTATTTGGTACTTTGGGGGGGTCAAAAGTAAAAAATTTCCAATATTTTTTAAATACGACGGGAAAAACCATAAAAAAAATTGGGAAAAACGGGAGTTTTTACGCAAAACCAGTTTTCGACATAATCAAATTTTTTATTTTGCTATAATTCAAAAACTAATCGATGTGAATACTTGAAATTTTCAATAAATGTTTAGATTAGCGTTCTCTATACACCATTAAATTTTCAAAGTATTTTGACTTTTATTAAGCTATTTATAGACGATTGAAATTTTCAATTTTTTTAAGTATTTTTTTTTTAAATATCGATAAAATTTTTTTGGCTGCCCAGAAAATCTTGAAAATTTAATACAAGGTTTCATATAAGTTGTTCCTTAACTGATAAAAAAAAATCTAAAATCGTAAGTCACAATTTTTTTTTATAAGTGCTCAAATTTCCAATTTATACGAAGTATGTAAAAATTGCGAAAATTTGCAAGTTATTTCGTAGATAAAATTCATAAAATTTTTTCTGTTCATACTTAAGGTTCAAAATTTTAATACTAGGTTATCTATAAGCTACTCTTCAAAAATCTTTAAAAAAATTTCTACCGAACTTAGAGGAAAAAATTTTATGACTGTTTGAAATTTAAATATTTACGAAATTGCATAAAATAGCGATTTATTCTCAAACGATTTTAAATATTTGTTATAATTCAAAAAGTATAAGTCGCAGATTTTTGAAATTTCTACCAGCTGTTAAGATTGGTATTTCTTTTATGCAATATTTTTTTCAAAATATTATATTGATTTTTAAGCCACTTATAGGCATTTAAAATATTCGATTTTTTTACATTTTATTTTTATAATCGGTGATAAAAAAAATTTGGCTACTATAAAATACTTGAAAATTTAATCGAAGATTCCACAGAAGTAGTTCTTAATGTTATTCAAAAATTATTAAAATCCATAGGCACAATTTTTTTTATAAGCGTTTGAACATCGAATATCGACATAAAATTACATGTAAAATATAATATAATGTAGAATGTTCTAGACTGACAAACTATATCGCTGTATGCAACTGCCAACCCATCCTAATTGAAAAATATATTTTTCGTTTCAAAATAAAATATACTTTTTACAATGTTTATAAATAACAATGTATTATATCCTAGACAAACATATGAACTCCGTTCAGAATCGTTATTCGTATACAATGATATCTATCATTGCATTCAAATTTAACAAATCCATTATAATAATGACCTACCCTAACTGTACAGCAGAGCGAGGCCCATCCGGTTTTTTTTTTCCATTTATATACCAATGGCGATTTATGTGAGTATATACATTTTTACAGTCCCGTGTACAGGAATTATGCAAGGAGAGGTTTTAAAATTATATATGTTATATTATGTAAAAATGCACTCTTAAAAATGCCCGTTGAAATATTCATGATCAAAAATATCAGGATCGAAAATCAATAAATGTCAACAAATGTCTAAAAAATTCGAACAGCTGAATTATTAATGAAAATGTATTCTATCAATGACTACATTTACAACGATAATTTACAGTAGGTGAAAAATGCCCGAAAACCAAATAGAAAAATATGTCAAGTTGAAAAAATTGGCAAAAAAAACAAACAAAAATAGACAACTATATATGAATTTTCAAATAAATTTAATGTATATAGAGTAAGGACTAGGTATATTCTTAGTAAAAATGTATATAAAAATATCCTCAAAGAAGGGGTTAGAACCCCCCCCCCCTCAAATCCTTCTTGTGCGCGGGCTTGCATTTGTATATATCTGTGTTACGCCCAGTCAGAGAGAACAGTGAACAGAACTTAAATTAATTAATATGAGTACTAAAATTAATCGTAAACCGAAATTATATTCACTTTATCTGAAATCAAAAATCGTACAGTATTTATAAGTAAATTATAATGTTCCATATATAGTTTTAGATATTTCTGTTATCTATACAACGTAATCTATAGTACATTTATTTAGGTATAATTTAAATGAATAACTATAAATCACTAAGATTTAATCATATAAGTCTATACATAAATTATAAAAACATAAGGTCATTGTTTTTGTCTTTTTGTGTTTTATTATACTTTATTTTACTTATATTACCTATATACATTTTTTTCTATTTATGTTTTTTTTTTTTTTTTAGGTCTTATTTTGCCAAGACATCGTCATCATGAAGCAATCTTACACTGTAATTTTGATAGCCACATTGTCCTTAATAACAAGTATGCCTTTGAAAAACGTCTTTATAGCGATATACATATGTATATAGTAAAACTTTATACATTTTTCAAGTAGTATAACACTGTTGAGTCAAAAGGTCCTATAAATAGGTCAAATTGACCATTGCGTGCAAGTACAAATAAAAATCGTGAACTTCGCTGTTAACGTTATACCCTTCCCTTCTGATCACGATGTTAACATAATACTCCTTTTTTCTTTTTTATCAAATTACTTTTTTGATGGCTTAAATGCCAATGACTCATTGTTGTTTATTCCTTGAAGTAATTCTGTCTGGATTTTAGATATTAAACTATTACTGCTTCTAAACCAAAATGTGTGACATTTCAAATTTTTATAGTAAAAATGAATATAAAAAAATTATGAATTCATACTTATTTTATCAAATAATAATGTTATTGAAAATAATATATTTTTTTTTTTTTTTGCAAACAAGGGATTGTAATGGAGACAACTATAATTCATTAAATATAAATAAAAAATGTATTTATTAAGTTTCGCATGATTCTATATAGGTAATTCTAAAACATATATTTATATTGATTTTGCATAAATTAATGAGTCACCTGAAGTCTTGAACTCTTTTTAACCTAAATAACCTTTCTAAACTAACCTATAGAATAGATGGGTCTTAACTTTTATTTAAACAATAATTTTACTTGTATAATATTATATGCTTAAAAAGTAATAGTCTTCTACTTCACAATAAAAAGCCTTGTGACAATAATATGCACCTTCATTAACTATTTTACATACTATATGATATATATATATATATTTAAATATATACTTTAATAAATCATAATGTTATAACTAATCTAATAACAGATTATTTTTAATAACTATGAATTAATATAACATCGGTGCGTGTCTTTGTTTTAGTAATTTAATCTATACACTTGTTATTTTTAATAAAATAATTGTTTCATAAGTATCACATGAAAAAATAATTAATTCTTTAATGTCATCAAGTATACCTCAGATAAAAGCTAATTTTAATTTAAATACACACTTTTGAAAAAATCAAAACCTAAGAAAATGATTCACTGTTTTTAGTACTTACATTCTTAGCTAAATAAATAATGTTTTTCATTTTATTAAAAATCAGTTTTGTTTATTTTGTTATTAGCGATTTTTAAATAGAAAATTTATAAATATAAAACCTGTATATATTTAACAATACATAGATCTATCATATGTTTGTGTTTACTTATTAAGTAAGTAATAAGTTATCAAATTTATTTTGATATCAGAGTATTAATGGTAATAATATTAATGATGTATAATATTCAAAATTTACAATAGTTAAAACGATTAAGATTTCCAACATATACATCTAATATCTGATTAACATCACACCATCAACAGCATCACAGACATTTTTGGATTTTTTAATATTCTAATTTTTAAATACTTCATATATTGTGTGAGAACATAAAAGCAATAAATCAATATTCAATAACATAATAATATGGCATATAACGCCATAAACAAACTAAAGTAATTCTAAAAGTTTGACCCGATCGTCGAGGTGGTATGAAAAATAAATAGAGGAATTTCGATTTATTGTTCAATAACAATTAATATATACAGTTGTATAACATATTAGTTATAATATTATATAGAATTAACTAGTAAAAGGACGTATACATATTTTAATAATATTATTTATAACTACACAGTTAATATGGTTACTGTTATTTTATCTATTCGTTATAACTATTTTAAACTGACATGGTTTTAATAATTTAAAAATTCCACAAAACCAAATGTTTAAATTTCTCATAGTGATAATATCAAAGTTAATATTCATTGTATGCAATTAAAAAAGTTTCTGTTTAAATTACATTTTGGATACTGTAATTGTTTTTGTATATGTGTACATATACCTACGTGTAAGTTGTTATGTTGGTTTTTTACTTCAGCCTATCCCATTAGTAAATAAAAATACTACTCAATGAAACTTGAGGAACTCAAGGAAAATGTATTATAATAATAGTTTTCAAGTACTTAAGAATAAAGTCACTAAATTGTATTATATCACATAGGCAGTGCCTGGTTAACGAATATGTCGTTTAGGGGCATATTTTAAAAAGCCACCTTTCACAAACCCTTTGTATCGTTATACCCATAACAAAAAATACAAATATATAAATAACCAACGTTAAAATTGTTTAGTTAATCTACATTTATAAATATATTGTAACATCGAAAATTTTTATACAATAGAACTATTAGTATTTATTATAATATTCTGCACCATTCAGCACTATACGCTTTCTCCTTATATTAATTGAAGAAAACCCGCTGTGAGGAAACATGAAGCCCGTTTGTTTTTTAGTCAATATGACTTGAAAATTAACGATACTACGACTACGGTATATTAGACTCGTAAGAGGAATAGACGATTAAATAATAAAAAAAAAATACTTGATAGTGTACAAATAAATCATTAAAAAATCCATATTACGAGTACAATTAATATAACATTTAACAATCAAATTTAATAATCTGATGGTTACAAATTATAGTACAGCTAGACAGGTAAACAAAAAACACGATTATGTGCCAGTGTGTTTACTGCTGTAAGTATTGCTGTATTGTATACAATTTATACTCGAAAATAATACGAACTAAAATAAAAAATTCCGAGCGCTATAAAAATAAAATGATCATACTATGTTGAACATTCACCTGAAAATTTTGCGATAGGCGATAAAATATTATATTGCTATTATTATTAGTTATACACATTTTTCAATTATTAATAATTCTTCCTAAAAATTATAATACATTAGAAAACTTCAAAACTTTTGTTTTCGACATTAAAAAATTGCTGCCTCTAAAAAATTACCATCGGGGGAAATTGACCCCTTAGCTCCCCTTAACCTAGCACTAAATGTAGGTAGAGTTAATTTAAAATTAATGTTAACATTCATTACATAAACTAAATTATTTTGATATGCATATAAATGAACACTACACTTCATACGATTATGTTTTCGTCTTATTACTTTGTTTGAAATAATAATATAATTCATCGTCTCTTATAGCGTGCTCAAAATCACATAATAACATCAACTATCATACTTTAACTATAATAAATCATAGATCATTTGTAACTGTCATACGTTTTATTGGTACGATAAATTGAAAGTTCCACACTTCTTGAACAATTGCACTATTAAAATGAACGAAACAGGTTATTTTAACAAGGGTCGATAAACTTATATTATAAAAGTAGGTACCTATAAAGCCACGTATCAATGTAATATTTTAACATACATATGATTGTATAAGTATACATCATAATATAAATAATAATGTATAATACTTCGTAAAAATGCAATACAATTGGCACGGACTTGCACCAATTGTATACCTATTTATTGATATTGAGTATAAAACAATGTGTGTGTATATAAATACATATATTCATATGATATAGATAACACTTACATGTATAATTACGTTGTGTCGATGTGTTGAACCAACACTGTTGGTGCAGTAAAATAAAACAATATAATAAAATGAAAGCTCAAACAGACACCAGTAAAATAATATGTAGTAAAATGGTAAATTCAAAAAATCTGCTTTATGTCTATGTCATTATATATGTAGTATTGATTTTGTACACATAATGTGAAAAGACTAATTTGAGTTTCTTTAATAATTTTCTAAAAAATTATGTTAATTGATGAATCACCTACCTTATAGTTTCTTCTCTATAAGCATTACATTACATTCTTCATTACATTCGTTTACAATGTGCTGCATTATTGTTCGATTTTAATTATTAACGTTCACATCATTCTTCTTTAAGTTTTTGACCAAAAATTCCTACCTAGACCTTAAAATCTTATATAATTTAAACATGATCATTATTTTTATTGCAATTTCAAGTTAGATAAATGTCATCGAGTGATAACACTAAAATTTGTTGATTGTTCTTTATTCGTATCTTTCGCTTTTTCCGTCAATCATTTAAACTTCTTGCAGTAATATAAAGTTCGTATATATTATATTATTCCCAACGTGGGTGACAAGATTTTAATTAATTACCAGTAAGATTTGTTATGTCCTTAAATATTGTGTGGGTAACTAACTAGAAAATAGGTTATTTATATTCTTATTTATTAGTTTGATTTTTAAAACTGTAATGATGAATTATTGCACTAAATAAAACTTTTCTATTAACAAAAACGTAGAAAATAAAATAGTATTGTGTTAATTGTACTTAAAAATAGTTATAACTAAAGCTTTTCTTCACTTATTAAATTAAATTTTATATAAATCTATTAAAAATTTTAAGTTGTAAGATCAGTTAGGATGTTGAATTGTTCAATAGGCAAACAATTAATAAAAAACTTAATCAACAATTATTAAATTACGAGTACAATAATTATTTTAATCGTAATATTAAACATTTTTGTTAATACCGATGGAGTCCGTAGATCATTCAATAAAATGTAGTCTTAAAGCACAAAATTACTTATTTTATATACGAAAAAAAACATTTACTTAAATAAATGTTGTTTTTATTTATACCGAACATGATGTAGAAATTAAAGTAAAATATAATATAACAATTATTTACTTAAGCTGAAGCTGCTCATATGATTTACGCACAAAATTGCGGTAAAGAAGAGTACAATCGTTGTATTGCCTTAGCTGATCCACTAGTGAAAGATCCACATTTCATTTACCCTGGAAATTTAAAAGATATCGATAACATATGCAGGTATAATAATATCATTAAATTAATTTTAACATGATTACGTGTACTATCTATTGTGTAAATGCGTTAATATTATTTTTATCTTTTTTAAGGACGTGGACTCTATTTGTCGATTGCACAAAAAGATACACTGAACATTGTTTCGAGGAAAGTAAGCGAAAAGTATTTAATAAAGCTGTAGAAAACTCTATTGAATTAGTCCATAAGATGTGTACATCACCTCAATATCAAACAGGTTAGTTGGTTGTAATGTATAATAACGAATGCTGAAGATAAAAAAAAATGTAGACATAATTAATAACTATTAATCATTTATATTACAGAATATTTGAAGCACGCATCGTGTTTACGAACTACACTGTTTGATGATTCACGATGTGGAAAACATTACCGATCTTTAGCAAGTTTTATTTCAAACGAAACCAGCGGACCCAGCATTTGTTGGTGAGTAAACATTCGATTTACTGAATAAAAACTTATTATATACCAAATCAATCAATATAGAACCTGTACAATTATTACAGAGTATTAAGGAACGTTCTCTTAATTTTTAATTATATTCACATATGATGTATAAGAAGCGTAATATATTTGTTGTACGTTGTGTAGCGACAGAATACTGTAATATTATCCACATTTGTATTTTTAGTATTTCATAATATATGTAACAAAATATTCTATGCAGTATATTACGCAAAACATTTTTTAGAATCCTAATTTTTAATATAGTTGTTTTCTTACTCATTCACACACACACACATACACACACGAGCGCACGCGCGCATGCACAAATTAATATTACTTAAATGAAATTATTCCAATGAAATTGAAAATCTGTTTAAAATCACTCGTGAACTTTTTATGTAACACTATTTTTCCTACAACTTTATT
The DNA here is from genome assembly GCA_034509805.1 of Sipha maydis. Classification (NCBI taxonomy): domain Eukaryota; kingdom Metazoa; phylum Arthropoda; class Insecta; order Hemiptera; family Aphididae; genus Sipha; species Sipha maydis. Next base: position 82,015 of record JASXSY010001987.1, on the reverse strand, counting down.
TACGTATTTTACTTATAAAATTACTAATTTAACCATATTGTTCTAAGTGGTGTATTTAAAAAAAAATATTCAATAAATATGAAAAATAAAAAGCATTGTATATTACAAAATTCTTTTCACAAACATAATCCATAGTAATTTAGAAAAGGTAATAATGAAATGTCTTCAAATTATTATTTTATAATTAATTTTAGATTGTCGTAGCTTGTTTCTTAAGCACGATTATCGATTATAATATTATAATATTATTTGTATGCAATTCCAAAATCTGGGGTGTATATCTAAGAAAAAGTTATAAAAATATTTCAGTGTAATGATGTGTAATATCTTTTATGGTTTGTGTGTATGTTTATTGATTTATAATTATTTACACACTGTATTCGAACTATTAGTTTCATACTGAAAATACTGTTTCATACTGTAATTAGATACAGTAAAATATAGGTATAGACAATAGCTAACCAAATTAAATTAAATGTATGTTAAAAATATTTGGTCACTATTCGATAGGTTAACCGCTATTATATTATTTGAGGCTTTAATTTATTTGTAGGCATCTTATGTTGTCATTTTCATATTATATAATTATTATATAAAAATGGTCAGTACTCTGAAGTACGTTCGTATGAACATTAAATTATTGTTCAATTTTTTTGATATTTTATTATTATTTTACCATCCTCATTGGTAGGCATATGTATGGATCAAAATAATACGATACGCTTCGGTAATATTTTATTGATATCTATGCAATACTCTGTTTATATGTCAACAATATAAATATGTCGTACAGCATTAGGTTTTCATGTATTTTGTTGTCAAATCTTAGGATAAGACATTTTCTATTCTGTATTCAAATTATATAATAATTTCTTTGAAACAATATTTCTATACATATGCTTTATTGTAGCACTCATCATAGATTCCGAGAATGTGTGCTCGACCAAACTCGAAGGACTTGCAACCAAGACGATGATTCGTTTACACAAGAGTTATTGGACAAAGCATTTGGATTTTTCCGTAGCCAATGTATAGATTACGTGTGAGTATATTATATGTTCAGCTTATTACGTTTACGAAAAATAATTTATTGTAGTTTTGATATACTATTTGCGATGGCGTGACACACGAGTGATGCAGAATTATTTACATAAAATAAAATTAATAATATTATCGTTTACAGACCTAATCAAGATGAATGTCCTGGATACGAATATTATAATGCAATGACTACCAATAGGTGGCAAGATGACAAAGGAAAAGCATCGCCAAGTCCTAGTCCGTGGTCATGTAAGATTTGTATAAATGTTTAATTTAATCTAGTTATTCAATTCTTGTACATTTTGAGCATGTGTATTGTTCAATTCATGAGAAATATATCGAATGTTTAATTTGCGTACATTAAACGATAAATAAGTGTTTTATAATGTGCGTTTTACTTGGCTTATACTATTATTTTATATATATATATATATCAATTAAATGTTTATCAAGTTCTCATGTTAGTTAAATAATAAGGCGTTTGTTTTCTTTTCTATTAGTTTAATATAATACATATTGCTTCAAATTATTCTTTTATAGTTGAATCTATAGTCTGATCTTTAATAAAAGCAATCAAATGATTGTTATATCTGTATATCAAATATACTTGTATGTGAATATATTAATTTATGAGTTTTGTTTACTTTAATTTTTTTATTCCATCTAATATTATCAAAAAAGTTTTATTTGCACATAATCATTATTATTTAATGTTAAAATACTGTTTAAAATAACATCATGGAAAGTATTTACGATAAATTCTGTTATTTTTGTAGCATTCATTTCAGTTCCAATTATACACGAAATACTCGAATTTTGAAACAAATTTTAAAATTCAGCACTGTTTTTAATCCCGGTCATTGTTCTTTATTTTTCTTATTGGTATTTATCTGAACAACATTTTTACGAGCATCCATTAAATTTTTACTAGTAACCTCACCCAACGAAGTACAATATAAATATAAATACCACTGTTATGCTAAAAAAATTGATAACCTTTTACCCTTCACGTTTTGTATATACAATCGCATTGAGTCAATATAATTATAAAATTTGGAGTAAACACTACATGTTTTTACATAAAATGTACTCAAGAATAAAATCTTTTAACTGTTGTAATTATTGTTTTCAGGGTTTGTCGTCATTAATTGGTTATAATATTTGTATGACTTGTCTCTGTAAAAAAACTATTTTCGTAGTAAAATAGAATTATTAGAAATTACCTATGTGTTTAGATATAATCGTGCATAGTAAACAGTGGGGTCGAGTTGATTCGAACACAGACTAATTCGAAATATGCTCTAATATGAACGGACTTGAGATATATTAATATGTATACAATATATTAATGTGTAGGTACACTAGACATGTATATCATAATAATAATACATATCGATAGTACATCGCACGTGTACATCGTTTATATATGATTAAATACGTAGATTATGTTCGTTAGTTGTGTATCATACTACGTAAAGAGTAATATAAATCTTTGATAAATGTAAAAACTAATATTATTTAGATTTTGGCATTTGATCGCCGTACAGGAACCATGTTCAGAAAAAAAACCTCAAATTTGAAATGAATATGTAGATGTGTAATTTTAAATTTATACATAATAATAATTATTTTAATTTTATTCATCATCTTTTTCGATTATGTATAGATAAAAATGTCAAAGTTTAAATTGCAAAAAAATTAGTTTTTCTAAATAATATGTTATCCGAACGATCCCTTTCCTCAATCTCGTTCAGATTGACGTGACCCTATTCTAGTTCGATTATTAATTATTATATATTACGCAGGATAAGCCTTTTATAAATATAAGTGATACTTAAGATAAATTAAGTGCAATGGACTCAATAATTTACTATGCATATTAATGTCTTAGTTATTTTAATAATTCCTGAAAAAAAAAACTTCAATGGCTTGTGAGACTGCAAAACTATTAAAACTCATGTGTTAAGTAATTAGTGGTGAATCTGGGAACATGGAAGGTATTGTTAAAACGAGCACTATAAAAATAAATTAAAGAGGGCAAGGTTGAAATATCATTTAGATTAGGTAATATTGCCAAAGAGGGAATTTTAAGTCGAATACTCGTTTGGTAATAGCTATATTTTTTTAATCATTTGAATAATTGTATATTACTCAGAGAGTACCAAACTTAAGGTCAATTAACTTCAAAAATATGTGTTGAACACGTTCAATTAGTTTTGAGACAAGTACAGTGCTGGCTCAAAGATTTGCGGGGACTGGTGCAAAATATAATTTTTATATGAAAGGGTACTCCTCCAAAACACTTGTACAAAATACAAAAAATTACTATTGGCACATAATTTGGTTAATATTAAAACCCCTTAATATTGGTTTAAATATAATTGATAAAATAAATAAGTTTTCATGAATTTGTTATGCCTACCAGATTATTTATTTACTTTACATGGTCCACTTTTTATTATATCAATCTGTTTAGATTGATCAAGTTAGATTGACTAATTTCCAGGGTAACTAACTATTGGAGATTCAAAAGTAGATTTACTTCAATTTAAAAATATATTGATTAATTATTATAAGAAATTGTAGTTAATAAAGTGTCTATAGAGTTTTAATTTACTAAAGATATCCTGAAGGACGTAATCAATTGTAAATACAAAAGGTGATCTTTGTTTACATGAACTTGTTGAACTATTAGAAATTATATAGTCTTGAAATGCTCTTTATGACTTTTAGGAATATTAGATCCAAAATGTTCATAAGATTTAATGGCTTAAGATATTTGGTGAAGGATTCCGGTTGTATTCTGTATCTCGATTTATATCTCAACAATACATATTAGAATCAAATTATTTAGCATACCCACATTTAATACATTTAGAAACTTTATAATATTATTGCTCAAGAGTAAAATTAAGTCATATTTTTTGTTTATGTAATTTTTTTTAAGATAAAGCGTGGGGCCTAATGCTATGATCAGGTGCCCGGGTACCACAGAAAGATCCTATATACAACAGAACTGCATTTCCTAAATTATAACATACAAGTTCACAAATGGAGGGAATCATTTGGGCTGGCTTAAAATCTTTTAATAAATTTTAAAACTTTACTGCGAATAAAAAATCACTGCTATCGTGTGTGAGCAAGGAATTCTATAACTAGATTAGTGTAATTAACCTAAAATCCTAAAATAGTTAACCTATAAATCAGCTTCATTGTCATATATAAAATATTTAGATCGAACATCATATAAGTACGTAAAATAGCAAGAAAACGGAACTTTGTAAACGTATAACGTGATTACATTAGAATAAACGTATTAACTAATTTCATAAGAGGTTTTACTACCGTTGCTATCTAAATTATAGTATAAAATATGTGTGTTTATGTATTTATTGTAGTTTCAGAATGTATGTCTTGATTTTATTTCGTTTTTCAGCGACGAAACGGCAGGACGATTGGAAACCGGAGCAGAACACCGGTTGGACCAGTGCCGCAGGGCCATCAACGGTGGGCGGCGAAAGGACCAGCAGGGGGCATACCGTACAGGGCGCATCGTTTAGTACACCGACGTGGCAGGTATCGGCGAGCGGCAGCTCCGTGCAGTCTACCAAGAAACCGGATGACACCAACTACATGAGCAATGTGATTGACGAACCCAACCAACAAGGACTAGCCCAAACCGGAGCTGGACCCGGACCCAATTTCCCAAACACTATGACCATGGCGATTCCTGTACTATTTGTGCTGTCGAAAATCATCCTCTAAACCAATACCACGTGTAGTTCACTACAACGTACTTGTGCGTTCATAATACCATTGAATACTCAATTATTAGGAATCCTCCAAGGTACTTTTAAAGTTTTTTTTTTTTTTTTAGTTTTATTATGTTCGATTAATAGATTTAGTCACCATAAAAATGCTGTGGTTTGCGAAAAACATATTTTATTATTAGTTATATAGTGAAAACTCTGTTACTTTTCAATAGCGGACACGTCTAATTTAGACTTAAAGCTTCTGAACAGTGAACTCACTATATTATGTAATGAACTAAGCCGCTGAGAGTAATATCATAATAATTAACATTTTGTAAAAAATAGATATAAAGATATTTAAATTATATATTATAATAATGCAGTACAATTATCTTTATTCGATTTTATGATTTGTACATAAAAAACGTTACCGATATTTTGTTTTGATAAGATTTTGTAAGGTGATCCATGGCGGTATATGTATTCAAATGTATTTGAAATATATTTACTAACCGATATCATAAATTTATTCTAAAAATTCTCAATCTTATTCACTTTTATTTAAACAATTTATAAAATTATATGTACTAAAATATTTCTTTTTTCGGACTTATCCGTGTAGTGTGCAAACTTTATGAGCCCTTTGCACATTTAATCTTCAGAGCACATATTCACAATGAAGCTAAGGTGAACTTATGTTAAGTAATAATATAATTATTAATAAAAATACACATTCAATAATGATAAATTATAGGTAGTCATTATAAAGATAATTTTTTTACAAAAGTATGTTGTTACTGTTAATATACTATATAATTTAAAAAATTGCACTATTTATTCTTTAATTATAAACTAATTTAAAACCCACTCCCTTAATTTCCGCTTTATAGAGTTTTCACTGTAAATCAATATAAGTTCCGAGGTTCATATCAGTCAACAATTTAAAATATCTATAAATAATTAATGTTTTATTTTATAGCAAGCGTACTGTCAACCACGTTTAACTGTTATAATATATAAATATGGGTGTATGTTTGTATTTTGTATGTTCAATGACTATAGGGATTTGCAGTTGTAGGAAATTATTTTTATCTTCTAAGCTGTATTTTAAAAGCAAATAATTATAATAATATTATTATTAAAATAATATTAGTTTAGTACAATAGTAAATGTCAGCAAACAGGATGCCGACCGTTATCAATTCAGAAAATAATCAAACATTTTTCGAATTTAATTAATTTATAGTATATTATAAATTAGAGTGTACTCTGTACATAAAAAACTACCATAGTAATTAAATGTAATATTATTTAACAATATAGTTACTATTGCCATAAACATGATAAATCATACACACGTTTCTATCTATACATACCCGTCATGTGAACGCATATCTATATATTATATTATAAATATATTACGTTGGTCTGTGATGTTTATGATTACCAATAATACGTTAATGTTTTACGTAGATTTTTCCACAATGTTCGATATCAAATGTTTCTTTTTATTTTTTTTAAACTTTTTTTTTAATAAGACAGTAAACATTATTTATACATTATAGTACATATATATATTATATTATATGTTACAATCGGTTAATGTTTAATTTTGAATACCGTAGCTATAATAAAGTTTATATTTTAAGTATTCTAAGCGTACTTATAAAATACTCTATGCACATCATATTATATTTTATGTAATGGGCACTCCTTAAAAAAAATTATTTTTGTTGTTTTTTTTTCATTTTTGAAATAGAAAATAATTATAATTTGAAAAAAATACTGTGATTGTATATTAATTTAATATAATTATATTACAGCTACCAGTTTTATTAAAAATATTAATCATATAGTATTAAATATGTTATTTTATAAATTAAGAAACGTATTTTCAACGTTCTTATACTGAGTAATATTTAGAGGCGAATTTCCTAATAGACAAAGTAGGCAGCTGTCTAGGACAGTAATATTTAGGCAGTGGCAATTTTGTTGTGGTTTATTAAAATATTTTACTCATATAAAAAAGGAGAAAGAAAATTCATTATTTTATAACAACGAGAAATGATGTAATGTTTATTTAATTGTTAAAAAAATGGTAATTCATAAAAATTATCAATGAACGTTTTCATTAAAATTTGAAGGATATCCATTGAAATTTTTCCAAAGTTAAAAAAGTAAAAAAAGTTTAATAACTAAAATTCAGAAGAAAAATATCTAAAAACTCGAATGGATAAGGTATTAATACTTTTAATAATCATATTACTAAATCTTTAGTACCATTAATCGTAATATAGTTAAATCCGCATTTGAAGTTATTAGTATTTTATTCAATAACTATTTAGTAATTAATATAATTTATTCTATTAGCTACTAGACTAGTCTATATATAGTATTCATGTAATATAGTTATTATACCTGTGAAGTCTATAATTATATGAATACCCTATAGCGATATAACGCATTATATTTATTTATTTTGTATAAGTATCATAACAAATATTTGAAATAAAGCTTTAAATTTTAAACTACAATCAACAGCGTGGAAACTTTATTGATTTTACAAGGATAAGTGTTTTTTTTGAAAACGCTTTATGAGGTTAGTCAAAACAATTAAACCATTTTACAAAGACAATGATTATCGATTAAAAATCCAACACAGATGATATCTTCAAAGTTTGAATTTACTAATATACGAGTACAGTAGTTATTGAAAAATTACAAAAACAGTAAATTAAACAAATTTAATAACAAAAGATCAGTTAATAAATAATAAACTTGACAAGAACATTGACGATGAAAAATATCTTAAAAATATATATTGAATACATTTTTATATATTTCATAGATTATATATTAATATAATATATAATTATATATTATATATTATATTAACTATCGTTAAAATATTAAAACATGAGAATACTAATAAATTGTCCAACTTGACCTAAATAAATAAAATTATGAAATTTTATAAATATATATACTTTTTTAATTATTTAAAACTCTGTCATTTTATACTTTTTTATCATTAAATCATCAACTATATCTGATTTCTATTATAGATATCATCGAACCAAAAAAGAGGGTTATATCCAAGGACGTAGCAAGAAATTGCATCAGGGTTGAGGGGAACTAATTATTAAAACATGTTAAGTGTTATTTATTAAGTGTATTTTTAAGTTTTAACAAATGACAAATTTTGTATTTTATCTTATGATCTTTAATTATAATTTATGAGGTAAATAAAAAAAAAAAAAAATCAGTGATATAATAAAAATATTAATTTAAAATTGTATTGTTAAAAAAAATTAAAAACAGTGTCATCTTTGTCATTAGATAGGAAATTATAATTTGAATACATAAGAATATACGTAATATAATTTAATATATTAAAAAAATTAAATAAAAAAATTTGAATTTAATTAAAATGTATGTATTTATTAGTTATGATAGGTAGGAGGGCAAATGTCACCACCCTCAATCTCGGTTTCACCCTAGGTTATATCTTTTATACCAACTATACTTTTCAAATTTTCTTCTAGCTCAGAATGAGTTCACAACATAAGAACACTGTATAATACCATGTGACTATTTATTACGAGCATAATCTAAAATGTTAACAGATCAATCAAAACACGTATTAATACTTTATAACAATAATTATTCAATTGCATAAAATCTGAAAAAAAAAAAATTTTCAAAATGTATATTCGATGGAAAAGATGAACGAAATACAAAAAAGTCAGAAGAAATTTTTTATTAAATACACTTTTCAGTCTTGTTATTATAATTTTAATTTATCATAATTATTATTTTAATTTACTTCAAAAAAATTCAAGGTAACTGAATTAATGTCGTTATAAATACAGGATTACTAATAAAAGAGTCCCGATGACATGTTTTATTTATAGATTATGATTTTAACTAAGGTGGCTGAAGAATATTCAGTTTAATAAAGAGGAAGATTTAGAAAACGAGTTGATACGGAGGTTAAAATATAAGGTAAAATTTAAAGACTGAAAGGTAAGTGGAAATAATAATTAATACAAGTACCAATCGAAATTATTTATCCCTTAACATATCCTAATACGTATAATGTAAGTATTAATTTCACCGGTATCTATTCGTTAAACGTTCTTTGAATTGAAATAAAATTACATAATTCGTTGTACCATAACTACCATGAAACCCTATAAGAAGCTGCACAACGTTGGACGTTCAAAAGTGCCCAACTTGAACCGTACCAACACTTGCGTATTACAATAACTCTGTCTTTCATTCTTATTTATATTATATCTACGAAATAAGAATACAGATAATGACTGACAGACTACATAGGTACTCTGATGAAATACTTGTCCGTTACTGTATAGTTCACCAAACCATCAACATAATTTTTAATAATTTGAAGTTCTTTAATATTTATTTAATATTTATTCATATAGCATACAGATCCGACGGCTGAACTCTTCTAGAGTTACAATAATCAAGCACCCATTTTGTAAACAAAAATTTAAAAAAGAACCTGTGTACCACTCGAAACGATGTTTTTACAATAGAGAACGAAATCTTTCCCTATTAAAGTGAAGACCATGACTGTATTGATGTAAAACACAATGTTATAATAATCATAATAACATTTTATTAGTTTTCTAAATACCAGTTAAAAACAACGAGTATCGTTGTCTGCATGGGGTTCACACCCCCTAACTTTTTTAATTATTAGCGATTTGGGTGGCATTCCTTTTTTGGTAGTTAGATGACAATAGCTCTTGTGTCGTATAACAACTACCATAGTTTGAAGATGTAAGTATTTCAATTTTACATATTATATAATAAACTTTAAATTACAGACATTAAATAATAATTGTTCCTAAAATATCCACGATATAATAATGTCTATAATCTAGACTTACAAATCACAACCATAACTATAAGCTAAAAAGGCTTAGCCACCTCACCCACATTCAATTTTTCAAATATGTTAGATTTTTGTGCAATATAAATGTACAGTACTATAACATGTAATGATGCACTAATGGTTATTCATTATAGTTTTTTTTCTTTAGATTATTGTTTTTTGTACTGAATAATTTAATTAATATATTTGATTTTACTCTTGAAGTTGGAATTTAGCCTCTAGTAGTTGCGTTCTAATACTTTAGAAATCACAAAAGGATCTTTCGACTATCGTCTTATCGTTTTCTGCAGTAGCATACACTTGCACCGTTGAACATCGACAGTTCTATCCCCCTTCCCTTCGAACAGACAAATTTCGTTCGTTTACTCGTCACTTAAGAGTTGATACTATACGCTTACTGGCGCTGACTACAATGATGAATGATGATTGATGTTATGCCGTTCAGTTTTTTTGTCACGTCTCTTCCCCCCCCCCCAACGTTCCTATTCGCTCGCGAACTTATTAGCCGTATCGAAACGACGACGGTCAACAACTCCCTCCCCCCACCGTTGCAAGCATTGACGGACGCGCGCACGTCTCGTCGGCTAATCGTTGCCCCGACGGGGGAGGGGAGGTCTGTCCACAGCCCATGGAAATTTTTTTTTCGCCGTTCACGGAATTTGTTGTTAAATTCATCGATCGAGACATGCGTTACATGATATACGACGTAACCAACCAAGCTGCGACCCATTGGTTCTACTTAATGGGTGGTAGAGGGGGGGAGTCAAGCGGTGATGACAGGAAAAAATTGATCAAATCGTGTTGACGCGACTCGTCATGCCGATAACGAACATTTTAATCAAAATATTATTTCGACGCGAAAAGTTCTTTCATGGATTTTCTGTAGCGCACGGTGGCTGCGACGACGGCGGGCTCACGGAAATCACAAAAATAGAAACCCGAGAAAAGCCCCGCGCCGTCGTTGGATTTTATTTTCGTGTACGACACTACAGCGAACGATCGCAAGCTGCCTTGCACGTTTTATTTTTTTCGCCTCCCCGCTTCGGCTGGCCCATCCCCCACCTCGCCAACTAGGTGAACCTCCTCCTCCTCTCGCTGGCCCTCAACAACCGCTGTCGCCGCCGCCACTTCCTCCTCCTCATCGTCGGACCGACCTCTCGACAGTGAACCGGCCGCCGCCGCCTGGCTCCCCCCCCTTTCGCGCACGCACACGCAAACGAACAACGCGCGCGTACAACACACGACCCAACAACGGAGGCGCTGCGCTGCAGCAGCGGCGGCGGGCGCCCGCCGATATATCAATTATTCTCGGGGAATTTTTTGGGTAGGGGCTTGCGCTTCCACCGCCGCTGAACCGTTTCGGATGCCCGCGCCGCGCCGCTGCCGCTGAGTCGAACCCTCCCCACCAATTTTTAACGCGCGCCGCAGCACTCCACTACGACGACGACGGTCGTCGCCCGCGGGCCGCCGGAGCGCATCATTTTTTTTCCTATACTTTTTCTTTTTTCGTTCCTTTTTTTTCCACTCGTACACACACACACACACACACACATACATACACCCGTCGTCTACGTGGCCGCCGCCACCACTACCACCACCACCACCGCCGACGCCGCCGCCGCCACACCGTCCCCAGCCGCGCTGCGTCGCACCACAATATTTTATATCCGTGAAACTCTCGTAACCACGGTCGCAACACACGGTCGTCCGTTTTTCGCGTACGCCGCCGCCGCCGTCCGTTTTGTAAAAACGCGCGGACGACGACGACGACGACGACAATAACAACACCCGACGATACGCCTAACGTTCCGTTAATAGTTTTTACAAAACACCGTTATTTATCGAAGATAATTGGATCGTGTGGAATAAGTTTTGCTCGCTCATCTTTACGGAACTAGAACGCGAAACTCGTGTACTATTGTGTCATGGCGCACGACGATGAAGATGCCGATGGCCAATCGGTGACGTCGGTCAGCTGCCGGTTGTGCTGTACACCTTCGGTGGCCGTCGGTCAACGGCACCCGATCATCACCGCCGCCGCCGCCGCCACGGACGACGGTGGCGATGGGACACGCCCCGGCGGCCGAGGATTACGCGACACCATCGTCAAGCACCTGCGGATACAGGTGAGCGAACCATTTACCACGAGTGTTAACGGTAGCCCTTGTTCGTATTGCCGTTACCCGCAGCGCGTCTTTCCGGTGGCCGCCGTTTACGGCGGTGAGCCAACAATTATCACACAACCAACGGTCCACCGCTCCACCTTGTCTACACCCCGACCTCATTTGCAACATTGGATAATTTTAATATTATTTTATTATCAACGCACTATGATTGCGTCACCTGATAACGACATACATCTCATGCGCGCCAGCGCGTGCTGTGTGCGGAACACTGACTTAAATAAATGGCTTAAATGCTCAAAATTCGCATTTTTCCTCGGCTTGCGAGACATCCCCGTCTTCCTAACACGGTTATTTTCTCAAGTAGGAGATTCTGGGGACATATTCTCCAATCATGTTCTATTAATGTTTCTTTCGTTGAATTGAACACACCTATGACCTCAGCCTTTACTGTTATTTGTGTTATGATTATTTTTTTGAACCATGGTTATTATTCAGAACAATTGTTACATCCGCGTTTTCTTTAATCCATATAAGTTGTGTCTCCCCAAGTCATCTTTCTCTTCCCTTTATACTTGCTGTAGTCACAAAATTCTAACATGTGTTGATATCCACTACCTACTATAGTTCTTTGATTTCCACTAAACTCTCTTACTCTCTAATCTATCATCCAAATGAAATTAAATACCATACTAATTCTGTAACACATTTTGTATCATTTTGTATCCTACTAGATCCCAATGAAGACACCTCAACCTCAGATTCTGATCCAGACTCTTAGCTAACCAAAACTATTATACATTATATAATATTATAATATTTTTATTATAAATTTTAAAAATCTATAAAATAGTAACATTGTAAAAATACTTAATGTATTGACATAATTATATTAATAAATAAAAAAATGAAAAATAAAAATATCAACTGAAATGTGTTACAAACCTAATCAAATTTATTTGTACATTTTCATTACCTGTTGTTTAACAAAATTGAATTAATATATTTTACTGAACTACCTATTCCTATTGCAGTAATCATGTCATTATCAGTCTTGCATTCAATGTCATTCCAAAAAAAATAATTTCATTAATACTGGATCTTCTTTAATTTGAGTAGGTATCTAGTTCATTATTGGTTCTGTATTTTATTAATTTGATTATCTTTAAATTTTATGTTTACAAATGTATGCATTACATCTCAAAGAGTAACACAATATTTTAATGATTAATGTTTTATAACTAAATAATTCATTAATAAGATTCTAAATTAACTACTTACCTATCCATGTGTATTACAAAGTTTATTTTACATTTGTCATTGAATTAATACCTATATGTTCTTTCTTAACCAATTAATTACCATTATGCCTTACTATTTTGGCATTAGGTACATATTCTTATCATCGTTAATGGGTAACTTCCCCTTTGCCCTAATAAATTCTCTTCCAATTTACTCATTGTTTAATTTTGTAAGTACAAATTATTAATATAAATAATAAAAACGTTTAAATTAAAAAAAACCATATATATTTTACTATATTAGTTCAAATTTTTAGACTAGTAATACCTTATATTAAAAAAAATAACATGAATTTTTGTACAATAAATTTTATTATTTTATAGCTCCATGTGTCGCTCAGGCATCAGGATTCGTTGATAATAAAATCACAGAATAGATTAAATAATAGAATATTTTATAAGTGTTTGCTATCATTCACAGATATTTTGGAACAAATTTCATATTGAAAAAAAAATCAATATTTTAGAGTTAGGAAACAGAGATTTAAGGAATTATGTATTAATACAGGTACGGTTTGCAGGAGGGGCAGTTGCCTATTCTGCCACCCCCGTAGTATCGCCTATGATTCTTATACAATTATATATTTTACTTTCTTTGTGTTAAATTATTTGTTTAGGTATATTTACTCAATAAGATTAACTAATAAGGACTTTGATAAATATTTAACTGTATAATTTAATATTTGAATCGCTACTTTCAATTCTACATTCTTTTATCTGATTTTTAATTTAAATGTATATATGTAATTGTTGCATGTTTTTAAAATTAGATACATTTCAAATTTTGATTAGTTCTAAGCACATACTATATAATATAAGGCTTGCCATTATCCTAGTTTTAATAGGACAATCTTGATTTTAACAGTGTGTCTTGGTTAATAGAAACTGAAAGGAGATACAATTTTACATTGTAGTATTTAACAATAAAACATAAAATAATATACTTATTTTTATATGAATATTACCTAAAAAAAAAATTTCATTCAATATGATGTCTCGGTTTAAGAATTTTAAAATCTGGCCGACCTATATAATATTGAAGTACTTTAAATAATTTTCGAATATGTTAATTTTTAATTTATTTTATTTTTTGATTTAGGTTTCTGAAGATGATGGTTTATCCAAAATTGTTTGCACTAAATGCTTAACATTGTTAAATGAATGGGATCAATTTTATGAGATGTGCTCAAAAAATAACAACATGCACCTGAAGCCAATGTCTGACGTAGATGATAAAGTACCATTTTTTTAGATTTAATAATTATTATTAGTGTTTATTATATTATTGAAAAGTAACTATCTAATACAATTTAATATATACTGAATGTTTATTCATATCAATTTACAAACAGTAATAATACTATGAATCAAAAAGCCTTCTTTTCATTTTGTGAATGTTGAGATAACCTAAAGTCAAAAGAAATATAAAGAGTTGAATATGAAGTGCTGTAGTGTATGATGTAGGTTATGTTACTTTCCACTTTGATTATGAGAGAGCATTTGAGGTTATAAAGGTTTGAGAGTAGATCAGTACTACTAAGCAGTCTTGGAAGTGTATATAAAATAGAACTTGGTTTATCTAAGAGTTGGACACTTATGATAATAACTAAAATAGCATGATATCTAAATTAATTGAAATAAATTCAGGATTTAATGAACTTTTACTTGACACTTTTTGATACTGACACAGAATTTGTATTTATAATTGCACTTATGTAACAAAATTAGATTAATCCATGTGCACATATTTATAAATAAAGCTTCTTTATTTTAAATATTTAAAAACAGGGTAGTTGATAGTGCACATGCATGTGTTGTATAAAAGAGTACAGTGAGATGGTTATTTGACCAAAGGCTGTTAGTTTCTTTGGGGCTCAACTATTTCAGTTGACAATGATGTACAATTAGGTTCGACCCTTATTATTTGAATTGTGTTTTCTGTGCATATACCGAAAGTCTTAATATTTATTAATTTCTAAATTATGGAAATCTTGAGTAATAAATATACAATTAATAAAATTAATCATGAGATTTCAAGTATTTTTCTATAATAAATAATAATCATATATTAAAATTTAATTTCAACTGATTATTGTGATATAAAGAATTTTAAACTGTTATGATTTTAGAACGATGATGGCGATGAATCTGCAAATAATTTAGTTATAGATATTACAGATGAAGACGAAGAACAAAATCACAGCTATACAAGTATGTAGTAAGAAGTACCAAGTTCTAAACAGCTATTTAGATTTGAGTTAAAAGCATGAAAATAGTTAAATTATCTATTTTGACTCATTTTATAATTTTGAAAATAATGATTAATTATAGCATCAATATAAAAATGTATTAATCCTCAATACTTAAAGAATATATTTATAAAAACATTTGAAAATATTTAAAAGTATTTACTACATTAGAAAATATTAAATTAGTTCTAATTAACCAATGTATAATTATACATAATATGACATTTTTTTTTTTTTTTTGGTGTAACCAAAGGCCTGTATTAATAATTACCTATGTTATGTTTATTTTTATGAACATCACTATACAAATAATACCACTTGAAATACATTTTTTGAATTAAAATTAAAAATAAAATTGTTCGGTTTTTTATTTATATTAAAAAAATACTAGGCAAACCAAAAATTGATTGACTTTCAATTTCTGGTCGAATAAAATACATTGTGGAAGTTAAGATGTAGTTTTAATTCATATAACAAATCTTACAGAAAAAATTCATTGTAAAATTGATATCCATCAATAATACATACCTCGCATCCTTCTGTAAGTTACTACTAAAACTACCTTTTTTTGTTTTATTTTTTTTTTACAGTGTTTTATTAAAAAATAGTATTGAATAATTAATGATAATTTCAACTTTCTAAAACAGCTATGTTATGAATTATAACAGTTTTATCATATAATTTTTTTTTTTTTTTTTTTAACTTTTTAGTTGGATTTTACAATTTTCTAAATAATTTCTTAAAAGTTAACTACATTAAATTTTTTAAATATCTATTATGTGATCAATTAATTAATTATATATCTTAAATTTCTTATAATCCAATATTTCTTAGATTTTATGTTATTTTACTTTTTTGTATTTGTTCATCTAACATTTGACACGTTATAATAATAAATAAGTTTATGTTTTTGCTGTTATGAACTGTCATTTCAAATTGGTTTTTTTCTTTTTTTTTAAAAATTTAACTTTTCTAACTTTACTAAAAATAAAAGTTATTGGTTCTTAATTTTCTTAATTGTTAGTTTTCATGTTTTTTTTTTTTTTTAAATGTTGATAAAACATTTTTAAGAATGATATGCAATTTTTTTTTTTTTTTTACCTAATTGCAATAATATTGTTATATTTTTGATTTTTGTATGTGAATTACAATTTCTTAATTATTTTTCTGTCAATGCTACAGTTTTAATAATATTGTCTATGTGATAGGTGTCGATAAAAATAAGACAAAAATCCCAAAAAAGTCAATCCTTGGGGAACCTTCACCGGAAGATTATGTATTGATGAAAGAAGAAACTTTCAATTTAGAGCCGTAAGAATCATTCAATATGATGTGAACTATATCTAGTATATTGCTGATTACATTTTATACTATTATACATTTTCAGGAAAAATGGACCAACAGGTGTTTTGGGTGATTATTTAATAGAATATAACAATTGCAAAAAGTTACCAAATGATGTGAATAGTGCAGACAAAGACATTGTTGACAATTTACGCATAAGAAGAGAAGTGTTACCATCTATGTGGGATGTATTTGAAAAAACTGTTGAAAAGCTAAAATCTGGTAAAATGAATTATAAGCTATAGTATTATCTACATTCAATGGAATTTTGATTACTTAAGAAGTTGAAATTCTTATTTATTTAAAAAATATTCTACATACGATAAAGATATTTAGTTGTTTACTCATATAATTTTATTTTTCATCAATTTTAATATTCAATTGTACATTTTTTACTAAAAAAAAAATTGCATATTCTAAGCATTTTTAAGCAAGAAATTTTTCTATAATTTTATTGATTTAATTCATTCTTTTGTCCTTGTATGTAATTAATAATATTACCAAAGGTTTGTTTACAAAACAAAATATTAATTAAATATTTATTTTAGGAGAGACATGTGCTACGTTAGTTACTCATAGACGTTATATAACTAACAAAGGTGCATTCCCTTGTTCATTGTGTGGAGAATGTTATGAGTTTGACCAAGGTGTTTGTCGTGATGAAGAAGAACCACAACCGCCAGTTGAAGTTGATATTCAACAGCGTTTATTCATTTGTCCGACATGCGGGAAGTCTTTCCCTCGTCGAAGTTCATGGAAACGTCACCAAATGACTCATGAAGATGTAAAACCTTATGTCTGTCGTATTTGCACCAGTGGTTTTAACCGTAAAGAACATTTGATGCGGCATATGTTATCACACAGTACTGTAAGACCATTTCCTTGTGAACGTTGTGGGAAACGGTTTATACGCAAAGAGCATTTGGCTAGACATCTTTTATGTATACCAAGTTGTTCTAATTCATCCGACATGCCAAGACCATTCTGTTGTGATATTTGTAAACAAAGATTCGTGCGTAAGGAACATTTGTTTAGGCATAGAAAAAGAGCCCATGAACATGCATTGATAGTAGACAATCAATTAGAAGAGAAACCATTTGTGTGTTGGCAATGTGGCAAATGTTTTACTCGCTATGAACACCTACGCAAACATTTGGATATTCACAATGGTATTATTCCTTCTTCTTCCTCAGCAATACTTCCTGAAGTAACTTTATCAGAAATAAAAGTCGAAGATATGTCAGTAGATGTTAAGACAGACAATTTATCCGAATCTGAAGGTGAATCCGAAGTACTACCCCCAGTAAGTGTACTAGAACTTAATGAACAACAGCCTGAACAAGGAAGACCTAAACCTAGTACTCTTTGTACTATTTGCAAAAAAACATTTTCTCGTCGTAGTCACTTATTGCGTCATTTGAAACGTATACACAAAGTAGAACCTGTGTTAACTAGGAGGCGAGTAAACAAATCTGGTGATGAAAATGGTAACTCTATAGAAGAAACCAAATGGGAATGTCATACATGTGGAAAGACATTTTCCAGGCAAGCTCATCTTGAGAGGCATGAAAAAAATTTGCATAGCGAAGATCGAATGGTACCAGCTCCTTACGAATGTGTCTCTTGCGGCCAAGCATTTTTTGATAGTAATTTACTGAATCAGCACATGGCTACTCATGGAAATACTGTGACTGATAATTTTGTTTGGATGTGAGAAGATTTAATTGTTGGTTTTATTTTTTAAATTAAGGTGTATACAGCTTAATCAAATGTCAATTATTGGCTCGAAGGTGTTTTAAATTATGTTAAAAGAATGATCATGTTATAGCTATATTATAAAATTTTAGGTTGTTATTATAAAAACAGAATATATAATAGACAAAAATTATCCAGCAATTATCAGTCTTTGAAAAAAAAAAAAAAAAAAAAAAATTCAGTTAGGTAAAAATGACTATTTTGTTCCCTTTGTAATTTCAAATTCTGGTCATACTATGTTGCATTTAGTTTTTTATAATTTTTTTTATTATTATTAATAATATTATTGAAGTATAGTTATATCATATTTATATTTATTTTGTTATTTATAGTGGCTTATTTAGACTAAAAGTCTTTGAAAGCACTGTAAAAATTAAAATTAACAATCATCTATATAAGTTTTATACCAAATTTACCACTAGAGCAAACTTTCCCAAAAATCTATTTTTTATTTCATTGATGAATCAATTGATATTATATACAGGGTGGTTTTTCAGTCCGTTAAAATAATGTAAATAAAATATTGCATCTTTAGTTTTTTAATTGTTTTTAAATTTTATAACATTGTTCGAATGTTAAATATGTTGACGTTTAATTACTATAATTTTAATTTTTTTTTATATCGGATAAAACATGTTTTTCTATATATATTATTAGCACTTGATTAAGGTGTACTGAAAACAAAACGGGTATTACAATTTTTGATTTGATACATTTTAAGCATCATTAAAATATTTTAAGTTTTAAAAACGTGATATTTAGCTTCTTATTATTTCATGGTTAATATGGTATCTCTCCTAAATAATGCTATGAAAGATCAATTTCGCATGTTTTGTAATCACTTATCATAATCATTGAATATATTGTTTTGATTTATTATTATTGTTTATTATTTACCAAGGTGGTTTTATAAATATTCATAAATTAATTTAAGTATAATATAAAAAATAGTTGTTACATACCTGAGCACTATTTTCAAATTTCAATGCATATAGGTGTTTTGTGAATACAATTTATTAATTTTATTTTACTATGTATCATTGATTTTAAATGACTACATTTTTAATCATCACTGCTTTTTAGTAGTAGTTGCTTACATTTTCAAATGTAAAATCGTATTAACTATTTGTTTTGAATGTGACAACTATTTTTTCCAAATTGTGTACAACTATATTATTAATAATATTTTCATTGTCATTTATATTAGATTAATAATGAAAATGTTCTTTGGAGATGGTGGGTTTTGGGTTTTTTTTAATTTACACATTTGCTCAATTTCCATTTTACACCAATACAATTTCATACATTTGTGTTATTAATTATTATTTTATTTTAATTGTTCCTGAACAATCTAAATTTATTATTTGTACAATTTAATTTTCAAACTATTTTATATTTTATATCATATAGAGATTAGATTATAATTTACTTAAACATTTAAAAATCACTTTTGATGAATATATTAATATTTAAGTTTCTCTCGGATAAGTGTTACCCCACACTCCATTGTTTTTGAATTGACATTTATTTGTTTTTATTTACTTTCTTGCAACCATTAATTTTTAACATTTTTAAATGACTGAAAATATACAAATTTTACTTCATACTTATTACTTACATTCAGTCTTTTTTTTTAATCCAGAAAATTAAATCATTACACCTGTTGAATATTAACTATGCAAACTTAAAACATACATTATAAGTAATCTTTTAATACCTCTTGTAAACATTATACATTTGTTAAATACATGTATCAATCAGTTATTTTAATATTTATTTCTACAATTTAATGTTTATTGTTAATTTAATTTAATTATTATAATTTTTTTGTTTAAATGCTATTCATGAAATTTCTTGGTTGTATTTGATTTTATTGTTTTAACTGTTATTGGTATTGTTTAATCCTGACCTTATTTGAAACATAAATAAGTATTATTCAAAAAGAAATTAATTTTAATAAACTGATCGACATTCCTCTCCCTTAGAATGGGTATCTTTCAAAAATGAGGCAGTAAGTAATAATACACAGCTTAAGGTAAAAAATATTAAGTTGATTTTATTCACAAACATGTTTCAGTAGTTATATAAATATGTAATAAAAACATGAATTGTAAATTTATAAGTAAATCGAGTACAGACTGTACAAATTCAACAATGAAAAACAACATAAAATATGCAATATTATCAGAGTATTCAATATTGGACCGATAAAAAAATGTATGCATAAAACAAAATTCAACTATGAATTTATAAGTAAATCGAGTACGGAAGTACAAATTCATTAATGAAAAAAAAAGCGTGGAAAATTCTCTGTGAAAAAATTAGGTATACGTAGTACGTGAATATATTGATGGAACATGAATTGTCTTTTACGTATAACTCATAAAATTGAACTACTGCCAATACCTAATAAAACATGATGATAGACGTTCTCCGAAACCAGAATGACAAAATCTCTCTTAATACATTATTATTTTGTTTTCGATTTATTACTCTCTCTTGGACATAAATCATTGAATACAAGTACATTATGACGTCATCATTTCTTACGGACGGAGAGGTGTTCCACGAAATCTTTGCAACTCGACATTTCGTTAGCCGAACATCCGATGCCAATCTGGTACCCCGGAAGAGAAATGGCGGCGTGACGATGTGGTTTCGTGACCACTATTCAACTTGTGCTCCAAGGTAGGGATGGGAAATATGAATCGGTTGAATGAGTTGATTCTCTTGATTCAGTTCAGTAAAATGAATCGATTCAAAGAATCGATTCAGTGATTCATCTCGAATCAATAAAATACACGTAACTGAATTGGGGTATGAATGATTCGTTGGATTTTTTTGATTCATTGATTCATTGATTCGAGGACGTCGTTGTTATGGGCGATTCTCATAAGTTTCGATTCTTTTAATATAAATTTTTTGTAATAGATGACGCTTTTTGGCATTTACACGTTTTTGCTTTCCCTTGTGAACCCTAATTGACAATGATTGATATATAAAGGTTTTTCATACTAATTATTATCAGTGCGAGTACTCCCTAGTCCCTCTTGATGGATCTTGGGTATACAATGGAAATTGTTGTAGTACTATATGTTGCTACATCAATCACAACGGAACTCATGTCCACTTCAATGGACAGTGTCCATGGATAGTCTCTACTGTCCAGTGGACACAGGGAGGGATTCGCCTTAATTTTTAAATATTTTATTGAATAAATTTCAAATGTTTTTACTTAAAACAATATATAAGTAATATAATGCCAAAGCTGGGCAAGTTCCTCATTTTTTTCAACTAGTTAAGTTACTTTAGTATAAAAACTAACTAAGTTAAAATATAAGTTAGTTTCTGAAATCTGCCAAATTTCTAATTTACATAGGCGTACGCAGAATTTTATGTCTGTTGCAGCATACATTTTTAACCAGCCCTACAGAACAATAAGCACTAAGCAGCCCACATATTTCGCTCATGTTGTGTATGTACGAAGAATTTCTCCATCAATATTTTTAGAATTTTCGTATTGATAAAATGGTATTATCTTTTTTAAATTGAATAACATTGAATATTTATATCTGAATTTAATTTTAAATTAAAAATTTTTAAAATTATTCATTCTATGTATACTGTATAGTGTTACCTTTCGAATACACTTCCACCAGCCACCAAATCCAAATTGAAAATATAAATTGTAACTAACTAGTTAAGTCAGAAAGTTACTTAAAAGTAAATTTCTAACTTAACTTTAACTTTCTAACTAAAATAAATAATAATATAATAATGCTCAAATTCAGAAATATAAATACTGGCCATGTATAATGATTTTGAAATACTTTGTTATTTTTTAATTAAACTTGTTAATTAAATCATAAATTAATTAAATTATTTTACTAGGTAAGAAATTATTAATTTAACAGGTATACCGTATATTCAATTTTCAAAACTGATTTTAATTGATTAGCAAGTGTACTGGGTTCCTATAGAGCAGTGGTCTCAAACATACTTTTCGCATACCCTTTCCATGTGGCCCCCAATAAAAATACATCATATTGAAATTTAAGTTTGAGTTGACTGAGTTAAGATTTAGGTATTAAATGTTGATAAATATCACAACAATGATTATGGTAAATACTGTAATGTTTTTATTAATTATACCTTTGTTACTTTCACATAAACTTTTTTACAAGATTAATGATGGATTGCATTACATTATACATTATACATTACATTACATTATATATTAAACATTATATTATAAAAATAATTAACAATAATAGTAATAATAAACTCTGTTACTATGTTTCAGTAAATAATAATACAGAAAATTGATCAATTATCAAATTTAAAATTATAAATGTTATCTAGTGTATCTTATAGGTTTTTTTTAAAATTTTAGTGTGTTATGGTCATTTTAAAATGTACAATAAGAATTTTAAAAATGCTCATAACTCATTAAAATTAAAATATAATTTTAAACTTAAAACTTATGACATTCCCTAGATGGTTATATTCTTTCCGTTAAATTTGGTAAAAGGTCAATGAAAACTTTAAACAATATCCATAGTGTGTAATATTATTTACGAATAAACAACAAATTTTAATACAAAAATTAAATTAAGTTATTTACATTAAGTATATTCATAACAATATTTATGAATAACATCACAATTTAAAACATGTCTTGGTTTATTATGTACATTAAAAACAACAGAATTGTAACAGGCCCATACAGGTTCAAACTGGTTGAAATTGTATGTAGGTATATTTAACAAAATGTGAACACTTTTGTATTAAACAATCATCATTCTCGATTCATCAGTGACCAGTATTGTTTATTGCTTTATAATATTTTTAAATTTAAATTTTTAAACAATTTTCTGTGTAAAATGAATCGTAAAACTAGTGTAATTTGGGACTATTTTACAATTATTGAAAATGAAAAAGCAAAATGTAGTTTTTGTAAAACAGTGCTTAAGTTTAATCAATCGTCAACAACAAATTTACTTAGACACGTAAAATCAAAACATCCAACAATTGATTTATCCAAACGTTTGAGGCCTACTCTTGATTTAGAACAAAGTGATCCTGATGACCCTTCTTGCATTAATGACATCCTGCCGGCTTCAACATCTTCTAATTCAGCCCCATCAACTTCAACGTCTAATAGAGATCGATCCCCCATTGTTCATCGTCAGCCATCATCTAGTGGTCAGCAACAATTGCGTATTTCAAATTATTTCAGCAAACCAGTAACTGCATCCAAAAGACAATTAATTGACCAACAGGTAATTAAAATGATAGTTAAAGAATATTACCCTTTTAGCATAGTAGAGGATATTGAATTTAAAAAGCTTATAAATATGCTGAACCCGGGTTATAGTCTTCCGTGTAGGAAAACCCTTTCAACATCATTATTACCCGTTCTTTATAATAAAATTCACCAACAAGTCCAATCAGATATTGAAGTTAATGCACAGTACATTGCCTTAACTACTGATGCATGGACATCAATTAGGAATGAGAGTTATACGGCAATTACAGTTCACTTCATAGATCAGAACTGTCATTTAAAGTCATATCTTTTATCATGTGCCAAATTTTCTGTGAGACATACAAGTCAAAATATTAAAGATGATTTACAAAACGTTATAAGGCAATGGGGTTTACAAAATAAAGTAGCAGCGTGTACCACTGACAATGCTGCAAACATAACTGCAGCGATTCGCTTATGTAAGTGGAGACACATTCCGTGCTTTGCTCATTCCCTGAATCTGATAGTACAATCTTCTCTCGAACACTTACAAGAAACAAGAAGTAAAGTTAAAACTATTGTTGAATATTTTAAAAGGAGTTCAATTGCCACAGAAAAATTAAAGCAAATGCAGGAACAGTTGATGTATACTCCAACTCATGCATTAATACAAGATGTAGTTACCCGATGGAATTCGACATTTCATATGTTTCAACGGTTCCTTGAACTAAAAACTCCATTGTTGTCTTCCTTAGCTGATTTAAATTATGATGTAAATTTAACTTCTGAAGATTGGCAAATAATAAGTCAATCATGTAATATTCTTAAACGTTTTGAAGAAATCACTATTGAAATGAGTAGTGAAAAATCTGTAACAATTTCCAAAACAATTTTATTTAGCCAAGCATTGAGTAACTATTGTCATAAATTAGCATTAGAACAACAGCCAATTCCAAAACTTCAATTATTCATTAATACATTAAAATCAGAAATTGATACGAGATTTGGTGACAACGAAAAAAATATGTTAATGGCTGAAGCAACATTTTTGGATCCTCGCTTCAAAAAATATGGGTTTAAAAATCATATTGCTTTTGAAGACGTCAAACAATCTATAATCAACAAAGGGAAAAGCATAATAAGGGGGAAAAATGTACAGCAAAGTAACTTATCAACTAACTTAATCCCGACAAATAGCATTAATAAAGAAGATTCGATTTGGAATGATTTTGATTTGGAAGTTACTGATATAGTTCAATCTCAAGATCCAACGGCACTGATAATTATTGAAGTGGATAAGTATCTTCAAGAACCTATTATAGCAAGGACTAATGATCCATTAAAATGGTGGAATGAAAATAAAAATGTTTATCCTTCTTTATTTGAAATAATGAAACGTCGTTTTTGTATTCAAGGTACATCTGTTCCGAGTGAACGTATCTTTTCAAAAAGTGGCCAAGTTGTAACTGAAAAACGCAACAGATTAAATAGCAAAAGAGTGGAACAAATAATTTTTTTAAATTCTAATTTAGAATAAGTATCATGGTATACTAACCTTATCATCTGATTTTAAGAAGTTGATTATTATAATTAAAATATTAAAATTTGTTTTCTTTACTAGGTTTTAATGTTGTTATTATTTAATATGTGTAAGTTACAGGATTAATTAAAGAATATAAAAAAATAAACAGAGTAATAAAATTTAAAATTGTGTTATAGTTATGTCAATGTGTAATTAGTAGTTACCTTTGTTTTTCTTTTTTTCCGTTAGTATCGAGGACCAGAGGAGAAACCATGGTGCCAGTACTTCTCCTCCCGGCTCCCGCCTCCGAAGTCCGAAATAATTACGTATTTACTTAGATTTTATTTTCCAATTTTGTAAAATATTATTTTAATATTTTATAATAAGCACTGATAATTACATTGATAACCCTGGATAAAGTAGAAATCACGGACTATGATTATAATCATAGTCCGTGGTAGAAATGTTGTTGTTCTTATCTATCTCGATGTTGCTACCATGCTACCAGATACCATAGAATTAATTGATTCAGATTCGAAGATATCTGGCAGTGTTACCGGTGAATCAATTCATTCTACAGCTCTGAATCAAATCATTCAGTTAATCTAACTGAATCGATTCAGTGAATCGAATCATTCGTGAATTACACATCCCTACTCCAAGGGCTCAACGGACGTAACTGGAATCAAGTAAATACACGGCTGTATTGCATTGCAATTTGCACTGAAGAATGAAGATGAATGACTAAATAACGCAATGAACCGAAACGCAGTCGTCCAAAATCAATCCGACGTAATACATATATCCCCGAACGATTTTTCCGGTATCTATTATTTTCATTATCGAACTTCTTCGAAATATCACGGATGCAAGTTAAACCCAGGACTTTTCAATTGACCACGGAAAAATAATTAATTTATGTTAATAATAATGTAAATAGTAAATACCTGAAAAAGATTTTTGTTGGAACAATGAAGCACATGTTCTTGGATAAATTTTGATTTAATTACTGATAGAACGGTACAATTGCAACAGTGAAAACATTTTTTTAGTGTTATTGAATCCCTATTTTATTATGGGCTCGCACAGCGCTTATGACCCGTCGTTGCATGACACGTCAGTCGTGTGATACACTTCAAACCACATAACAAATATTATATTATTACATTAATCTTTTAAAACACTGGTTTTGTTGTATAAGTTTTCCAACTTCATTAATCATTCTTGAACACCACGTAGACTTGTCCCAATTATCTGAACGGAAAAACCCTATCACACTTTTTTAACTGTCGGTTGGAAATAACCACCGATAGCCTACTACAAACGTGACCGGATTAATTAATCAGGTATAGTTTGAACATTAAGGCGGGTACACACTGGAGCATTTGGGTGTAATGTAACTGTAATGCTCAAGTGTGTACGTTGTGTACTGTTACATTCGCGCGTGCTCGGCTCGCAACGCTGTCGATCCACCCGGGTGTCGGTATTTTGACGAACATCAAAAGAATATTACATTACGACACAATGCTAGTGTGCATAGGCGGTACTACGGGGGTGGCAGAGTAGACAACTGCCCCTCCTGCGAACCATACCTGTATTAATACATAATTGCTTAAATCTCCGTTTCCTAACTCTATAACAATAGATTATTTTTTCAATATGAAATTTGTTCCAAAATATCTCTGAATGATAATACACATTTATAAAGTGTGTATAAAATATTCTATTATTTAATTTATTCTGTATTTTATTATCAACGAATCCTGATGCCAGAGCGACACATGGAGCTATAAAATAATAAAATATATTGTACAAAAATTCATGTTATTTTTTTTAATATAAGGTATTACTAGCCTAAAAATTTGGACTAATATAGTAAAATATATATGGTTTTTATTATTTATATTAATAATTTGTACTTACAAAATTAAATAATGAGTAAATTGGAAGAGGATTTATTGGGGTGAAGGGGAAGTCACCCATTAACGACCCCACCCCCCGTATATATAGTTGGATAGTTAAAATATTTTCTGGCCCCCCCTGCCAAGAGGATTTAGTACTGCCTATGCTAGTGTGTACGGTAAACCAGTTCGCAGCGAATCGCTCTAATCGATACCGCTACAGGACCGTTTGTTTGTGTGTTTAAATTTAATTTGAATTTTTCTTTAAATTTAATTGTTTATTTTTTAAATATTTTTCCGTATAAATTTAAAAAATGGATTGGAAATTTATTAGATATTAAAAATCAATTGACAACATTCTAATGAAGTTTCTGTACTGTCCACTTATTTCCTGTTCCTGAAGACAATTTAATAAATTCGATCCACTACATATGTCCCTAGACTTCATTAAATTTGTTTGCCACCATCTTCTTTCACTTTTTATTTTTTCGTTTTTTTTTTTAAATATAATTAATTAAAATAAATGATGCGCTAGCGACTTGTAAATTTCTATCAAAAGACAATGACACAATGTGAATTAACTCGAGAACAAACTGTGAATAACTGATGGATAGACCGGCGAACAACCAAATACACAGTAGCGCTCGACTCAATTGCACTGGTCGTGTAACATTTGTAACCAGTGCTCGACTTGGGGGGGGGGAGTACCCCAACTAATTTTTCAGAAATTTTAGCGTACCCCTACTTTTATTTTTAAGGGGAACGCAGGGGACGCTGCATCATTCTGATTTTTCATCAAAATGCACGTGATAACATCATAATATTTTTCTTACCTTAGATTTTTAGTAATTATTAAGATATTTATTATTATTATTTAACAAATTATCTTAAATCATCACTACAAATTGTGCCACAAAAAATTTGTTCCACATTATAAACAAATATTAGTTATATCTAAAATATAAAATATAATA
Source organism: Sipha maydis (assembly GCA_034509805.1). Taxonomy (NCBI): domain Eukaryota; kingdom Metazoa; phylum Arthropoda; class Insecta; order Hemiptera; family Aphididae; genus Sipha; species Sipha maydis. Next base: position 53,882 of record JASXSY010001987.1, on the reverse strand, counting down.
TTTATAGTAATTTTTTTCTAGTTTGATTATTTATAAATATTTTTCATATGATTTAAAGAGGGGTATAGGGGGTGTGGGGGCGTAGCCCTCACGGCTTAGTAACGTTTAACAAGTGATGAGGACGCTCTTTTTTTAAAAGTTAACAGATTCCCCCTACTTTAATTTTGCCAAGTCGAGCACAGTTACATTACACCTAAATGCTCCGGTGTGTATCCGCCTTTAGAATGAGTTTTTCTGAAAAATGTAAACGATAAGCGCAACTATGGAACAAAACACTTATGGTTGGTCCGTTCTTTGATATGGTAAAACCCTCATACCGATTCTAATGATTATATTAAAATATAGGCACAAAACAATTTCTTAAAATTGAACATTTTAACTATATTGATTTTCAAAACATTACTAGTTACAAATGACATGGAAGGTTATAAGTTTATACAAGATAACAATTGCCTGGTAGTGAACAACAAAAAATGTACTTTTTTTCAAACTTTTATTTGAAAAAATTGTCAAAAATTATACCTATTTTTAATCTCTCCGGAGAAAATCGTTTTTCCATTATGGCATCCAAAATTTTATAATAAGCATATTTATTCTTATAAGCAGATCTTGGTATTAGGTTAGATTCGCATTCTGCATCATTGGAAATTGATAATATAAAGCCCTGTGAGTTGATTTGGCTCATGTCTTTTTCGCATTTTAACCCATTTCCGACTCAGCTTTATTCACAAAATAATCAGTTATTCATGCTTTTAATTTAATATTCGTTATTTTGATTAGTTTTTGCCCAACACTGTGTAATTGTTTATTACGTTTGTCGTATAATCTTTTATTCAGTATTCTAATTTCTAATTTTATTTTGATTCCTATTTTTGCAGAAAAATAAATTTCCTACCAAGCACGTATACATATGGTGATATACCAGTTATGAAAATTAAAAAAAAATATATTTTAAAACTTAGCTCCTCCTCTGTCATAATTGCCCAACGCGTGTACTCAGGCCCAGCTCAAGGGGTATGCGATAAAGGTCTACGCTTAGGGCAGCATTTTTTATGTATAAACAAAAAAATATTTGAAGTATTATTTACATGTAATGGTGGGGGAGGGAACTAAATTTTGCCTGTGTTTGTTTATACACTTAAGCTGGGCCTTCGTATACTATTCTACCAGTTTTATCCATGTCATAGGCATAACCCATATGTCTTCTATAAAAATTGTTTTTTTTTTATCTGATTACTTAATTTTTTTATTATTATTATAAACTATAAAAACCAATTATTTGAAATTATAATGTCAACTCATTTAGTGTGTGTCCTTTTGTTGAAAATACTTGAAATTTAAGTATTTAAAGGTAAAAAATACCAAGTGTAAAATTTAAACAAATAAATACCAAACTTTACTAATATATTTATAAATTATACAAACTTTATAAATTTTGTATAATTCAAATTATAAAAAAATATAAATATATATTAAGTCTATAATATTTTAAAAAAAAAGAGTACAATATCATGTACTTAACACTATTGTTAAAGACACTAGGACACGCATCAAAAAAGAGTATGTTTGGTCACCATACGTACACAGCATTTATTTACAATCAGGGTATCTATTTAATAGGAGAAATTACATAATATAGTTGATCATAGACGTATATAAAGATGTCTTAGGCCCCTAATTCAATAATGTGACAATATTGTACTAAAACTATCAACATTTATTTTTATAATCTATTATTAATTCTTCTAAATATACTTAATTTTTAATATTATTCTTTTTCAAGAGGCACTTGCCCTCAATGCTCCCCTTGCTCCTGAATCCGCCTATATTTCCGACGGACCCTGGAGCCACACATTCCATAGAAATATATATATATATATATATATCATTATTTACGCCTGTTAAATGTGGTCTGGAACAGCGTACCAACGAGTGCACCAAGGACCGAAATAGCCCAGCCAAATGTGCACACTTAGCTCTGTGGACCACACCGCTAACTACAGGGGCTGTACAGTTTTAAAGACAGTATTTTTGAAGAATAGTAATCTCATTAACAATTCATGTGGGCGTAAATCAATATATTTTATCAGTAACCTATCATAAAAATGTTTAAAAAGTTATATTTAAGAAAAATGTTTAAAAGGTGAGTAATAATAAGACAACCATAAATTATATTCATAGAAAAACTTTTTATCAAAATGACTAACTATTCATTATACAACATATAGTTGTAATTTTATCAGCATTTAAATTATTTATATACTTTATGCTAAAAGAATAAAATACATTTTAACGCATTATTATATACATTACAAACAAGTATAAATATCATAATATTAAAATAAATATTATTTATTTATCACAAAAAATACTAGAAATTATTTATGAACATTTCCAAAATTAAAATTAAATATATTAAATGATTAATATACTTTTAAAAAAGTATTCTTAAATCATAGTATTAATATACAAATAAACATAAAAGCATGGAGAACTGCAGCAAACCAATCTAAGGATTGAAGACTAAAGAAGAAGAAACATAAAAAAAAATAATATACTAAAATTGTTTATTATTAATACTAATTCATTGATGTTAGAAAATAATGAGAATGATTAAAAGAATGTATAAATTAATAAATTACTATAGTTCATCATCGATAACTGGAAAATCACCTATTTCAATTGCTGAAGGAGTAACAAAAGATCCGTATTTAGGAAGTGTTTCAAAATACCGTTTTCCATTTAAACAACCATCATGTTTACCATATGGTTCATCATATTTCACACCAACCCAATAACCATTCTTGCCATCTAATCGTCCTTTATACATAACTGTACCATGTTGGGTAGGTTTATTCGGTAAGCGAATACAACATCTTTGTCCAACTTTCATTTTATCAATTTTTTCTTTTTCAATATTCTCCTGTTGATATTTTTCTAAGTTTTCTAGTTCACGTTGCTTCTGGTACTCTGGATTATATTTGCCTAGCTTGTTGTTTTTCAAAAAGCTCTTCAGTGTTTCCTAAGAAAAATAATTAAACTATAATAATTAAGTTGTACATCAAACACTCACCTCTAAAGGTCCATATAAATGACAACATTTTATTTTAAAAATAGGACGAATATACTTGAAAGTAAATAAACGTATATGTGTTAATAAAAACTAAACAGCTGACTCATTTGTACCTATTTTAGCAACATAGTTTCTTAGAAATTTATAAAAAATTAACATAAATCAAATCACTGTACAAGCTATTCGTTGAACCAATACACATGGTTATGAGAACTAAAAATACAATACCCATGACTATTCACGTCCATTTGTAACCATTTTTTGTTGTCAATTGTACAGACCTTGAGGCTATACACAATTCATACTTGTTTTGCATCATACTCCTCCTTAGTCATCTTATAAGAATCGACTTCATCCTGATTAAATGATTCAAATGCAGGATCATCAACCAATAAAAACATACCATTTTCAATAGGATATGAACCCAGCTGTGAATCATCATCATCAAGTTTGACTATTAACTTGTCTTTATCATAAGCTGACAGCATCATCGTACTAGCTGATCGACCGGTAATCATTTCCAATTTATTTTTCAAATCACTAATCGTCATACCTTTTCTGTACCTCCTAGCATTTATTTCAGGTTCACACAATTTAGTGCATACATAAAGTTCTAACATTTCGGACAAGTAGGATCCTTCAACGTTCATATTCGTTAAAAATTACTGAAAAACACCAAAGTATAAAAAGTAGAAATCGTTTTATTTATAATGCAAATGAGAGAAATATTTAATATTGATATTCGTATAAAAGAAATTATAATTATCCAATTTTGAAATTAATTGAGCAATGAGTTATATCAGCTTGATAATAGTTAAAAGATTTTTTTATTTGGAAAGTCGACATTGATAAGGTCAGTGTGGTCTGTACTATAATACTATAATATAATTAATTTATGGTATGGTCAACATTCAGAACACAGAAAAATCCATGATGAAATACAAATATTTAATAATTAATAATTGAATAAATAAATATTTATAATTACATTTATTTTTTTATTAATTATTTTATTGATAACAGTTAGAGCCAGTTGTGTATTGTAATCAAAAACAAACTTTTAGCGGGAAATCTTCAAACGATTGAAATATTCCGTAGAAATAAAGAAAAAATCTATATATTGATGAGTAAATGGATTATAAAAAAAATATATATATATTTATACGTATATTACCCCAGCCCCCCCCAATTTTTAATTTTGCAATTTTTTTGTGCCAATAATTAGTGCTCAAATCCTGCCATATTTTCAAAATTCTTGCTTTACCAGTTTTTCCAGAAAGACGAATTTTTTACCGGGGGGGGACGTTTGCCCAGCCCCACCCACTCTTTAAATATAATTTTTTGCAATTTTTTTTACACCAATAATTAGTGCTCAATTCCTGCCAATTCCTGCCATATTTTCAGAATTCCTGCTACACCAGTTTTCCCAGAAAATCGATTTTTCTATGGGTGGGTATGTTTTTATGGATGACGTACCTATGTACATAATTGTTCTAGAGAACAAAATTTTTTATACCAATTTTAAATATTGATGTATTAATTCATCTGTAATATTTTAATATTAACACAGTTAAGTGTAACTTATATTCATATATTTTGTCAAAATGTATCATTTTACGTAAATGTTGTTTTATATTGTTTCTGTAAACAATTGCACTATAATAAACATTATACTATAAACAACAATCATTTTTAATAATAATATATTTTTAATATTTTTAATAATTCAGTTGGTTATTATACAACTTATATGATAAGAGGATGTAGAAATTGGGAGCAGTACAATGATTTAAAAAAATTCCAGTCCAAGTAAAAGAACAGATGACAGTACCTGTTGAATTTATATTTTATTCAATTTAAAAAACAATTCTATTTTAAATTGAATAAAATATAAATTCAATAGGTAGTGTCGTCTGTTCTTTTACTTGGACTGGAATTTTCTTAAATCATTGTACTGCTCCCAATTTCTACATCCTCTTTTCATATAAGTTGTATAATGACCAACTGAATTTCTTTAAGAACTTTTTGGTTGTTGGAAAGCCAAGACTCCTCTTAATTCATATACTGTGGATTTTACTTTAATAATTTGCGGAATGTCACACAGCTTTGTTAAATGGCTGGAAACCGCATCTTCACTTATTTAAATATTATAATAGATAGTTAATACAATTCTACAACATACATGTCAATCAAAAAAAAAACATTAATTATAAAAATATATTATTCACCTTCCTAAAGGAGAATATCTATGAATATATGCATTTTTGAAACTTTAGTTGTGACTTTTTTAAGACCACAGCAATCATTATTGCCACAAATTAAAAAATCATCAACTAAACGCTCATCCAAGAAATTTTGTAATCTTGATAAATTATCATTAACATTCATTTGTAATGTAAACTGCTTAATGTTTCTTTTTTATTATATAATCTCAATAATTTACATACTTTTTTGACCATTTTCACCAATATAAACAATTTTTTTTTTTTTTTAATTGTAAAATAGCGTCTATTACCATTTCTGGTGCCACAGCAGGTTTTCTTTCACTCATTTTAATAATATTTTTAAAATAACAGTAAATAGTAGTAAACTTGCTTTAATAATTACTATTTTAAAAATAATTGAAAATTATCAAGAGACAAGTTCAGCCACGTCGAGTAAAGTATCAAATAATGAATAATGTTTGTTAGAATGAAAATAAATCTTCATGATTTTCTATGGACAAAATAATTTAAAATAGATACACAATGATATTTTTATGAACTATTTCTACATTTTTATCATAGTGGGTTTTGTTATTATTGAAATAGTAATAGATAAAAAAGAACCGGATGGGCCTCGCTCTGCTGTACAGTTAGGGGTGGAGTGCACCTCGCTTATAGGATAGGTCATTATTATAATGGATTTGTTAAATTTGAATGCAATAATAGATATCATTGTATACGAATAACGATTCTGAACGGAGTTCATATGTTTGTCTAGGATATAATACATTGTTATTTAAAAACATTGTAAAAAGTATATTTTATTTTGAAACGATAAATATATTTTTCAATTAGGATGGGTTGGCAGTTGCATACAGCGATATAGTTTGTCAGTCTAGAACATTCTACATTATATTATATTTTACATGTAATTTTATGTCAATATTCGATGTTCAAACGCTTATAAATAAAATTGTGCCTATGGATTTTAATAATTTTTGAATGACATTAAGAACTACTTCTGTGGAATCTTCGATTAAATTTTCAAGTATTTTGGAGTAGCCAAATTTTTTTTATCACCGATTTTAAAAATAAAATGTAAAAAAATTGAATATTTTAAATGCCTATAAGTGGCTTAAAAATCAATATAATATTTTGAAAAAAATATTGCATAAAAGAAATGCCAATATTAACAGCTGGTAGAAATTTCAAAAATCTGCGACTTATACTTTTTGAATTATAACAAATATTTAAAATCGTTTGAGAATAAATCGCTATTTTATGCAATTTCGTAAATATTTAAATTTCAAACAGTCTTAAAATTTTTTCCTCTAAGTTCAGTAGAAATTTTTTAAAGATTTTTGAAGAGTAGCTTATAGATAACCTAGTATTAAAATTATGAACCTTAAGTATGAACAGAAAAAATGTTATGAATTTTTATCTACAAAATAACTTGCAAATTATCGTGATTTTTACACATTTTATACAAATTTGAACATTAAGGGCTTATAAAAAAAAATTGAGTTAACCGATCACCGATATTTTTTAGTTACGATAAGTTTAACTTATTATAAATCTAGTATAAAATTTTCAAGAGTTTTCGCTCAACCAATTAAATTTTATAGATGTTTAAAAACAAAAATTTAACAAAAATCGAAAATTTAAATTGTCTATAAATAAGTCAAAATATGTCAAAATACATTGAAATCTTAACCATGTATAGAGAACGTCAATATAAAGATTTGGTGAAAATTTCAAGTTGTTGCGGTTTTTCATTTTTGAGAAAGAGCATTTTAAAAAAAACCAATATCTTTGTCAGTCTAGAATATTATACATTATATTATATTTTACATGTAATTTTTTGTAAATAATACATTTATATGTACTTATATCAGTAAGTTTTTTTTTTATTAATTTAATGTAAAAAGAAAAATGTTGTCACACACCTCCCCCCAAACAAAATCTTAGATCCGTGATTGGTAATACATGCATTAAGAGCTTTAGCATCGTTCATATGTGTCATTTTTTTCATAAATCTGTTAATTTATATTTAATATACATACATATATTTATTTTAGATTCTGAACGGAGTGAAGAATGTATTGATTTTACAATGATGTGTGTTTTTTTTTTTTTTTTTTTTTTTTTGTGTCTGTTGACACGTTTTGGGGCAGTAAAAATGCTTCGATTGCCTTATGTAGCAACTTTTCTGAAAGGAAAGTGAATCTATTTGGTACTTTGGGGGGTCAAAAGTAAAAAATTTCCAATATTTTTTAAATGCGACGGGAAAAACCATAAAAAAATTTGGGAAAAACGGGAGTTTTTACGCAAAACCAGTTTTTGACATAATCAAATTTTTTATTTTGCTATAACTCAAAAACTAATCGATGTAAATATTTGAAACTTTCACCAAATGTTTAGATTAGCGTTCTCTATACACCATTAAATTTTCAAAGTATTTTGACTTTTATGAAGCTATTTATAGACAATTGAAATTTTCAATATTTTTAAGTATTTTTTTTTAAATAACGATAAAATTTTTTTGGCTGCCTAGAAAATCTTGAAAATTTAATACAAGGTTTCTTATAAGTTGTTCCTTAACTGATAAAAAAAAATCTAAAATCGTAAGTCACAATTTTTTTTTATAAGTGCTCAAAGTTCCAATTTATACGAAATATGTAAAAATCACGATAATTTGCAAGTTATTTTGAAGATAAAAATTCATAAAATTTTTTCTGTTCATACTTAAGGTTCAAAATTTTAACACTAGGTTATCTATAAGCTACTCTTCAAAAATCTTTAAAAAAAATTCTACCGGAATTAGAGGAAAAAATTTTATGACTGTTTGAAATTTAAATATTTACGAAATTGCATAAAATAGCGATTTATTCTCAAATGATTTTAAATATTTTTTATAATTCAAAAAGTATAAGTCGCAGATTTTTGAAATTTCTACCAGCTGTTAAGATTGGTATTTCCTTTATGTCATATTTTTTTCAAAATATTATATTGATTTTTAAGCCACTTATAGGCATTTAAAATATTCGATTTTTTTACATTTTTTTTTTTATAATCGGTGATAAAAAAAATTTGGCTCGTACAAAATACTTGAAAATTTAATAGAAGATTCCACAGAAGTAGTTCTTAATGTCATTCAAAAATTATTGAAATCTATAGGCACAATTTTTTTTTATAAGCGTTTGAACAGCGAATATTGACATAAAATTACATGTAAAATATAATATAATGTAGAATGTTCTAGACTGATAAGCTATATCGCTGTATGCAACTGCCAACCCATCCTAATTGAAAAATATATTTTTCGTTTCAAAATAAAATATACTTTTTACAATGTTTATAAATAACAATGTATTTTATCGTAGACAAACATATGAACTTCGTTCAGAATCGTTATTCGTATACAATGATATCTATCATTGCATTCAAATTTAACAAATCCATTATAATAATGACCTATCCTATAAGCGAGGTGCACTCCACCCATAACTGTACAGCAGAGCGAGGCCCATCCGGTTCTTTTTTTTTTTTTTTAATTTTGATAATGATATACTCAATAATTTCTTAATAAAGAGTGTTTTTTATAATATATTAAGTTAAAGTGACTCATCCATTTTTTGTTGGTAAGATTAAAAGAAAAGTTAATCTTACTTTATGTTGTAAAATTGAATGATAGTAAAATATAACTGTTATCTTTTGTAGTAAAAACTGACTGAAAACATACTATAATAAAAGAGCACAGTGAAATAAATTATAATAACAAAAAAAGTAGTATCTACGTATTTAAAAAAAACATAAACACAGCGCCGAAGTGTTGCGATATTTGTCGAAAATATTATGAAGTTACTAAGTTTTAACAAATAAAATTAAATTAAAAATCAGTTTTTTTATCGATAACTGTTGACGATTTTTAATAATTTCAATACCCACTGGCCAATGTTATTGTTGAAGTATTCAAATATATTTTTCAGTATTAAAATAGAAAAAAGAATAATAACTGAATTACTTTTTCGCCATAGCTAAAGTGACGACATATTTTTCTAGTCAAAACGGCAAATAAATATTTTCATAATTTTGATTACAAACACATTTTGTAGTGAGCTTTATATAATAAAAATGGAAATCTATGTCGCACCGCCCTATTGACGTCATAAAATGTTTAGTCTTTCATTAGTCATTTATAAAACAATGTGCTGCTGTCCCAGTCCACCTCTGATTGTAACACATTCAGTTTTTATTAACGACGTTCTTCATTTTTATCGTTTGTTGTTGCAATCTACGATTATTTAATAAACTATAAGCATATACTATTTTAGGCCCAGTGCACAAGTGTGTTGTTTTGAAGTGCCGTCTTCCCAACATTATCGTAATTATCTCAGATAATTTTACTGATTCGCACAAAGCGTAAGATAACGCAACGATGTGATTTAATTGACGTTTTACAGCTGGCATGTCAAACACGCGGCCCGCGGGCCGCATGCGGCCCATGGCTCATTTTTTTGTGGCCCGCGGCTACCAATATTAATGGACAAAAAAAATATATTTATGTCGTGTAACGACTATTTTAGATTCTTAGAGAATGGTTTATTTGGTATACATTATTATACTGTCTTATCTTCTGATAAATCATAATCGAATAAGGATTATTGATGGTTTTATATAAATGTATATCTATATATCTATATGTGGCTTTGATGTAAAACATAGGATTAAGTGCGGGTGGATGAAATGGAGAGAAGCATCGGGCGTGTTATGCGATAAGAGAATTCCAATTAGGCTGAAAGGTAAATTTTATAAAAGTGTAGTGAGACCAACTATGCTGTATGGTTCAGAGTGTTGGGCGGTTAACAGGAGAATAGAACAAAGTATAAGTGTCGCGGAAATGAGAATGCTTAGATGGTTGAGTGGAGTGACAAGAGAAGATAGAATAAGGAATGAATACGTGAGAGGTAGTGTTGGTGTAGCGCCAATTGTGGACAAGATGAGAGAAAATAGGCTGAGATGGTTTGGGCATGTGATGAGGCGAGAGGAAACGAATGCAGTAAGAGTGGTTATGAAGATGGACGTTGAAGGGAAAAGAGGAAGAGGAAGACCAAAGAAGAGATGGTTGGAGACTTTGGAGAATGACATGAGGGCTGTCGGTGTGTGCAGAGGAGATGTGATTGACCGAGTAAAGTGGAGGTGTAGGACAAGGGTGGCCGACCCCAAATAGTTGGGAGGAAGGCGAAGTAGAAGAAGAAGAAGAAGAAGATATATCTATATAGAAAAATTTGTACAAAATATTTATTTTTTCGCTAAATTTGTATGTGCGGCCCAAATAGTAAACTTTTCAATATATTTGGCCCATCTGATACTTTGAGTTTGACATGCCTGTTTTACAGCATTGTGACATTGTGAATGTAAAAAACGGTAAATCAATAATAATTAATAATTAAAATTTATGATACACGAATTTATATAACGTAAATTTTTAAAATGTTAATTTTTATAATGTCATTCTTGGTATTTTTGTAGTCATTTTTTTAAATCATTTTTTGTTGTTTATTAGTCATTTTAACATTTTTTTTATGTACATTTTTTAAAGATTTTTAGGCCATCAAGTTCCGAGCGCTAACTATTAGATATACAAACTATGAAATTGAAAAATACAAGTAAAGGGACGTTACCTATTATTTTAAATAAGGGTGTACCTGGTCATAGTTATATAAGAATCGGAGATTAAATTATTATTAAAGTAATATTACTGCAACTTCACGGAGTGAACCAGTTTTTGTCGGTTTTTACGATGAACACAAAGAATCTGTTCGACGCTGTGTGGACGTATTTATATTGTTTTTACGTTGTTGAAACGCACACGTTGCTTTGACAACGTGCCTTTTCACGGTGCCTTAATAATACTAGTACATATCGTTACTTACTAATTCTTAGTACACGTATTTTTGTACTTGTAAGTTTTGTATTTGCATTTTTGATTGACTAATGGAGTGGTCACAAAACAATTACCTGATTGAGGTATACAAGGTACATGCAATACTATGGAACCTTAGTGACTTGAACTATTATGAAACAAATATGAAATCAGATGCATGGGTCACACTACAAAATAATAAGGCTTCTCAGCCTCCATTACTTATATTAAATTTATAGTTATAAAATATTAAAATAACTAAATTTAAAGTTACTAAATTAAAAAGACTATAATCAGTCGCGGTATGACTCTAAACTATGTATGCGGCAAAGAACGTGTTATGATAATAATCAGCGCTTGTTCATAGTGAATTAAAAATAGTGTAACGTTGCATTAGAGATTCGGCGCGTTTGTGTGTACCTATTTTAAGAGTTTGTAATCTAGTATTATAATCAGTGGTGGAATTAGGAACAGACTAAACAGGCTTTAGTCTAGGGTGGGGTTTTTTTTTAGAAGTTAAGATTAATTAGGTATATCTATTTTATTATACTTTATATATATATATATATATATATATATATAATATATAAAAAAAACAATAATTTTAAAAAGTTATAATAACTATGTACTTAGTAAGAATATTAAAATTATTATGAATATTTGAAAATATTTCATGCGAAATATAATCTCTGATATTAATATTAGTTTGTACATATTAAAAGCATTCAATTATGAGTATTTTCTAAAAAAAAATAACAATTGTTTGTTATTTTCGGAAAATACATACTTATATCAATAATATTGTTCGGAGCATCCGAGTTGGGTTCCGAATACTAAGAGCTAATTGCAGGTAGTGTACTAGTTGGGTCCTGGATTTTTATAGATACTAAACTAATTGGGTCTCGGATTTTTATAGATACTACACTAGTTGGGTCCCGGATTTTTATAGGTAGTATACTAGTTGGATCCTGAATTATTTTAGGTATGACTCTAGTATCTGAATATTTTTTGGAAAGTACTACAATATACTAATATTTTCCTTCCCATTTTAACAGACTTAGACTGTCTATTTAGACCACAGGTATGGTTAAAAAAAAATTTTTATTTAATTTTTAGGCATTTTAAATATTCGATTTTTTTACATTTTTCGGTGATAAAAATAATTTGGCTCCTACAAAATACTTGAAAATTTAATAGAAGATTCCACAGAAGTAGTTCTTAATGTCATTCAAAAATTATTAAAATCCATAGGCACAATTTTTTTTTATTAGCGTTTGAATAGCGAATATTGACATAAAATTACATGTAAAATATAATATAATGTATAATATTCTAGACTGACAAAGATATCGGATTTTTTTAAAATGCACTAACTCAAAAACGAAAAACCGCAACAACTTGAAATTTTCACCAAATCTTTATATTGGCGTTCTCTCTACATGGTTAAGTATTTTGACATATTTTGGCTTATTGATAGACAATTTAAATTTTCGATTTTTCTAAATTTTTCGTTTCAAAATAAAATATACTTATTACAATATTTATAAATAACATTGTATTATATTCTAGACAAACATATCATCTCCATTCAGAATCGTTTTTCGTATACAATGATACCTATCATTGAATTCAAATTTAACAAATCCATTATAATGACCTATCCTATGAAGAGACGCACTTCACCCCCAAGTGTACAGCAGAGCGAGGCCCATCCGGTTCTTTTTTTCTTTTTTTTTTTGTGAGCCACGTCATGGCTCACGTCTCGTGTAAGCCCGCCTTTAGGATAGGTTAGAATGATTAAACCTATGGGCGCCAAAATATTAAGGCCCCACTGATTACAATCATCATTTAAACTCCTGATCAGCGTTATGATCACTTTATGTCTGTAATGTGGTCATCTAGTGGATAGAGACTAATGACTAGTGATAATCATTTTTATTGTCGATGTACAATTTTTATGGTTGCATACTGTCATATTATTATATTTTATTATATTAATTCATAAGATATTATGACTATATACTTAATATGTTTAAACGAACTGTAAATGATTTTTTTACGTGGCTTATAAAGAAAAGGTTTTCTGAATTATTTGATGTTCGAAGTTCGATATCAAGATGTATAGATCGAGTGACTGAATCATAGAGTAATGATATATACTGATTTGAATATTAGTGTAGGTAGTGCCGGCCCTTTACATTGGTATTAGCTTTTAGGTTCCCAGAGAGGGGCAAAATTTTAGCTTTTTTTTAATATCAGTATTTTTAAAAAAAAATACTGTTTTTCTTTGAATTTTAAACACTAAAAATAATAATATTAGGTGATTCTTATCCTTTTTTTTATTATAATGTGTTAACACACAATTATTTACAAATAATAAAATAACTAATTAGGTACATACAACAGCAATATATAATTGATGTAGGAATATATTAATTTTATATTAAAATACAGGAACGTGCAAAGCGGCTGCGGTCAAATACTCAATTAATGTGGAACTTAATGTTGGATAATTAAATAAATATTTTTAGAGTATAGATTTTTCCCCTTCTATAATATGGCGATACGGCCAATGGCTCACCGTCGGCCATACGACAATACGCGGAGTCTTTCCAAATAAAAAACCGAGAAAACAATAATTATAGATATAATAAATATTTATATTATAATTTTTTGTGGGAATCCTACTCGACGGGTATCGTCAAAATATTACGCTTTCGTCGTATCGATAACGATTTACTTTGTAGTTTGTACTATGGCTAAATTTAAACATCGTTTTCCAAATATCTGGTGATAGACATAATATAGATTTGTAATTTGTTGATACAAAATATCAATGTGTCTCACGGTATTAAGATGATAATTAAAAATCACGAAGCTCTTTAACAAGCGCGGGACCCTGGACAAATGTCCCATTTGTCCTCTCCTAGCACCGGGACTGGGTGTAGGCATAGACCTTATACTCTGAGGTCTATGGGTGTAGGTAATATTGGTGTATCGTACGCACAGTACCACAGAATAGATAAATGACAGTACTTTTTGTACATTTTTCATAACGAGTGATTTATTTAGTTGTCCATTATTTTTAGATTTTATCGATGGTACCTATTTTAGGTTAAAAACTGCAACAGTCTATTACTGAATTACTACCATACTATAATAATTATAGTTGTTATTGTTGTTAGGATTGTAAACCTTATCACTTATCAATAAGGTGGAAACAAGAGATAAGAAATAATGCACCGACAGCAATAATGATAATAAATTAATAATACTGTAACAGTATAGATATTGTAGTCGCATATTTCGACAATACGACGACGACGTTGATGGACTCATTATGAATATTAATATGATGTTATATAAGTTACGTGCAATTGTTTTCGTATGGTGCGATGCCAGCTCTCAGACTTTGTGTTGTTATTATTGAATATTTTAACCAATTCTTCCACCGACGGCGGCGGTGGATGTTTGTACACCAAAAACCGGTTCGCGATTGAATGTGTTATGCAGTAGTTGTTCAGCGCCACAATGAACCCGTCAGGTGCGTTTCCTCCACCAAATTACTGTACGGAGCCCGTCGTAAATCAGGTACGTTCGCCGTCAGTTATATGTGTACTAAATATCTGCACTGGTCAGATGCAATTGCATAGTTGTTGGTCGAAACCAAAAGTGCATTTGACTGGTAAAATCTTCGGTTTCATTAATCTCGGCTAAGCAGTTCATGTTAGCAGAGCCGGCGAGAGGGTGGGGCAGTGAGGGCTATAGCCCCGGAGCCTGTAACTCTGAAAGGGTCCGTCGTCTCAGCTTTTTATTCAAAATTATTTTATAATGTCATTCGCCGTAGCATGAGTTGCAAATTTTAATATTTATATTGTACTAAAGTATGTACAAGTAGTATGTATCTTAGCCAAACAAGTGGGAACTGATCAGCCCCGTGGCCCCAAAAAGCTCTTGACGGCTCTGCACGTCAGCCATCGAGTTGCTCGGAGACGCGTGAACTGAAACGATCTCGTAATATTCCAACATCTATATTACAATAGTCCGCGGCCATCATTTTATTAAATAATAAAATATGAACAAATTTTAACGCAATTGGCATCAAAACTTTACGCTGCTAAAAATTCTGAACCAACTAACTAAACAATAAACTATTGAACTTGAAAGAGTTCAATGCTGAAAGTCATGTTTGTTTTGATGTATAACAATATTGACCAACATGATTTTTTAACTAAGACTTTTCAACGTTTATTTAACTACACTAAATATTATATATATTTAATTTTTTTGTTTTGAGAGTTTATAGTATAAACTTTAATTTTTATTTACTTTCAAACAGTCCCTGGTTATATCAAACAATAGTATTTGTTTTCTGGAATGTATTTGCTTTTAAGACTTCTCATGTTTTTTGTTTGCAAAAACGAATTGTTTAAAATACATTTTGTGAATAGGTGCACATATTAGAACTAAGATAAGAATTTTTGTATTTAAATTTGTTTATAAAATGTTTGATGATAAGTATATATTATTTTTTACATTTTTTTTATACGTTTATATATTTTAGCTGATTGTAACTGAATTACTAAGATTGCAGGTTACTATTATAAAAATCAATAGTAATAAATGAATAAGTATAAATACAATAGTTATTAGTACATATAGGTTATAACTATTAAGAGTAGTCTCATTTAGAAAATTACCATTTTCATAAGGCATATATACTTTTGACACTATTCAAACTAGTCAAGTCTATGAACAAGGCTTAATGTTGCATTAGTTTTGGGTGTTGTTCATTAATTCATCCAAGTATGTTAAGCGGGTAGGACCATTTTCTTCCAGAAATAAGATATCATCATTTTCCTCAAAAAAAAAAAAAATTTAAATTTCTTTTTGCTTCTCAAATAAATATAATTTTCTCCAAACATAATTTTTAATAGTCATTTATCTGCGGACTAACATTTTGAAAATAAATACTAGTAAAAACTAGTTGCTAGTTATTGGTCGTTATTGCTGTAATGGTAATATTGGAAATATTTTGATTTGCAGCTTTAATTCTCTTGGTGTGGCTCTAAGTATATTATTTTATTATATCAGCTTTGAAATTTCTATCGATATTGGCTTATATAATATAAAAAAAATAATTAATTTTTCACACTAAATTCTATTATATTTTTTTGTTATGAAAATTAAATACAAGTAGGTATTCATGAATGTTTATAAATTATTAGTTCAAAAATAATAAGTATTTTATTTGAAAATGGATAGTAGAGAAGTATATATATTATGGTGACTAGTAACTAGAGTAGTAAATCATTTTTGACATTCATAAAATTTAAAATTATTTGATAAATTCAATTTATTTTTAAATTTTTATATTCTGTTATTTAATGAAAGTATTTTTAATTTAAAATTTGAAGTATTTCAATTATCAACCATATTTTAAACTCTTCTAAGTTTGATACAAGGTTGAATATACATATATTGTATATATATGTATACCTTTTTTATATTAGATTAAAATTTGCTGTTCAAGTCAAGATTGTAATTTATTATCTGGGTTACTTAATCCAATTTACAATTGATTATACAGTTATACCTACTTAATATTATATTGACCTCTTCAATAGTAGGTTGTTTCTAAATAAACTACAAAAATTAAAATTTTATTTTATTCTTCTTCTTCTTTTGCCTCGCCTTACTCCCAACTATTTGGGGTCGGCCACCCTTGTCCTACACCTCCACTTTACTCGGTCAATCACATTTCCTCTGCACACACCGACAGCCCTCATGTCATTCTCCAAAGTCTCCAACCATCTCTTTTTTGGTCTTCCTCTTCCTCTTTTCCCTTTTTTAAAATTTTATTTTATTACTGCTTAAAAATTAAACATTGGAAGAAAAAAATATTACCCTAAAGAAAATTTGCATCTTATGGAGTAGAATTAGATATCTGATATGATTATGATAAAAGATTTATTTTAACAAATACAATAACTTATTTAACTTTATATTAAAGAAATTTTTTTAGTTTTTCTGTATAATAATAAATTTGTAACAATACTTACAATGTTGAAATATTAGGTTAAATTATCTATGTACAATAAATTTAAACAGAATTATTCATTGGTGTAAAATAATGTTTTAGAATCATTTTATTTTATAGAATAGGTAGTCTTTTTACAAACATAAATGTTTAAATGTTTGAAAAATGATGATACCAATTAAATAAAAAGTCAATAAATCCATAATATTTTCTGATTTGTTATGAAAAACCAAGTCAGGTTATACTAAATTATGTAAATAATATAAATATAATAATTGTAGTATTCAATAAAATCAATATATTACAGAGGCGAACTTGTCAGGGTAGTTGGGAAAATGTATCTCCGGGCCAGTGACAGTTATCACATTATGTGTCAGTCCAAAAGCATTAGAGAGATAATATGAATCATATTATATTTTACAAATGTCTTACTATTAGATATATTTTAATCTATACTAAAAATATATACTGACAAATCATATTAATTATTCAGTAGTATAGTTTTAAGTATGGTAATTATTAATGATGTGAATAATATTGTATAATGCAGTCTAAGGCTGGATTAGATCTACTAGAAGTTAATGTGCACAAATAAGTAAAATTGTTGATTAAGTTTTCAAAATTGTATAAAACAAGTTTGATTTCTGTATTTTTCTTATTTTCTTACTTTTGTTTCAAGTATGTCTATTAAAAATTATAAAATGGGTCGCTAGATTATCAAATCTCCTTGAGCCGTTCTGTTTCCAGTCTGACTCTATATATATATACATATATATGTAGTTGAGTTAAAGAGTATAGTTAATAAATAATTTAAATTGCAAAATTGCAAAGTACAGTTATTAATTTTCATAATTAAAATATTTTATTTGATTGCATTAAATTATTTCGTATTTTAGTCATATTTATTTAGGAAAAGGTATTCAACATTATACAATTATTACTTGGATAATATATACTTAACATTACAGAGTTTATTCGAAATATCTTTATATTTTTCCATCTTTTGGCTTCTAGTATGATTAGTTTATAGTCGCCATACAAATTAAAATAAAAAGTACTAAGGTATAGATGATTAGATAAGCTATAGGTTAGGGAGTTGGTCATTAAGTAGTAAATACTACTGAAAATGTTTTTAAATGTATAAAATACAAACGTTGATATATGTTACGTTTGTCACGGTAGAAGATTTTCACCACCCCCTCTTGAAATTAATCATATTATTTATAAGTAATAAACATTAACTATATTAATTTAATTTATAATTTTTATAATGATGTTGTTTCTTTTTTATGTGTCTGTCAATATATGAACATTAAGTAAATAAAAATATTTATTAGTATATTTAGTTGGTGAGCACAAACGGCATTTAATTCTATTAAAAATACCATATATATATAGATATATATAGTTAAGGTGTTACAATCATATAGATTGACGTTACGTGTGTGATATTAGCCATCATTAGTTAAAAAATAATTATATGTAACTATGTAACTAATATTGTCGTACTTCATTGTATTTATACGTGCGGCCCCGTATTGCGTAGCAACGGGCGTAGTTAACGATAATACGTGGTATGTGATACCTAACAAAATGTTCTATGTAGTTTCTCGGGTTTTAGTATTTTACTACTTTTACTATTTTACTAATTTCGATATTTTTCAAATTTATTATTGAAGGTATATTTCTAAGTTTATATTAAAGTATCGAGTTGTATAAACATCGAAAAAAATGATATTACCAAGAATAATTAATTATAATAATTGATTACTAATTTATATTTAATTAAACAGTTCTTATAATGAGAATAGGCTATAAATATTAAATAAATAAAATGTTATATTATTGTGTACTACGTATTTTACATAGTAAATTGTAGTATATTTACGTTTGAGCATGATTGGTGCTCACGAGATTGTGGAGTGAATATTGTGATTTAGTATTCTGAACGAAGCATTGATAATATTTGTATGAGTTCCAGACTATCCATTCTTAAGTTTTCTGGTTGTTATTGTGACCCTATTCTGATTAATTGTGGATATTATTTTGGTTATCTTTTTAAATGTATTACTTTTTTGATTTTATAAAAAATCGGAATGAAACGGTAGTACAAATTATCTTCGACTTTTGTACAACGTTTTCTGATCCTCAGTTTACTTGTTTTACAACAGTGACTCCTGATAAAAATATTAAATTTGTAAACATTAATTTATAATCAAGCCTGGATTAAGGTCTTTATGGACCTAGGGGCCAATACATAGTTGAGGGCTGCATAAATAAAAAGAACCGGATGGGCCTCGCTCTGCTGTACAGTTGAGGGTGGAGTGCACCTCGTTTATAGGATAGGTCATTATTACAATGGATTTGTTAAATTTGAATGCAATGATAGATATCATTGAGTACGAATAACGATTCTGAACGGAGTTCAGAACTAACTAATTTATTTATAGACAATTTAAATTTTCGATTTTTCTAAATTTTTCGTTTTTAAACATCTATTAAATTTAATTGGCAGACCGAAAACTCTTGAAAATTTAATACAAGGTTTATAATAAGTTGAACTTATCGTAACTAAAAAATATCGGTGATCGGTTATCTCAATTTTTTTTATAAGCCCTTAATGCTCAAATTTGTATAAAATGTGTAAAAATCACGATAATTTGCAAGTTATTTTGTAGATAAAAATTCATAACATTTTTTTTGTTCATACTTAAGGTTCAAAATTTTAACACTAGGTTATCTATGAGCTACTCTTCAAAAATCTTTAAAAAAATTTCTACCGGACTAAGAGGAAAAAATTGTATGACTGTTTGAAATTTAAATATTTACGAAATTGCATAAAATAGCGATGTATTCTCAGACGATTTTAAATATAAGTTATAATTCAAAAAGCATAAGTTGCAGATTTTTGAAATTTCTACCAGCTGTTATGATTGGTATTTCTTTTACGCAATATTTTTTTCAAAATATTATATTGATTTTTAAGCCACTCATAGGCATTTAAAATATTCGATTTTTTTACATTTTATTTTTATAATCGGTGATAAAAAAAATTTGGCTACTACAAAATATTTGAAAATTTAATCGAAGATTCCACAGAAGTAGTTCTTAATGTCATTCAAAATTTATTAAAATCCAAAGGCACAATTTTTTTTTATAAGCGTTTGAACAGCGAATATTGACATAAAATTACGTGTAAAATATAATATAATGTAGAATGTTCTAGAATGACAAACTATATTGCTGTGTGCAACTGCCAACCCTTCCTATTTGAAAAATATATTTATCGTTTCAAAATAAAATATACTTTTTACAATGTTTATAAATAACAATGTATTATATCCTAGACAAACATATGAACTCCGTTCAGAATCGTTATTCGTATACAATGATATCTATCATTGCATTCAAATTTAACAAATCCATTATAATTATGACCTATCCTATAAGCGAGGTGCACTCCACCCCTAACTGTACAGCAGAGCGAGGCCCATTCGGTTTTTTTTAATAATTTTTGAATGACATTAAGAACTACTTCTGTGGAATCTTCGATTAAATTTTCAAGTATTTTATAGTAGCCAAATTTTTTTTATCACCGATTATAAAAATAAAATGTAAAAAAATCGAATATTTTAAATGCCTATAAGTGGCTTAAAAATAAATATAATATTTTGAAAAAAATATTGCATAAAAGAAATACCAATCTTAACAGCTGGTAGAAATTTCAAAAATCTGCGACTTATACTTTTTGAATTATAACAAATATTTAAAATCGTTCGAGAATAAATCACTATTTTATGCAATTTCGTAAATATTTAAATTTCAAACAGTCATAAAATGTTTTCTCTAATTCCGGTAGAAATTTTTTTTAAAGATTTTTGAAGAGTAGCTTATAGATAACCTAGTGTTAAAATTTTGAACCTTAAGTATGAACAGAAAAATTTTTATGAATTTTTATCTACAAAATAACTTGGAAATTATCGTGATTTTTACATATTTCGTATAAATTGGAACTTTGAGCACTTATAAAAAAAAATTGTGACTTACGATTTTAGATTATTTTTTATCAGTTAAGGAACAACTTATAAGAAACCTTATATTAAATTTTCAAGATTTTCTGGGCAGCCAAAAAAATTTTATCAAAAAAATACTTAAAAAAATTGAAAGTTTCAATTGTCTATAAATAGCTCAATAAAAGTCAAAATACTTTGAAAATTTAATGGTGTAGAGAACGCTAATCTTAACATTTGGTGAAAATTTCAAGTATTTACATCGATTAGTTTTTGAGTTATAGCAAGATAAAAAATTTGATTATGTCGAAAACTGGTTTTGCGTAAAAACTCCCGTTTTTCCCAAATTTTTTTAGGGTTTTATATTTCAATTTTTTTTTTATAAATCACGGCTATAGAAACTATATCTATATCTTTAGCCGTGTTATCAATACACCTATGGCGTATATACATATACATTGTTTATATCTGTGTTGTTAACAGTGTTTCAAAAACCAAACATAACCTAAAAATTTTTTATATATACTATATGTTAATGTAAGGTATTATTATAATAACTACATGCATTATTTTTAAATAATTTAACTATGTCGCTGTATGCAACTGCCAACCCATCCTAATTGAAAAATATATTTATCGTTTAAAAATAAAATATACTTTTTACAATGTTTATAAATAACAATGTATTATATCCTAGACAAACATATGAACTCCGTTCAGAATCGTTATTCGTATACAATGATATCTATCATTGCATTCAAATTTAACAAATCCATTATAATAATGACCTATCCTATAAGCGAGGTGCACTCCACCCCTAACTGTACAGCAGAGCGAGGCTCATCCGGTTCTTTTTTTATGGATGATATTATGTTATTCAATTAAGATTCTATTAATTTTTAGTCTAACTTAAATAGTTTTTAAGTACCCTCTTTGGTCATTTTTCAACCCTTGTGTGGTACGTGAAGGAGGTGAGTCAAGATGTCCAAATTTAACCAAATTTACTTTTTTATGATGTTTTATAAAATAGCGGGGTAAGGTTTCAAAATTATTAATTTTTTTTTCTTCTATAAATAAAGACCACCCTAATATGTATATTAAATAATAATCCAATATTATTAAAGTACATAAGAAAAGCAAAAAGAAAAATGTAAATTTATTTATATGATATTTGGCATTGGTCAAGCTGAAAAATTCTGGTATATAATTAGAAACAGCTGCTTATAAACTTGAATCCAAATTATTAATTGTTATTATTGACCAATATTTGTTCTTTAAGTATATATATCAAAATTATTGACTCACATAATCAAGTTTAACCAAAAAAAATGATGTTATACAAAGTATAACAGGTACAGAGTACCTAATACTTCGTAAATTTGGATAATTTTAGATAATTGAATGTTTTCAAAAATCTGAGGTAATCTTACTGAATCTGAGTTATAACTGACAATAGATAAACTATTCCAATTGTGACGATCGTCCGATAATTGTAAAATTAATTTTTATTACGATCTACCTATATTTCTAGAAAGATTGACCAGTCCATCGCGACTGGTTGGCGACCTCTCTTTTTAGATAACTGAGGACTCTGTAATTGTTATAACCGTAATATGACAAGAACCAATTTTCGATATTAAAGTATTATATTTTTTCAAAATATAAAAATTATGTAGGAAAAATATATGAAATACATATTAAAATAATAATTCATCACTAATCATCATATGTTTAATATATTGACCATGTTTATGACATAGACATGCATTTATTGCGGTATAGTTATCTCCATGTAGGTTTTAGTACCTATATAGTTTTGCTTAGCAACTTTATTTTGCATGTATTACTTCACTTGTGGTAGTAAAGATCGCACACTTGAGTACACAAATAAAGCGCACCTAAATAATAAATTTTGACTAACGAATTGCTTGTACATATTACCTATAATTTGTATGTGTAGATATGTATACATTACAGATATTATAGCGTGTTTGTGTGTGGGTGACTGTAGAAACATTTTGACAGTTTTCCGACTTTATTTAAACAAAAACACCAGTGAAAATTAAAAAAAGATCAATTTACTATGTATCCAGTGTATATCCACACTATAGTATAATATGCTTGTACAGTATATATTTACATGCACATAACTACACATATATATAAACATTTTAAATATTTTATTTTGTATACCAAACGCACCTTCATACCTTCTTTGGCCATAATAGTAACGCAGTTTAACAGCGAACGGTTATACGTACACATCGTTCATCATTCCCAGAGTATACCGATCATACAATTTCTAAGAGTAAATTTGTTATTTTCATGTTTTGTTTTGAGGAATTTATAAAAAATTTAATTTTTATTAATAATTTTATATTCTATGCGTGTTCTCTCAAAAGATAAAATGTAGGTATTGTGGTGTTCGAATTTTTTTTTGGATATTATTATTTTTTGAAATGCTGGGTGAGTTTTAATAATCATTTATTTATACTCCATCTATCCAATAACAATTAAAGTTTATTTTCTTTAATTTTGTTTTCGTGTCTGTGTTTAAATTATTAAGGTTTTTTAAAATGTTGGCCTAGAATTAATTTTATGTTTTATTAGTTGGTATTTTTGTATTCATATTGTTGTTCATCCCAGTTTATATGGATATTCTTTTCTTTTTTATTTTTTTTTTATAACTTTTTTGAAGAATATAATTGCAGAAATTATTATTTATTCTAAGTCTTAATTAATTTTATAAAAATGTTATAAAATAATAAAAGTCATTGATATTAATTTAATATCAATAATGATTGTTAAGAAATTGGAGTTTTAGTAAATAATATTATGTTTGATTGTTTTTAAAAAAATCCTAAATTTGCATCAAATGGTTCACTAGTAGGTGATTATAATATTTTAAATTATATTTATTTTTAAGAGTAGAAATCTTGACTTTTGAGAAGGATTTTCGCATTTTTATCAATTTAGTTGTTAAATCAGTTAAAATGTTAAGACTACAATTTTAATTATATTTTATGATTATATTTTTAATGTTTGTAATAGTAAAATGAAATATCTTGTCGCATATTGCATTTAACTTAGAATATTTATGTGATGTTATTATATGTTATTTGATCATACAAGTATTTTAGCAGCTTTTAGACTATAATTTTATGTGGTAGTATATACCATTACATATTTATCAATTTCAATTGAATAAAAATGTATTATAATTAATTACAAGATACCTTAATTATATATTTCATACATTTTAACTTAAACTATAGTGTTCATGGGATCATACATTTATTAATTGATTTAGGAATTTTCTCACAATTTTTCAGTAAATCAATTTAAATAGTATAATTAAAGATTTTATAAATTATTTATTTATTTATTAGCTTCAATTAATATACTATTATAGCTCGATAATTATAGACGATTAAAGATTTATTTAAAACTATTTAATTATATATCTATTATTTGAAGAAGCGTTTAATATATAAAAATGTATTATATTGATTGTTTATATACTGTTTTTTATCCCTAGTTTCCCAGTGAAAATATTGTATTTTTATTATTCGTAAACATTTTTATTATTCTAATCTATTCGGTAATCCTTTTATTGTTACATATATTAAACGTAAAACGTAAAGGAAACTTACGTCTATATGAAACTGTACTACATTATGGACACATTTCGCGTTATCTTTGTAGTTTATTATTTTATGTTTACTTAAATTATCATAACTATAATGTATACATTACTAATATTACCTGACCATAGTATAATGCATTGTTTCTCTGACACGGTTACGAGCATAGAGTATAGCTCTTTTGTTAAACTTGTTAAATTTAAATAATTTATAAATTTGAACGTAAAACAAATTATCTGTTAAAAAATAAAACTAGAATAAGTACTAATAATTAACTGTTAATTACCATTAGCAAACTAAATCACAAGCATTATTTTTGTAGCGGGATGTCCCGAACGGCCACTACTATTATTATCACCATTATTATTATTATTATTATTATTATTATAGTATTAGTTTTTACGTCGTAGAGTCTGTGTGTGTTCTGTCGTCGTACGCCGCGTTGCTCGTCAGCATTTTAGTTTTGTTTTTTTTTATATTTTAATTATTATATCCTTCCATCAGGTGGTCCTGATAGTGGCAGGATACTGGTGGGAGGCGTCATATGTATTCCTTATAGTTTTTTTTTTTGTGATGTTATTTACTTGTTTTATTTGTGCATAATAATATACATAATAAATAACTGTATCTGTACTGTATTTGTGCGCCCTCATACTACAAATTCAGAAGTGGATTCGTTCAAGTGGTATTTGATATCAGAATATTTCGAAGTTTAAACGTAAGTGCGTTTTATTTCATAATAGTCGAAATGGGTGAAAATTCGGCTCCAACACCTAAAACTGGTCACGAGGTTTTGTCACCGAGACGATTGCGTAATGGTTCGGTTTTACCCAATTCTAGTGACGTCATAACGTCAGTGACCCAAAATAATCGAGATCATGGCTCTAATGAAGACACCGATTCTCAACAACCATTATCAGTGCTACCGCAGTCACACCCGGTACCAGTTGATAATCAGTTATTAACCAATGCACTGTTATCACTCATGGAACAAAACAAAGTATTATTATCAAGATTGGTAGTTGATAGTACACCACCGCGTGTGCAATCACAGTCGCCGTTATGTGTACCCAATAATGGTTATTATGTCATGCCAGATTTCAATCATTCACTTAATGATTTTTCCGGACGTGAGTCTAACGTGGAAGCTCGGGCATGGTTGAATTCAATTGAGAGCGTAGCAAAATTACATAATTGGCCTGATAATTTTAAATTGGAAACAGTTCGGTCGAAGCTCGTAGGTCCATCTCATAATTGGTATGTCGGCCGCACATTTTCGAACTGGACTAGTTTTGTTGATCAATTTACTAACACTTTCGTGGGACATGAACTATGCACTGTTGATCGCGTAAAATTAATGTCTAGCCGCGTTCAGTTGAAAAATGAATGTATTATCGAATACTTCCACCACAAAGCTCGTTTATGCCGCGAGATTTTATTACCGTTCCAAGAAGCTAAAATGCAAATAATTGAGGGATTATATCATCATGATATGTGTAATTATCTTATGGCACGAACTCACATGAGTGAAGATGATCTATTGACAGATATAAACTCGTATAATAATTTGCGGAATGCAAGATCTAGTCGTCTTCGATCAAATGAAACTACAAAATCATTCAATAAGAACAATGGCTTTTCATTCAGTCGTCACACGGATACCAAGGACCGTGAGACCGTCCAACGTTTACCATCTGCGATGAAGACTAGTATACCAAGGGATATGTCCAACGTCACATGCCACCGGTGTGGTACCAAAGGCCATATTGCTCCAGCGTGCACAGTCAAGGTACAACGAAACGAAAATCGATCCTGTTTCCGGTGCAATAGTCATGGACATCTGGCCCGTGATTGTCTACAAAATAAAAGTAACCAGCATCTAGCCAGTCAGTTGAGTGACCATGGTGAGAATGTTTCAATATTGGAAAGACCCTCCCAAGATATTGTACCCCCGTATACTTTAAGTGCCAAAATTATGTATCCTAATGGTAATTATTCTAGTATAACTGCTCTTATAGACACAGGTAGCCCTGTTAGTCTTCTTAAGTCAACTGTAGTCTCGTATACATCTGGTA
This sequence comes from Sipha maydis, assembly GCA_034509805.1. Taxonomy (NCBI): domain Eukaryota; kingdom Metazoa; phylum Arthropoda; class Insecta; order Hemiptera; family Aphididae; genus Sipha; species Sipha maydis. The sequence continues at coordinate 26,910 of JASXSY010001987.1, read as the reverse complement.
TTAAGCCACCCCCCTCAGGTTTAATCGGTATAAATGGATCTATGCTAAACATTATTGATGAATTTTTTGCTGATTTGCACCATGTCGATCTTGATATACCAATAAATTTGAAGTTTAAAGTAGTACCTGATAGTACAATTCAGACTGATTGTCTGCTAGGACGAAATTTTCTTGCCCATCCCCGAGTTAACTTATCAATAATAGATGGACAATTTATCATTACTTTTAAACAAACAGACAACATTCCATTTAACGAAATATTATCTTTAGATTTTGACTTGAATAGTTATAGTAAATTTGACATTGACTTGAATATAAATGATAAATTAAGTAATGAGGTTATTACCAGTGTAAAACGAATATATATTAATAATTACGTAAAACATTGTACACAGAGTAACGATGAAAACCACCCTGAAATGCATATACAACTAAAAACCCATAATTCTTTTTATTTCCGGCCACGACGATTATCATTTTATGAAAAAGAAAAATTACAAATAATACTTGATGACATGCTAAAAAAACAAATTATTCGCCCAAGTTCATCTGAATATAGTAGCCCGATTGTTCTAGTAAAAAAAAAAAGTGGAGATCTGCGACTTTGTGTTGATTATCGTGAATTAAATAAATATATTATAAAGGATAGGTATCCATTGCCGTTAATTGACGATAATTTAGACTTACTCCGTGGGAAAAAATATTTTACTTGTTTTGATTTAAAAGACGGATTTCATCATATTTATGTGGCCAAAGATTCAATAAAATATACTTCTTTTACAACTCCACTTGGACAATTTGAATATTTAAAACTGCCATTTGGGTTATCAACGGGTCCTGCTTGTTTCAGTAGATTCATTAAAAATATTTTTGACGAATTTATCAGAAATAAAGAAGTAATTGTTTATTTTGACGACATTATGGTGGCCACGGTAACGATAGATGAACATCTAGATATACTTGCTCGAATTTTGACCACTATGAAAAATAAAAAATTAGAAATTCGCTTAGATAAGACTCAATTTTTAAAATCCGAAGTTATTTATTTAGGTTACCGCGTTAGTGCCGATGGAATTCAGCCAAATCCCAAGAACGTTGCAATTATCGATAACTATCCTATACCATCAAATCAAAAAGAACTTCATAGTTTCATCGGACTTGCGTCTTATTTCCGACGATTTATTCCAAACTTTGCAGGGTTAACTCAACCATTGTATAAATTGCTTAAAAAAAATGTTATTTATGAATTCGGGGAGGAACAATTAAAATCATTTGATAATATAAAAACCAAACTTAATGCCCAACCACTTTTATCTATATATGATCCTAATGCTCCGACCGAATTGCATTGTGACGCAAGCAGTCAGGGATATGGAGCAATATTGTTGCAACGACAAAGTGATAATAATTTTCACCCGGTCTTTTATTATAGCCATCGAACTACGGATGTAGAGTCCAGATATCACAGTTATGAACTAGAAATGTTAGCCATAGTAAACGCTGTAAAACGATTCCATATTTATTTACAAGGCATCCAATTTAAGATCGTCACCGATTGTAACAGTGTTACGTTAACTTTACGTAAGAAGGATATTAATCCGCGTATCGCAAGGTGGGCATTATTTCTACAAAATTATTCATATGAGATAGAACACCGTCCTGGGTCCAAAATGCAACATGTAGATGCACTGAGTCGCTGTCGACATATATTAGTATTGGAAGGATGTACTTTTAACCAAACACTCGCTATAAGGCAAAGTACTGACCCCGAAATTAAAAATTTAATTAAGACACTCGAAAAAACGGAGCACCCCTTATTTGAGATGCGCAATGGGTTAGTATATAAGAAACACGATAACAGACTTTTGTTCTATGTTCCAACTGGCATGTATGAACAAATAATCCGAACGTGTCATGATGAAATGTGTCATATAGGTGTCAATCGTACGATAGAGTTCATAAAACAAGTTTATTGGTTTCCGAAATTAGCTGAACATGTAAAAAACTATATAAAAAATTGTTTAAAATGTATTATATTTTCTCCCAAGGAAGGGAAGGGGGAAGGATTCCTAAACATTATTGATAAAGATAATAAGCCATTCCAAACTATTCATATCGATCACTACGGCCCGCTCAATCAAACAAGAAATCGTTTTAAATATATCCTAGTCGTTGTAGACGCTTTTAGTAAATTTCTTAACTTATATCCTGTTCGTTCTGTCACCGCTAAGGAGACTTGTTCAAAGCTAGCGCAATACTTTTCATACTACAGTAAGCCAATTAAAATTATATCCGATCGTGGATCGTGTTTTCGATCTGATGTTTTTCGAGAATTCTGTACACAACATGAAATTAAGCATATTATGACCGCAGTAGGATCGCCACAGTCCAATGGACAGGTCGAAAGATATAATCGGAGCCTTACGGTTATGCTTTCAAAATTAATGCATGAACATAGCCATAATTGGAACGAACATCTAAATAAAATACAATTTGCAGTAAATAATACTCAAAATAGATCCATCAACAATACACCGAGTAAACTTCTTTTCGGTATGAATCAGGTGGGAAATATTAATGACTATGTTAAAATCTATTTAGAAACATTAAACGAGAATAATAACGATAGGGAATTTGAGACAGCTAGGCAAAATGCATTTAATACTACACGGCAAAACCAACTAAAAAATAAGGCCTACTATGATAGTAAACATAAACAAGCAAATACTTATTCTATAGGTGACTATGTCATGATAACAAACGTCGATACAACTCCAAATGCATGTAAAAAACTCATACCAAAATTCAAGGGTCCATACAAAATACTTAAAATATTACCCAACGATAGATATGTTGTGACTGATATTGACGGATATCAGGTAACACAAATACCTTTAAAAACCGTTATTGCTGCCCGAAACATAAAACCATGGATTACCTATAAGAAAGATGATTAATAATCATTATGATTTGTAATTGCATTTATTTTAATTATTACATTTTGTTTATTTTATTTTAATTATTAAATTAACTATTATTATTCATTTAGGTGAATAACTGTCAATATGTGTATATTCAAGTATATTAAATTGTGTGAACAATAATTATTATTATGGGATAAGTAATAGACATTAAGTAGAATTAAGTAAGTTAAGTAAAACATGATCGAGGACGATCATACTTGTCAGGAAGGCCGAGCTGTAGCGGGATGTCCCGAACGGCCACTACTATTATTATCACCATTATTATTATTATTATTATTATTATTATAGTATTAGTTTTTACGTCGTAGAGTCTGTGTGTGTTCTGTCGTCGTACGCCGCGTTGCTCGTCAGCATTTTAGTTTTGTTTTTTTTTATATTTTAATTATTATATCCTTCCATCAGGTGGTCCTGATAGTGGCAGGATACTGGTGGGAGGCGTCATATGTATTCCTTATAGTTTTTTTTTTTGTGATGTTATTTACTTGTTTTATTTGTGCATAATAATATACATAATAAATAACTGTATCTGTACTGTATTTGTGCGCCCTCATACTACATTTTAAATTTTTATTTGTGTTAAAAGTTCTCAATTTTAACAAAAAATTTCTTGGACCAAGAATCTTTGGCAATTATGATAAGTTTTGTTCTTTAACATTCATAATTATTTTAACTATTTTACCTTGTATTATAAACTCAAAAGTTTTGACTAAGTCTATTTTTTTGTCAGTGCTTTAAGTTCGAACTATAGTAAAAATGATTATTTTCATAAATATTAGCGGTTAATTATTATTATTTTTATAATATTTTAAAAGAAAATAAGTATTTATCTACTAAATTCTGTTATAAGATTTTTATGAAATTAATTTGATAGTTTAAGATTAGATAATCAATGCTTATATATATACTAGCTGAACCCCCGTGCACTTTGTAGCCCGTTAAAAATCCTCTTATATATCTCAATCTGTGTGTTAAATTCGTCAGTTACATATTAATAATTATTAATAAATTCTTTTGCACTAATTATTATTATTAAAATAAATAAATAATAAATTATTAAAATTGCCATGGTAAATCTTACAATGTCTGCTTAAGCACTTCCCTGGGTTAGATCTATCACTTCTTAACTTATCTTCTGTCCGTAGGCAGGGGCGATCCTAGAGTTAATTTTTAAGGGGGTTTGGAGTGAATTTTGCCGATTTTCAAGGATAAATGTGCCGACTATATACTAAACAATATGGAAGTTTCAATGATCTATTTATATATTACATTTAGCAAATTCTGAAAATCGCCGATTAGTACTTACAGTTGCTGACATTTGGGGGGGGGGTGTAGTCAACCCCCCCCGTAAAACCGCCCCTGCCCGTAGGTCTAATATATCTCTATACCAAATTTCGTCACAATCGGTCCAACCGTTTAGGAATGTATAAATGACAATTAAACAGACAGAAATCCATTTATATATAATATTTGTGTGTGTGTGTGTGTGTGTGTGTGTGTGTGTGTGTGTGTGTGTGCGCTGACTGTTGTTGATCGCAATAGCGGACCCGACAGACGTTGTGCTGTATAATATTTCAAGTGATTAAGGTATTAAACAAAGTATGAAATGAAAGACAATTAATATACAATTAATATAATAATTTCATTATTCTTTATTTTGAAATAACATAATTTTTCTTAGAACAATTCGTTATAATCAATAATGTTTGTTTAATTTTATCTTAATGCGAGTTGATGAACAATATTTTTAATTAATATCTGAGGAGTATAAATGAATAAACTTGACGGTTTTCCAACGTGAGAACACGCCATATATAATTGGTCATGTGAAAAGACCGTATTTTCTAGATCCAACCCACAAATCGACATCGTTTAACCTTGTGACTTATTAATAGTCACAGCAAATGCCAAACGAATTGGAAATTGCTGGCGTCTGAATGGAATGGGCAAGTCTGAAGAGATCATTGGGATTCGTGGTAGGAGAACAACTTCACCTTCAAATTTACCGTTCAAAATTGTAGCTTCAAGAGCATTGCCCATCATTTTTTTTATGACTAATCTTGTACTCACACAGTTTTTCTAGTAACGTCAACAACGGAAAGTGGAAAATAAAGTCAATGAAGTCATGACAATCGAATAATCATATTTCATATAGATAAAACCTAAATTTTACGACTATTGGGTTCTATGTAAGGAGACCAGTGGCGTAGCTAGAAATTTTAGTTGGGGGAGGGGGCAACATTTCAAAATTGTTCATAATAATCATGGGTTATATAAAGTCAAATACACAAGTATATAGGTAGTAATTAGTAATTAATTTCAGTAAATGAAAATAATAAAATAAATGATACATACTCGTATACTATATTTTTCGCTCGTAGACTGTTATATTATCTATGGAGGCAATATTTAATATTGTTATAATTTATAAATAGCCTCGAGTACAAATTTAAAAAATATGTTAACATTATTTACTTTATTTGATAAGCGTTAAAAACATGCGCGTTCCTGCTATCACCGTTGTATATTACGGTTTGGTCTTAATCAACTGTGGTGATTACTAGTTACTGTGGTTTTAATATATTTATCAATTCAATATAATGAATCAAAATAATATTTTTTTCAATATACAGTTTTTGATACAGAGTGATGGAATCTATTGGTTTTACAATGATGTGTGTTTTTTTTTTATATTTTTTAATTTGTGTGTCTGACGACACCTTTTTTGGCAGTAAAAATGCTTTGATTTGCTTATGTAGCAACTTTTCTGAAAGGAAAGTGAATCTAGTTGGTAATTTGAGAGGTCAAAAGTAAAAAATTTTCAATATTTTTTAAATGCGACGGGAAAAACCATAAAAAAAATAAGGGAAAAACGGTAGTTTCTACGCAAAACCAATTTTCGACAAAATCAAATTTTTTATTTTGCTATAACTCAAAAACTAATCGATGTAAATACTTGAAATTATCATTAAATGTTTAGATTAGCGTTCTCTATACACCGTTAAATTTTCAAAGTATTTTGGCTTTTATTGAGATATTTATAGACAATTGAAATTTTCAATTTTTGTAATTTTTTTTTTTTAAAATAACGATTAAATTTTTTTGGCCGGCCAGAAAATCTTGAAAATTTAATACAAGGTTTCTTATAAATTGTTCCTTAACTGATAAAAAAAAATCTCAAATCGTAAGTCACAATTTTTTTTTATAAGTGCTCAAAGCTCCAATTTATACGAAATGTGTAAGAATTGCGAAAATTTGCAAGTTATTTTGTAGATAAAAATTCATAAAATTTTTTCTGTTCATACTTAAGGTTCAAAATTTTAACACTAGGTTATCTATGAGCTACTCTTCAAAAATCTTTAAAAAATTCTACCAGACTTAGAGGAAAAAATTTTATGACTGTTTGAAATTTAAATATTTACGAAATCGCATAAAATAGCGATTTATTCTCGAACGATTTTAAATATTTGTTATAATTCAAAAAGTATAAGTCGCAGATTTTTGAAATTTCTACCAGCTGTTAAGATTGGTATTTCTTTTATGCAATATTTTTTTCAAAATATTATATTGATTTTTAAGCCACTTATAGGTATTTAAAATATTCGATTTTTTTACATTTTATTTTTATAATCGGTGATAAAAAAAATTTGGCTCCTACAAAATACTTGAAAATTTAATAGAAGATTCCACAGAAGTAGTTCTTATTTTCATTCAAAAAAAATTAAAATCCATAGGTACAATTTTTTTTTATAAGCGTTTGAACAGCAAATATTGACATAAAATTACATGTAAAATATAATATAATGTATAATATTCTAGACTGACAAAGATATCGGTTTTTTTTTAAATGCTCTATCTCAAAAACGAAAAACCGCAACAACTTGAAATTTTCACCAAATTTTTATATTGACGTTTTCTATACATGGTTAAGATATCAATGTATTTTGACTTATTTATAGACAATTTAAATTTTCGATTTTTCTGAATTTTTCGTTTAAAAATAAAATATACTTATTACATTATATATAAATAACATTGTATTATATTCTAGACAAACATATCATCTCCGTTCAGAATCGTTTTTCGTATACAATGATACCTATCATTGAATTCAAATTTAACAAATCCATTATAATGATCTATCCTATAAACGAGGTGCACTCCACCCCCAACTGTACAGCAGAGCGAGGCCAATCCGGTTCTTTTTTTTTTTTTTATTATTATTACAATGTCATAGTTCATCATGAGGTCTTACCACAAGATCATATAGTAAATAAAGAATATTACATTGAAGTTATGCGTCATTTGCGGAAGTCAATTCTATAAAAACGGCCAGAATTGTAGTAAAACAACTCTTAATTTTTGCATCACAATATCACACCGGTCCACACATCACTTTTAATTCGTGGAATTTTAGCTAAAAACCAAATTGTCATCATGTCGAAATCACCGTATTCGCCAGACTTTTATCCGTCTGATTTCTCCTTGTTTTCGAGAATGAATAAGATTTTGAAAGGACAAAGATTTTTAACCGCTCAGTAGATAAAAGAAAAATCGCTAACTGAACAAAATTCCATACCTAAAAGTGCGTACCACAATTGTTTTATCGAATGAAAAAAAGTTGGCAAAAATGTATTGTATCCTGTGGGGGTACATTGATATAGACCATGATATTAATAAATAAATAAAAAAACATATTGATCATTTTGAAAATTCTCATTACTTTTTGCTCACACTTCGTATAATATTTTACTCGTGCATATTTCATTTTTTTTATATATTAAAAACTTTAATTTTTGTTTGTACACTCATTTGATGGCGAATAATTTCAATAATAATTTATTCTACAGTTTTTTAATCTAGTCTACACTATAAGACTAAAAATAATATTTAAACACTATCTGAAAATTTAATTTAATTTTTCACGTTATGAAATGATAAATATTTTGATAATAATCTAAATAAAAAATATTCGCTAACCAGTTATGAAAAGTTACGACACTTCATTATGTATGATAGATTATGTTATACTTCTCGTTAAAAATAATTTGATTAAAACAAACATGATGTGCCAAGACTTAAGTTTGTTTTGCATACATTTTGAATTTGTAAGTCAAATTTGAATAGTAGAATATAATCATACAAAAACAACCAGGACTATTTAACAAAAGTTAACCCATCGGTCAGTGATCTCAAAATAAGTTATCTTAAGGTTATCTGTGAGGTTCATAGGTTTATTGTCGGTACTTGAAATAATAACTATTGACATACTAGTACATTTAATTGCCTAACCTGAATTGTATCTGGAGTTAATACCGGTATAGGTATTTTTCTAAATTTGAATTCCCAAATGGTATTTTGCTCAAAAACACAAAATTCATACGCCTTTTTCTCGACAGTTATTGTTCCCGAAATAAAAATTTAATTTACCCATATAATGACCGCGACGATCGTTCATAGGAAGTATACAACCTTTGGTTGAAGTTCCTTGTATTTTCTCGTTCTTAGAAAATTATGTACCGAAGATATATTATCAATTTTTGAATATTTTTAAGAAAACAATGTTCTTTGAGTAAAAGCTCGTGGAAGAAGACAAGGGATTCTTCCACGTTATCCACCAGAAATTTAGAGTCAACATCAAGCAGCTCTGACTGGTTTACATAAAACAAATTATGTAAGAGAGAGGTGATACAATTGCTGCCAGCTTGTTATTGAAAAACATCATCCTGACCTTCACTTTGCTCTCGGTGAATTCTAAAAAGAACAATCTGATGCAGAGATAATGATCACAAAGCTGAGTCTAAAGCGCCTCATACACGGTACAATTAATCGTACGACAGGTTGTACAACTTTGTTTGATACGATCTCACAAACGATTATCGTACCGTGTATGGTATTGTTGTACAACGTGTCGTACGACGAGTTTGAGCATGCATAAAATCTGTCGTACGATGAGGTGATCGATTGGTGATACTAGTATCACAGAGCCACTTCAGTTGTGCCAGTTGTCACTAAAATGAACATTATCACAGAATATCATATTTTACTGCCGTTATAGGTTTTAAATATTTCAAATTTATATTTTGTATTGTTCATAGTTACTAACATTTTATAATTATATTTATTGTTATTTATTAATAATGCATACGAATAAATCGTTTTAGGAAGATTTTATTGAGCTTTACAGAAATCATTCGTACCTTTGGGACGTAAGAAGTAAAGAGTACTCAAATAAAATAAAAAGAAACACAAGCTCTGATATATTACTCATTAAATCGAAAGAAATATATCCTCAAGCAACTATTGACTTTCTGAAGAATAAAATTAACAATATACTTACATGAAACAAATTATGTTTGAATATGTATTACGTTGTAGTGGCCAATTTTTACACCATTTCCTATGTTTTTTCTTTTTTTCTGAATCCAATAATAACGCGACCACTATACTAGCTGCGGTTTTTTTAGACATGGGTACCATAATTTATTAAAATATAATATACCTATCTATATTTATATCTGCAATTGAAACGTGAAAAAATTTATTTAAAAAATTACCCACTATAGTGTACTATAGTACATAATAATAATAATAAGAATTATAAGAATTATCGTAGTTATTTAGATCTATAATATATAGTTGAACAACTTGTAGTTTCACAAGTTGTATGCGTGTGTGTCAAAAATTACATTCTTCAAGTTGATACGATTTTCACCTGTGATTATCGTACGACTCATCTTACGACAAATCGTATCATGTATGAGACGCTTAAGACAAAAAGAAAATGGCGGGATTTTCAAATGCGAATTATGTCCATTACTGCTGATTTTAATACACACCAGGAGTTACGATTTTTGAGAACAATGGTGCATAATATTGTTTTTTAAAAGTTTTTTGTTAGTAATAAATATAAGTTAAATTAGTTAAATTAGTTTTATTTTTATATGTATTATAATTTATCAATTTTTTTAAAAAAATGTTATTGTTTCACTGCGAGTACAGAATTTATTATATTATTATTAATTTTATTAATTCATTTTTATTTTTTATATTTAGTATAATTTATAAATTTTAATATCGATTCGGGTAAAAGATGTTCGGGAAAAAGTTCATTCTGGAATTCAGGAAAAATATCAGCAACCGCCGACATACCTCCATGTACATTAGGCAGTATCATGGCTGCAGTTGAAAAAATGCTTAAAAAAATAAATATCTCCCGTGTTGACGTATGAACCATTAATATTATTTATAAAGTGTTTTTCATATATGGATTTTTTTTATTATTGAAGGTATTTTCGCAAAAATAATAAGTTTTGTTTTCACATTAATTATTTTGTCCAATATTTTTACCACATGTTTGCATCGGTGTTTTTCGTGATGGTTTTATTTTCGATGTTTTTACTACTTAGAAACAATGAATTATTAAATATGTGTTTGTGAGACTAAAGTTTATAATATAAAATTATATTAAATAACAATATTGTTTACAAGTGATCCAGACACAACCCGTTACTTATTAGAAATGATCAATAAAATGTTTCTTTAAATGCGTTATTGAAAAAAACAGAACACTAAAAATATTACACTTTATATTGTACTTTTGTGTATATATATATATATATATATAAATTTAACTGGAAAGTAACTACATTCTGTTTAGTTGCTCCTTCATTTTTCGTCACAATGCTATTACTTTTGTGAATAAAGGGATCAAACACATGGTTCAATCATAAAATATCATAATAAATACCAACTTTAAAAAAGAGAACATTAATTTTTTTTTATGCTATCGTAAATGTGTAACTCCAAAAATCTGTTACAATTAGTGAGGGGTTATTATTGTTTTAGGTTTCAAAGTAATTACAGTTTTGAAATTGACTTATACATTTTTAAATTCAACATGCGAATGTAAATAGTAAATATTTTATAAGCTTAATTACTTTCTTATTTTAATATTATAATTATATTATTGTACGTCTTCAGTTCGTATACGTTCGTATAATAACAAAAATCGATGACGTATCCACAATTTTTTAAACTTAGAAGTGAGGTGTTTGTTAAATTAACTTAAATGCTGAATGAACGTAAGGCATTAGTTAATGCTGAAAGTAACATTGGCTACTATTCTATAAATATTTGGTTGATAGTACTTTGTTCAATGACCAGAGATAATAAAATATATAATAGGTATAACATTCGATTAAAATATCATTCATAATTTTAAATATACTTGTATAAAAATTATTTTAGTCACTTTTATTTTAGTCCTTTTAAATGAAATTTTAATGTCCACCGCTGGATATTTTTACAACACTTGATTAGTTGTATAACAACACTTTTTTAAACTATTTATCCCACATAACTAACCTACTAACCTATTCATAACATCAACCTATGGATACAACTGAAATTGTACTTTTTGTTTATTTATTAATTTCTTCATTTAAATGTATTTTGTCACACTAATTTTGTATTATAATTAATACCATACTAATATTTTGCTTTCCTTAAACTAACCGTTTTGAAATATTCTACATTGTACGACATGGTGAATTTAAAATAAAAAAAACCAACACTTGTGTAAAACGTGATAATAAATATAATAATATAACCACAATGTTTCTGTTATAATGTGGTTAATAAGTCTAACTTAGCCCGTTTAACGTTATCAATGTCAGTTAACTTAGCAATTTTTTTTCAATAACACGTAACAATCTTATAACAGACACACGTGGAAAGATGGTACCATGTGCTTTTGGAATTTAGTGACCATGGGGCCTCGACGACAATGGCAGCGGTTCTGCGAAACGAAACGTCGACGACGCGGCTGTTCAGACAGCGGCGGTAACGACTTCGCCCTTCACCAACAGGTAAAAATAACACACCTTTTAAAATTTGTTTAAATTTTTGGTGTATGTTCATGTAGAATATTCTGCTATTTTTAAATAATGATAGTATAATCTGGATTTTAGATTTGTTTTGTTTAAGTATAATTGTAATATGGATTTCCTCTGTGATACTTTTCTAAATAACCATTATTTCTTTATATTCAATCCTAGTTCTAAACAAGTATATTTAAGATTTAATTCATTAATTATTGATACTTCTTTTAATCATGAGCCTGTTCATGATTAATTGTATCAAAAAAAAAAATTGTTCGTTTTTTATACTATTTTATTCTTAGTTTCTATATTATTAAATTTACACTATTTGTGATTTCCATACGGCGTAATACTATTTATGATCACATATCATGAAACCTTTCTCAATGAAACTTAGGTATGTCCTTTATGTTGTGTACAGTTTCAAGTTTCAATCATATCTATATTTCATTGACATGCAGATTTATGAATATTTAGTGATTATTGCACAGAATATTACTGAAAATACATCTTTCTAAAATATTTGTATGTCATAAGTTGAATTTATAATCAATACAGTCTATTTGAAATTAATATTTACACTTACATTACATAATAAATAATATCGAGTACCTATATTTAAATTTAATCTATTTATTACGTATTGACTTTTTATTTCTCCTTGTTACGTCAAAATATATCATTTGGATTTCTTTGAGACCATTATATTTAAGATTTAATCCTAATCTAGTGTTAAATTTAACTAAACAGTTTGTTGTTATTAACTAATTGTTCAGTAATCTATTGATATTTATACACAATTAATAAGTAAACATTATTTTATAAAAAAATATTCATTAATAAGTTTCATATGTGCCATATTTTTATAATAGGTACAATAAATCAGTGAGCCGATTACACATTAATTTATTAAACTATAATTACAATAAGTACATTTTTTTTGTATAAATTAGTTACTATGATCCCAACAATTTTCAAAACTATGAATAATGAAGAAATGCATCAATTCATTATTGGTTAAAATAATATATTCATGCATTTTTATATTAATTTCTAAATGTTATAATTTTATTATAATGTTAAAGTAATTAACTTAATTATAATTATAATATAATTTTTTAATTCTAAACTATTCTATCGATAAGTCGAAATAATAATTTATAAAAGTTATTCGCTCGTCAATTTTTTAAATCATATTTGTTATATCATATTTTAGTTACTACCTTTGTATAACAAAAATTAAATAAAAGTTGACATTTTTAACGTATTCTATGATGGTAAATATGATAAAACTTGTTGTGAGGAAAAACTAGTATTCTACGTTAGGAAAGAAAATGTACATTAATCTACAATATAAACGCCTAATTGATAGATATTGAAATATTGAAATATTTTAATAATAACAAAAATATTGATTTATAAAGGGGAATTTTGTTTAAATTGTAGAGTATTTTATAAATAAGTTAAAATCAGTACCTGAAAAATCTCAAGAATACTAAAGTAAACTTAGTGCTATTTTCCATTACTATATGACTGTAGTGATATTTAGATATAATTATAAAATAATAAAATACGCATATAGTCTACAGATTCATTCTATATTTTTATAAAATTTGTCTACCATTTTATAATATGGTATATATATATGGTATATATACCAATTTATCAGTATGCAACAATAAAATTAGTAATATTTTATATAAAAATAAAGTAATTCTTGGGTAATATTCTTCTTAATAACAGTGATATTCTGTATACATTGATATAAGAAATTTTCAATAACTTCATTTTTAATTAAACTATATTAAAATAGTAAGATCATGAATTTAAGTCTGTTGTATTTCAACATAATGATGATTGTAAATTAAACTGGTTGTTATGCGGTATGTGTGGTATACGTGCCATTAGATGTTATCCATTCAATAATTAGCAGTTAGAGGAGTGCCTTAACCCCGAGATCGGTAACTGATGCGACCACTCTCTACGTCCTGCCTTCAATTACATTTCGGTATACTTGTATAAGTATGTTTTTTGGGTATATTTACTAAGTTGTGGCCATCGAGATCGTAGTTATATGTGTTAGATAACATTCAATAAAACAATTTTATATTTTTATTTAAATTTAGTGATTTATAATAAATATTAATTAAAATAAGTATAATATTTTTGTAAATTGTAGTATATACACAATTATTTGATAAAGCAGTACTTTTTATTTGTTAGCCAAATATTATAAAACAAATTGTGGCACTTTTCAACTTGAAACCCGTGATTGTAGCCCCCTAATCCCTTTGGTCTAGCCTTGCTGATTTTAAAACATATAAATATACTTATGTGTTAAAGATGTTGGTATTTGATTTGTTTTTAAAAGTAGTTATTTTATTTACACCATTACGTGTTTTTGCGTTAATTTTTGCCTACTATTATACATTTACATTATACTCTAGTTTAATAAAAAAATCTTGATCATGATTTTCGTGAAAGTAAATACTGAATAAAAGCTCAACATTTTAAATTGTTTTCATAAAAGTTGTTATTTTATTACTAATTATTTAATTACTAGTTATTTCTTATTTTAATAATTAAAAAGCTAACATTTAATTTTTTATATTCAACCACACATTCAAATAATATACTGCTTAAATTCATAAAAAAATGTTAGGTGATATATAAATATATAATACGCAATAAATATTGAATTAACGATTATGTAACCCAAATACTTGTGCTTTTGTATTTAGAATCTAGATATTACGTGTTATATTGAAGTGATAATGTCTATATAGTTAGTTAAGTGGTTCGATAATTCAATATAGTTCACTGTCTCACAGTTAGACAATAGTTTTATTTGAAAGTTTTTTCTTAAACTTACTCTTTAGACATTATTGTTATTGTTAATAGTGTTATGATGTTTATGACTTATGTTTTGCTGAATCCAAAGCATTTTATCTAACATTTGATGTTACAATGTACATGGATTTGTCTGTTCCTACTACGGACTTATATCATTTTATCTTTTTTTTAAAATAAGATAAATTAATTATTTTCACTTTCAAATGTGTGTAAAATAGTATGTATAATAAATTATTTTAATTAATAAAGCATGCACTCGTACAGGTATAAAAAAAATTGTCTCTTTTATGGGAATTAAATTTCCAGGAACCACTTTTGAATTAATAAACCGTATTAAAACTTTTAATATTTATACACAGTCGCATTCAAAGTTCCAAAGTCTTTGACGTAAAACGTAACATCAGTGTAAGAGTTATATAATATTTATTAATGATAAACCGATGTCGAATAATTTGCTGGAACGTATGTATAATAAACATGTTTTCGACTTGCAAAATTCACACAATATATTCGATACACTCTGATCTGATAGCTCGTACATTTATTAATGTTGGAAGTTTTTTGTGTTTATTGAGAAGTTTTGTTGTTGCCGACACCGACTGTTTCTCACGTTGATTTACTCGTTTAAGAAAAAAAACATCTGTACAGGAATACAACTTTATAAATATCACACGTGTGGTGTCAGCATTTATTGTAATAAAATTAAATATTAAATATTATTGCGTTGCATAAACATACGTACGTATGTTATAAAATCGAGTTAGGTATGTACGGCGGCGGTTGTACAGTGGTCCGGGTAGATGTTCGTTGTAAAGACACTCTCACCGAATGACGTCAATTGTGACCTTAATGACAGATGTATATAGTATATAGTCGACATAGCAGCTCCATATCTCCTGTGTCCCGTTCCGTAGCGACCACGGCTCAACCCATAGTTATATGCGACTATTCGCATAGCTTATATATTATTAGATTCTTAGCGTTAATATATATATTTTTTTTTATGTTTGTATATGTGTGTCTATTACGACGCGTGCATTGCTATATACCTATGTATTATAACACGTGTGTATCGTTTCATAACGTGAGTAACCTGTGGAATATTGTTATGTTATGTTATACTGCACCACCCCGTCAATCGATTGCAATGTAACACACGGTGGCGATGACGACAATAATATATTATATTATACATATTACTTTATATTTGTATTATAGAACGGCCAAACTATATTGATACAAAACCAACCGTTGTAGATGATTTATTTTAATTTGATCTTTAATCTTAATTTTCTTGTACATACGTGCCGATTTTGATCATTCATTCTTTCGATTTCGGCAAACCACGGATACACGTTGACGCGTGAGTAGTAAGGTCTCCCACGTGCGCATTTGGGATATCAATCGTGTGTACGTTACTTACTATACTGTGTACGCGTACGCGGTGTATGTTCTAGACGATAGGTAACATTAAACTTCTATAATGACTGGTCGAATATGTATTAATATTGTACGTGTATGCAATATTCTCTATAATGTCTAAGATATGTCTGCAGTTGACGTTCGTCTTTCTGTTTTAGAAACGGTTCTCGAGTAGGTACCAACATAATTATTATTTGGCTTTACGTGGACTATTTGTCCATGTCAAATTGGAATATAATACTAGATCGTGCACCTATCATGTAAATGTTGTTTTTACTCTAATAGAGTTTTTTTTTCGAGCATACCGTTTACTTTAAAAGCACCACTATATTTATACTTGTTTAATATTAGTACTAATACTATTACTATCAACATTATTCCTAAAACGTATATTCTTTGTACGTCATACTATTACCGTTATGTTGAGATTAGCGATAATAATTAATACCGATTAGTAATTGTTCCCAAGCATATACAATACCTATTTAAATTGATTTAAAATTCAACTAAGTACATGATTTTTTATTTACATGCTAGCAATATTATTTTGTCTTATAAACATGATTATGATTATTTTAAATTTTACGTTGTAAAATGAAAGAATATATTTAATAAATATCTACCAAAATATTGAAAAAATAGTTTTAATTTTTGAAAATATAATATATTTAATAATAATATATTCTACTATTATTATTATTATTTTTTTTTTTTACAAGGTTCATTTTAATAGATGTATATTCTCGTTAATACATATATAAATATGTATATATTTTTACAGTAGGTATTAACTTACTTATCTTAAAAAAATATAGTCTTACGTTGATATATACTATTATACTATATTTTGTAATAAATATTATTCATTTGTGTATAAATATACTACAATATTTTGTATTTTGATACGACATTATATATATATATATATTTTTTATTTATAGTTCAATGAGAAATGAGATTGTACTAATTTCAAATAAATAAATTTCAAAATTCACTGATTAGAATTTTTCCATTAGATCATGGATGTTGAAATATTATATTGTTTTAGATTCTGAACGGAGTGAAGAATGTATTGATTTTACAATGATGTGTGTTTTTTTTTTTTTTTTTTTTTTTTTTTTGTGTCTGTCGACACGTTTTGGGGCAGTAAAAATGCTTCGATTGCCTTATGTAGCAACTTTTCTGAAAGGAAAGTGAATCTATTTGGTACTTTGGGGGGTCAAAAGTTAAAAATTTCCAATATTTTTTAAATGCGACGGGAAAAACCATAAAAAAATTTGGGAAAAACGGGAGTTTTTACGCAAAACCAGTTTTTGACATAATCAAATTTTTTATTTTGCTATAACTCAAAAACTAATCGATGTAAATACTTGAAATTTTCACCAAATGTTTAGATTAGCGTTCTCTATACACCATTAAATTTTCAAAGTATTTTGACTTTTATTAAGCTATTTATAGACAATTGAAATTTTCAAATTTTTTAAGTATTTTTTTTTAAAATGACGATAAAATGTTTTTGGCCGGCCAGAAAATCTTGAAAATTTAATACAAGGTTTCTTATAAGTTGTTCCTTAACTGATAAAAAAAAATCTAAAATCGTAAGTCACAATTTTTTTTTATAAGTGCTCAAAGTGACAATTTATACGAAATATGTAAAAATCACGATAATTTGCAAGTTTTTTTGTAGTTAAAAATTCATAAAATTTTTTCTGATCATACTTAAGGTTCAAAATTTTAACACGAGGTTATGTATAAGCTACTTTTCAAAAATCTTTAAAAAAATTTCTACCGGAATTAGAGGAAAAAATTTTATGACTGTTTGAAATTTAAATATTTACGAAATTGCATAAAATAGCGATTTATTCTCAAACGATTTTAAATATTTTTTATAATTCAAAAAGTATAAGTCGCAGATTTTTGAAATTTCTACCAGCTGTTAAGATTGGTATTTCCTTTATGTCATATTTTTTTCAAAATATTATATTGATTTTTAAGGCACTTATAGGCATTTAAAATATTCGATTTTTTTACATTTTTTTTTTATAATCGGTGATAAAAAAAATTTGGCTCGTACAAAATACTTGAAAATTTAATAGAAGATTCCACAGAAGTAGTTCTTATTGTCATTCAAAAATTATTAAAATCCATAGGCACAATTTTTTTTTATAAGCGTTTGAACAGCGAATATTGACAAAAAATTACATGTAAAATATAATATACTGTATAATATTCTAGACTGACAAAGATATCGGTTTTTTTAAAATGCTCTAACTCAAAAATGAAAAACCGCAACAACTTGAAATTTTCACCAAATCTTTATATTGACGTTCTCTATACATGGTTAAGATTTCAAAGTATTTTGACATATTTTGACTTATTTATAGACAATTTATATTTTCGATTTTTGTTAAATTTTTGTTTTTAAACATCTATAAAATTTAATTGATTGAGCGAAAACTCTTGAAAATTTTATACTAGGTTTATAATAAGTTAAACTTATCGTAACTAAAAAATATCGGTGATCGGTTAACTCAATTTTTTTTTATAAGCCCTTAATTCTCAAATTTGTACAAAATGTGTAAAAATCACGATAATTTGCATGTTATTTTGTAGATAAAAATTCATAAAATTTTTTTTGTTCATACTTAAGGTTCAAAATTTTAACACTAGGTTATCTATGAGCTACTCTTCAAAAATCTTTAAAAAAATTTCTACCAGACTAAGAGGAAAAAATTGTACGACTGTTTGAAATTTAAATATTTACGAAATTGCATAAAATAGCGATTTATTCTCAGACGATTTTAAATATTTGTTATAATTCAAAAAGTATAAGTCGCAGATTTTTGAAATTTCTACCAGCTGTTAAGATTGGTATTTCTTTTATGCAATATTTTTTTCAAAATATTATATTGATTTTTAAGCCACTTATAGTCATTTAAAATATTCGATTTTTTTACATTTTATTTTTATAATCGGTGATAAAAAAAATTTGGCTTCTACAAAATACTTGAAAATTTAATTGAAGATTCCACAGAAGTAGTTCTTAATGTCATTCAAAAATTATTAAAATCCATAGGCACAATTTTATTTATAAGCGTTTGAACATCGAATATTGACATAAAATTACATGTAAAATATAATATAATGTAGAATGTTCTAGACTGACAAATGATATCGGTTTTTTTAAAATGCCCTAACTCAAAAACGAAAAACCGCAACAACTTGAAATTATCATTAAATCTTTATATTGACGTTTTCTATACATGGTTAAAATTTCAAAGTATTTTGACATATTTTGACTTATTTATAGACAATTTAAATTTTCGGTTTTTCTAAATTTTTCGTTTAAAAATAAAATATACTTATGTAATATTTATAAATAACATTGTATTATATTCTAGACTAACATATGAACTCCGTTCAGAATCGTTATTCGTATACAATGATATCTATCATTGCATTCAAATTTAACAAATCCATTATAATAATGACCTATCCTATAAGCGAGGTGCACTCCACCCCTAACCGTACAGCAGAGCGAGGCCCATCCGGTTCTTTTTTTTACTTCACAATAAAGTTACTGTTACGAAATTAAGTGCAGGATAATAATTATCTGCATTAAATTTTATAATGTCAGATTTTTTACACTTTTCAACACTTTTCTATCATATTTCAATTGATCATTTATATATTATAATTTTTTTATTTGACCGGAGTCAATAACCACATAACTAGAACCAATAACAATACATTTTATTGAAATTGGTTTTTGAACCAAGAAAAATAAATCATACTTAAAAAAAAGGTCGCAAATAATTATTAAAATTAATATTTTTAATACAAAATTGTTATCGTTTTTTAATCAGAATTTATATTGATATTCAACTGGTGGTTTTTTGACTAATGATGACTGTAAGTCTATTATACATTTGTCATTTTTGGTTTTCTTCATAATCCTGTTCATTATTTTTAATGTTATAACTGCTAGAATGAGAAAAATAAATAAATCATAAAAATTATTTCTTAACTTA
Organism: Sipha maydis; assembly: GCA_034509805.1. Taxonomy (NCBI): domain Eukaryota; kingdom Metazoa; phylum Arthropoda; class Insecta; order Hemiptera; family Aphididae; genus Sipha; species Sipha maydis. Next base: position 6,741 of record JASXSY010001987.1, on the reverse strand, counting down.
ATTATTATTTTTATAATACTCGTACTGAATTGAAACATTATATTTTATGGATAGGTAAATTAAAGAAAACAATAAAATGTTGTGTAAATGTGCTCTTGATGATGGTTATAATTATTTAAACTTCTCAAAAAAATACTACTATTGTCTCTTAAAAGATAAAATTATTACAATAAAATGTAATCTGAGGAAAATTTAATTTTTAAAATTACTTTAATATTTTCGATTTAATTTTAAAATATGCATTTTGATTTTAATTCATTTTTTGTTGAAAATACTAATAACGAGTTTTTAGAAACATGAAATATTAACTACGGGTCAGCTACAGCTACGGATGATTAGGTATATTGTGAAAGAAAATCCAAATATATTTCTTGATTTCCTGGTTCTCATCCATGCTTGTAGGTTATAGATTAGTAAAAATAATAAAGTTTATGATATTATTAAATGATAGTTTCAACGAAAAAAATCAACTTATGCACCGGTTGCCTTTAGCTTAGCAGGAAAAATTATGAACATATGCGGAAATTACGATTTGTACACATAACATAAATTAATAATTTTATGTAAGGTATGCGAACGTAATTTGTTAGTAAAAATTAAAAGATGTTTATTCGATTGATTGAGGCTTGTAGGAAAATAGCGTATTTTTTTTATAAAATAGGTGATTAATCTCTTTAATATTTATATTCATTCCACGAATCATGGAGGTAGAGAATTGTCCTGAATTTGGTATCTGAATATTTCTGTTTTAATATAGTTAACCTTTAGTTATTCTTTATTTTATAATGTTGAATTATTTCTTTCATTCAGTTAGAATGTAATACACATATGATATTATGTGCATTATACTTGTGATTTCTTAAATATTTGTAATAATTTACTATAAATTTATTACTGTTATAAAATGAATTAGTAAGAAGTAAAGGACTAGTCCATAGAACATATGAATATCAGATAAAAAAATCGTAGTTCAAACTTAAAGAATTTTTAATTATATCTATAGAATAATCTAAAGATTTTGCATATCCTGTATATTGTTGTATACGTATTTTTGAGGGAATGATGAAGATATTAAATAGTTCATGGAAATATTAATTAACTTAATACAATAATAATTTGACAATTTATTCTTATATGTATTAATAATTTAAGTTTAAGTTTATCACTTTGACTGAACATTTTCTGGATCTAAATAATTATGATATACGTGTGTATGATTTGTATAGTTTTATATTTATTTATCATCCATGAAAAGAATTGTTATTTACTAGTTAAAAATGAAATATTTTGTTTAATCATGTTACAGGTTTTTAGGTTTTCAATTTTTTTTTTTTATTATTATTTATTGAATAAAACATTCCTAGTATTTCCTAATCTGAGTATTATACTTTTCACATTGAAATATAATGTTACCTTTTGCGTATAGCATATTTTTTGGGTTGGGAGGAGATTTAAATCAAATTTATTTCTGAAGTATAATAAAAGAATACATTTAAATTTATAGCAATTTAATATATATATTTAATTAAAAACAGTTTTCGGCCATATCTATGAATTATGCGTTTGAAGCCCAGTTCTAAATACAATGATAGAAACTATAAGGTAGTCAATTTTTCTTTTCATAACTATATTAGTTCTAAGAAATCAGTTATTTAGTAACTTTATTTAAGTGATCTAAAATTACAAATTATCAAATTTATTGCATAAAAATAAAATATTTTATGTTTTATCTACCCATGATTAAACATATTAGCCTAAAAATATCATATTTTAAATAGATTTGATTTATATTAATAAATTTTAATTAAAAATTTGAGCATTTTTTATTTTAATATAAAACCATAATTAATTTTAGATATTTGAATATTTTCCATTGTTTATATATTGACTATGCACACATACATTTGACTACATGACTTTGTATGTAAAATTTAATACTAAATGCTTTATTTTTCTACTAGTTATTACTTAGTTGTGCGTTATGTAATGTATTCCTTCATCGTACAAACTATAGTTAGTCGTGATTGATAGTTGTACTCTTTTGTTTGTACGTATGCAGTAAGTATTAGTTTTACAGTTTTAGAACTTTCAGTTACAATAAAAAATGTAGGAGAATGCAATTTTGAAGTACCTTAAATAGACTCAGCCTGGGGAAATTATAAATTGTTATAATAAAAAATGTGTAGAGACGTGTATATTTTCAGTTTGAAATAACGAATAAATATTCGTTAATAACTTGTAATATAATAATATTAATATACAATGTAAATGTTTAAAAATATAACTATTTACCTAAGAAAAATAAATGTTAAATATTATTTAATCTGATAATACAAAAAAAAGTTGAGCTTATATATATATTATATGTTTAAAAGTACAATTTACTAAAACTTATATTATTTTTTATGTATCTTGTCAATTAGAAATACAATATTACTTTCTCTGTTTTAGTCATTCATTGTAGAGGTTATTTTATTTACGTCATACGACACGCTGGGTCACGCCTTCCGCGTTTTATATCATACTTGTATATTGGTATAGTTAACTGTTTGGTTAAAACTTTAGAACACAATACCAAATTTAATTTCACCTATTTACAATCGAATGTACATTTAAATATAACTCCTCTACATTCATCCACGGATTGTACTCTTAATTTAAGTTATGTATAAGAAGATTGACCAATATTATGCTTATATTTTTGTAGCATTCTCTGCTATTCGCCGTAATTTGCTTTCCTTGTTCACCATTCAAGAAACATAATAATGCTTGATGATATAAATACATATATGTACACAAAACATGCGCATCTAATATTATTATTAATACCTCGTAGCATGTATATACGTCAAAAATAGCTTGTATATTGTATAGCTGTAAAATTTTGAAACGGTCCGTGTAAGGACATGTAAGCTTGATGTTCCATTTAACATAAATTAGTGATAAAACAACGAAAATATCTCTCAATTTTTTTCTGTAGTCGAAAGTATATCAGGTTATAGTTTTAAGTAACTTATATTGTTTTTTATTAAAAGAAAATATGAAATTATGTTATTTAAAATGTCAATTCCCTTTTGCTATTTATTTCTGTTTTAAAATTTTGATTGTTAGTTGTTTATACTATTTTTTTGTTAAAAACATTTTATTTATAGAATGAAGCTAAACAAAATACATTTTAAATTATTATAAATGTACAAACAGATTCAAAAAATGAAGTTCTCTTTTGGTATTTTTTGAATAATAATAAACAACTAAAGAACTTTTGGTAAAATCTTAATTCTATATGAACTGATTACTTTTTTTAGAAAAGCCATCTATTTTACTCGTACTTTTATTTATTTTTAAAAGGATTTACGTAACTAAAAAAAAGTGTATCTCATATTTTTAACTTTCAGAGTGATCAAAATTAATATTAAAATATACTTATTTTAACACCAATTTCCAAAAACCATGAGATTTATTATAGTTAAAAAGATTTTATTTTATTTTGTGTTTCTGTAATAAGTTTTTTTGAGATTCAATCTGTACAATCGATAGTAAGTGAGATATGAACGGTTTTTTTGTGGGTGTCGAAAAATGATTAGTTTAAAAAGTTCAAATATTAAGTGTTTATTCTTCTTTTGCTTCTTCTTTCTTCTTCTTCGAGATATTCGGCCTTCAAGACCTTATAATTCAACTTAATTGTTAACTTAATTGATTAATCTTCAGTATAATGAAATCGATAATTTTTCGAAATATTTCTATTTTCTATAATTCAGAATAAAAAATATTGTGTGCCTATTGTATGCATAAAACATAATAATAAAAATCTCATAGTTTAATTATAAATATTAACATTATAATTTGATTAATACATATGATTGTTTTATTGATTGGAAATATTAATGATAAGTCAACTCTTATGTAGTATGTTTTACTTTACCACCGTTGAATGTTTTATTTAGAGTTTGCTTTACAAAAACCATGCATTTAAACCAAAAGGTAAACAATTATAATTTGTTTTGTTTCATTTCCCAATAGTAAATATGTCTAAACACTCCGATGTACTTCCACAAAAGTCCTTACACGTCTTAATCTGGTTACCATACATGACTTACAGTCAATGACGTACTAATGACGATAATGTTTTTGAGAATTACCAATTAAACAACCTGTGTGTGCTGAAGTTTTGTAATGTTGTTTAGTATATGTAATATGTTAAATGTACCCTTTACTTTTATATTTATTAATCTCTCAAGACGAAACCTGATGATCTCATGCGCAATGCGAGAATGTCTATTGCACCGTGTTTTTTTACATGTTATCTAACGATTTTATTAATATTTTAAATGATCATAGACTAGGTAGTTGGTCATTCGATTTTCAATATTTTTTATTTTGTAATTCACCTAACGTATATTTAAACAAATCTACGAACTAACTATCCTAAACTATAAAATGATTACATTTTTATTCATAGATATTTCAAAACTTATTTTCGACCTGATCTTCTAGCTCAATTAAATTACAAATATTATGCGTAAACACCAGGCAAATAATCGTATCTGAGTAGTGATGCCTTTATGAATATAAAAGGTAAAGGGTACCACTCAAAATTAGTTGTTATCGTTTTTTTTCTCGTTGCTTTTATCCAAAATATATTATTTGACAACTATGTATTTTTTGTTAAAATGCAGTGATTAAAAATTATTTGGGTTGCATTATATAGGATGTGATTATGTTCAATATTTTTATTAGTTTAAAATACCTTATATATAATTGTATATTGATATAGGACCATATTAATGAACAGGGCTCGAGACTTATAGCAATTGCTTATATTTATTGTTCGACATAAAATGTAGCAGAGAGATATATAGATGTGTATGTCATGTTATAACAAGTATAATTATGAAATTTAAAAGTATTGTTTTGCTTTTTTCGATGATTTTAAAAAAAAAATGATAATCTCCTGTTTTCTGATAATTTTTGCTTTTTTGCATATCTCTGCTTAATTATAACCGATGACGTAGGCATCTCCCCCAGATTTTTTTTTAACTATTTACAAATATCATTTACATTTTATTTTTCCAAAATTCCTTGGGAAATCCATAAACAATAAGGCAAAATGTCTCGAAAGTCAAAGTTAAACTTTTTTTATAATATAATGATTTTTTTTATTATTGATTTTTTAATTAATAAATTATAATATAGACTACATTTTTTTATATTAATATTTTTTGTAATCTTTAATACTATATTCAACATAGTTTCAAAATATGTCTGGTACTTTATTGTGTCCTTGTAAAAATAAAATTTAGAAATTTTTACTTATTTTTCCTATTTTAGATCAATTTTTTTTTTTTTTTAATTAAATATTATTTTTGTTTAAATTTAAGTTTTTTAAATGCTTATATAAGTGCTTATAATGATGTTTCTAAGTGGTTTTTAAAGCGCTTATTTTAATGATTTTAAGTGCTATAAGTCCCGAGCCCTGTTAATGAATATTATTTAGATAAAAAAAATTGTATTATATGGATTTTCTGTTTATAATTTTAGTTAATTTACATACACGAATATAAATGAAAAAAAAAATTTAACTATCACTTATTTATTTCCACATTAATTTTAAAATTCAATTAGCTTATTGATTTATCGTTACAATGTTCTATAAATTAAATGTTAGTTAGGTAACAAATATTGTTGATAGTTCATCAATACACTTCATACGCATGAGTTATACGCGGTGTATTAGTTACATAAACCTTCTTTTTTTTTTATATACTCTTAGTAAATCTGCGATTAATTTTTTACATAAGATTAGAAACTGGACTTTAAAGATACTTTGCTATTTACGAGTTTACATTATATTCCTTTGGACGTTTCTCAAATTATTTCATGACCTAAAATATTGTAAGTTATTTGTAGTTTTATGTTACTATTTATCCATATTATATGTGTGTGTGTGTGTGTGTGTGTGTGTGTGTGTGTGTGTGTGTGTGTGTGTGTGTGTGTGTGTTTATATTTATTTATAGGAGTATATTGTATTGGAGTCATAGAGCACGTAGATTGTGCAAACCACCCGTATTTTAATGTATAATGTCTGTTTGTCTACGAGCCAATAGTTTTCAAGAGTGACACGGTAGTCGAAGTTATACGTACATAGTTGTACATATTATACGTATATAGTAGTTATATGTATAATGTTATACAGGATAACGTACACGTTGTACATTATTCTTCCCAAGACGTTGATTGATAAATGTCTTATTTATACTAATCAAATAATAACTATATAATAACGAAGTGTGTGTGAACAATATTCTAAATAAACGATTGTTCTTTTCAGATTTTTAAATTAAAAATTAAGCAAATGTCTGCATCCGGCTTACCTCATTACAACACACATATAATAATTATGACCCGGATCTCTAACTAAAGCTTTATGTTTGTATAATGTGACAGTGTTCGAAACTAACAGCGAATCTGAATGGTGATGTAGATAACCTCATTTTGTATTGCATCTGATAATAACCTATAAATCTATAGACTGTATTTTTTATTAATACTATTATAAAAGTTCATTCGTGGTTTTTTTTTTTGGAACAGTATTTTTTTGAAATTAAAAAAAAAATTGTATAAATCAGAAAAACTTAGAACTGAGTAGGTATTTAACTGGCAGTATTGTTGTTGCAGGTAACTTAAATATTTTTGCTTAGTGCAGTAAAACTAACTAGCGGTACTTCATAAACATTTCTTATG
>JASXSY010001986.1:0-265710 GCA_034509805.1 Sipha maydis | reverse complement strand
TGTCGGGTTCTTCGTCATCCCTCTCAATTTTAAGACTGTCAGGTATTCTATTTTACCTAACAATTGTTAATAAGGGGACCTGTCAGGTTTCTCTTCATCCCTTATAATATTATGATGGTTATATAATTGTGTGGTCTTTTGCTCATCACGAGGGGGAGCTGTCAGTTTCCACTTTATCCCATGTAACTTTATGATTGGTAAATAATAAAGTCGTAGTTCCTTGTCAACAGGAGAATCTAGTTGAGGTTTCTCATCAGTCATATCCGTTACAAGGTGACCTGGTAGTCAATTCGACCCAAAAATTGTCACCAGGGGGACCTGTCGGGTTCCTCTTCATCCCAATTAGTTATAGAGTAGCCTGATTATAAATTCAAATCCATATTTGTCACCAGGAGGACCTGTCGGGTTCTTCTTCATCCCTCTCAATTTTAAGACTGTCAGGTAGTTTATTTGACCTAACAATTGTCACCAGGGGGACCTGTCGGGTTCCTCTTCATCCCAATTAGTTATAGAGTAGCCTGATTATAAATTCAAATCCATATTTCTCACCAGGAGGACCTGTCGGGTTCTTCTTCATCCGTCTCAATTATAAAACTGTCAGGTAGTTTTTTTGACCTAAATATTGTCACCAGGGGGACCTGTCGGGTTCCTCTTCATCCCAATTATTTATAGAGTAGCCTGATTATAAATTCAAATCCATATTTGTCACCAGGAGGACCTGTCGGGTTCTTCTTCATCCCTCTCAATTTTAAAAATGTCAGATAGTTTATTTGACCTAAAAATTGTCACCAGGGGGACCTGTCGGGTTCCTCTTCATCCCAATTATTTATAGAGTAGCCTGATTATAAATTCAAATCCATATTTGTCACCAGGAGGACCTGTCGGGTTCTTCATCATCCCTCTCAATTTTAAGACTGTCAGGTAGTTTATTTGAGCTAACAATTTTTAATAAGGGGACCTGTCAGGTTTCTCTTCATCCCAATTAGTTATAGAGTAGCCTGATTATAAATTCAAATCCATATTTGTCACCAGGAGGACCTGTCGGGTTCTTCTTCATCCCTCTCATTTTTAAGACTGTCAGGTAGTTTATTTGATCTAACAATTGTTACTAGGGGGACCTGTCGGGGTTCTCTTCATCCCTTATAATATTATGATGGTTATATAATTGTGTGGTCTTTTGCTCATCACGAGGGGGAGCTGGGGGGTCAGTTTCCACTTAATCCCATGTAACTTTATGAGTGGTAAATAATAAAATCGTACTTCCTTGTCTACAGGAGAATCTAGTTGAGGTTTCTCATCAGTCTTATCCCTTACAAGGTGACCTGGTAGCCAATTAGACCCCACACTAGACACCAGGGGGACCTGTCGGGTTCCTCTTCATCCCATTCAATTTTAAGACTGTCAATTTGCTAATTCGACCAAGCATTTGTTATTAGAGGGACCTGTTGGGTTCCTCTTCATCCCAATTTGTTATAGAGTAGCCTGATTATAAATTCAAATCCATATTTGTCACCAGGAGGACCTGTCGGGTTCTTCTTCATCCCTCTCAATTTTAATACTGTCAGGTAGTTTATTTGACCTAACAATTGTCACCAGGGGGACCTGTCGGGTTCCTCTTCATCCTAATTATTTAAAGAGTAGCCTAATTATAAATTCAAATCCATATTTGTCACCAGGAGGACCTGTCGGGTTCTTCTTCATCCTTCTCAATTTTAAGACTGTCAGGTTGCTTATTTGACCTAACAATTGTTACTAGGGAGACCTGTCGGGTTCCTCTTCAACCCTTTCAATTTTAAGACTGTCAATTTGCTAACTTGACCAACCATTTGATATTAGGGTACCTGTCGGGTTCCTCTTCAACCCTCTCAATTTTAAGACTGTCAGGTATTCTATTTTACCTAACAATTGTTAATAAGGGGACCTGTCAGGTTTCTCTTCATCCCTTATAATATTATGATGGTTATATAATTGTGTGGTCTTTTGCTCATCACGAGGGGGAGCTGTCAGTTTCCACTTTATCCCATGTAACTTTATGATTGGTAAATAATAAAGTCGTAGTTCCTTGTCAACAGGAGAATCTAGTTGAGGTTTCTCATCAGTCATATCCGTTACAAGGTGACCTGGTAGTCAATTCGACCCAAAAATTGTCACCAGGGGGACCTGTCGGGTTCCTCTTCATCCCAATTAGTTATAGAGTAGCCTGATTATAAATTCAAATCCATATTTGTCACCAGGAGGACCTGTCGGGTTCTTCTTCATCCATCTCAATTTTAAGACTGTCAGGTAGATTATTTGACCTAACAATCGTCACCAGGGGGACCTGTCGGGTTCCTCTTCATCCCTCTCAATTTTAAGACTGTCAGGTATTCTATTTTACCTAACAATTGTTAATAAGGGGACCTGTCAGGTTTCTCTTCATCCCTTATAATATTATGATGGTTATATAATTGTGTGGTCTTTTGCTCATCACGAGGGGGAGCTGTCAGTTTCCACTTTATCCCATGTAACTTTATGATTGGTAAATAATAAAGTCGTAGTTCCTTGTCAACAGGAGAATCTAGTTGAGGTTTCTCATCAGTCATATCCGTTACAAGGTGACCTGGTAGTCAATTCGACCCAAAAATTGTCACCAGGGGGACCTGTCGGGTTCCTCTTCATCCCAATTAGTTATAGAGTAGCCTGATTATAAATTCAAATCCATATTTCTCACCAGGAGGACCTGTCGTGTTCTTCTTCATCCCTCTCAATTTTAAAACTGTCAGGTAGTTTTTTTGACCTAAATATTGTCACCAGGGGGACCTGTCGGGTTCCTCTTCATCCCAATTATTTATAGAGTAGCCTGATTATAAATTCAAATCCATATTTGTCACCAGGAGGACCTGTCGGGTTCTTCTTCATCCCTCTCAATTTTAAAACTGTCAGATAGTTTATTTGACCTAAAAATTGTCACCAGGGGGACCTGTCGGGTTCCTCTTCATCCCAATTATTTATAGAGTAGCCTGATTATAAATTCAAATCCATATTTGTCACCAGGAGGACCAGTCGGGTTCTTCATCATCCCTCTCAATTTTAAGACTGTCAGGTAGTTTATTTGAGCTAACAATTGTTAATAAGGGGACCTGTCGGGTTCCTCTTCAACCCTTTCAATTTTAAGACTGTCAATTTGCTAACATGACCAAGCATTTGATATTAGGGTACCTGTCGGGTTCCTCTGCAACCCTCTCAATTTTAAGACTGTCAGCTAGTTTATTTGACCTAACAATTGTCACCAAGGGAACCTGTCGGGTTCCTCTTCATCCCAATTATTTATAGAGTAGCCTGATTATAAATTCAAATTCATATTTGTCACCAGGAGGACCTGTCGGGTTCTTCGTCATCCCTCTCAATTTTAAGACTGTCAGGTATTCTATTTTACCTAACAATTGTTAATAAGGGGACCTGTCAGGTTTCTCTTCATCCCTTATAATATTATGATGGTTATATAATTGTGTGGTCTTTTGCTCATCACGAAGGGGAGCTGTCAGTTTCCACTTTATCCCATGTAACTTTATGAGTGGTAAATAATAGAGTCGTACTTCCTTGTCTACAGGAGAATCTAGTTGAGGTTTCTCATCAGTCATATCTCTTACAAGGTGACCTGGTAGACGATTCGACCCCCAACTAGTCACCAGGGGGACCTGTCGGGTTCCTCTTCAACCCTTTCACTTTTAAGACTGTCAATTTGCTAATTCGACCAAGCATTTGATATTAGGGGGACCTGTCGGGTTCCTCTTCATCCCAATTAGTTATAGAGTAGCCTGATTATAAATTCAAATCCATATTTCTCACCAGGAGGACCTGTCGGGTTCTTCTTCATCCCTCTCAATTTTAAAACTGTCAGGAAGTTTTTTTGACCTAAATATTGTCACCAGGGGGACCTGTCGGGTTCCTCTTCATCCCAATTATTTATAGAGTAGCCTGATTATAAATTCAAATCCATATTTGTCACCAGGAGGACCTGTCGGGTTCTTCATCATCCCTCTCAATTTTAAGACTGTCAGGTAGTTTATTTGAGCTAACAATTGTTAATAAGGGGACCTTTCAGGTTTCTCTTCATCCCAATTAGTTATAGAGTAGCCTGATTATAAATTCAAATCCATATTTGTCACCAGGAGTACCTGTCGGGTTCTTCTTCATCCCTCTCATTTTTAAGACTGTCAGGTAGTTTATTTGATCTAACAATTGTTACTAGGGGGACCTGTCGGGGTTCTCTTCATCCCTTATAATATTATGATGGTTATATAATTGTGTGGTCTTTTGCTCATCACGAGGGGGAGCTGTCAGTTTCCACTTAATCCCATGTAACTTTATGAGTGGTAAATAATAAAATCGTACTTCCTTGTCTACAGGAGAATCTAGTTGAGGTTTCTCATCAGTCATATCCCTTACAAGGTGACCTGGTAGTCAATTCGACCCAAAACTTGTCACCAGGGGGACCTGTCGGGTTCCTCTTCATCCCAATTAGTTATAGAGTAGCCTGATTATAAATTCAAATCCATTTTTGTCACCAGTAGGACCTGTCGGGTTCTTCTTCATCCCTCTCAATTTTTTAATGACTGTCAGGTATTTTATTTTACCTAACAATTGTTAATAAGGGGACCTGTCAGGTTTCTCTTCACCCCTTATAATATTATGATGGTTATATAATTGTGTGGTCTTTTGCTCATCACGAGGGGGAGCTGTCAGTTTCCACTTTATCCCATGTAACTTTATGAGTGGTAAATAATAAAGTCGTACTTCGTTGTCTACAGGAGAATCTAGTTGAGGTTTCTCATCAGTCATATCCGTTACAAGGTGACTTGGTAGTCAATTCGACCCAAAACTTGTCACCAGGGGGCCCTGTCGGGTTCCTCTACATCCCAATTAGTTATAGAGTAGCCTGATTATAAATTCAAATCCATATTTGTCACCAGGAGGACCTGTCGGGTTCTTCTTCATCCCTCTCAATTTTAAGACTGTCAGGTAGTTTATTTGACCTAATAATTGTTACAAGGGGGACCTCTCGGGTTTCTCTTCATCCCTTATAATATTATCATGGTTAAATAATTGTGTGGTCTTTTGCTCATCACGAGGGGGAGCTGTCAGTTTCCACTTTATCCCATGTAACTTTATGAGTGGTAAATAATAAAGTCGTACTTCGTTGTCTACAGGAGAATCTAGTTGAGGTTTCTCATCAGTCTTATCCCTTACAAGGTGACCTGGTAGCCAATTAGACCCCACACTAGACACCAGGGGGACCTGTCGGGTTCCTCTTCATCCCATTCAATTTTAAGACTGTCAATTTGCTAATTCGACCAAGCATTTGTTATTAGAGGGACCTGTTGGGTTCCTCTTCATCCCAATTTGTTATAGAGTAGCCTGATTATAAATTCAAATCCATATTTGTCACCAGGAGGACCTGTCGGGTTCTTCTTCATCCCTCTCAATTTTAAGACTGTCAGGTAGTTTATTTGACCTAACAATTGTCACCAGGGGGACCTGTCGGGTTCTTCTTCATCCCAATTATTTAAAGAGTAGCCTAATTATAAATTCAAATCCATATTTGTCACCAGGAGGACCTGTCGGGTTCTTCTTCTTCCCTCTCAATTTTAAGACTGTCAGGTTGCTTATTTGACCTAACAATTGTTACTAGGGAGACCTGTCGGGTTCCTCTTCATCCCAATTAGTTATAGAGTAGCCTGATTATAAATTCAAATCCATTTTTGTTACCAGGAGGACCTGTCGGGTTCCTCTGCAACCCTCTCAATTTTAAGACTGTCAGGTAGTTTATTTGACCTAACAACTGTCACCAGGGGGACCTGTCGGGTTCCTCTTCATCCCAATTAGTTATAGAGTAGCCTGATTATAAATTCAAATCCATATTTGTCACCAGGAGGACCTGTCGGGTTCTTCTTCATCCATCTCAATTTTAAGACTGTCAGGTAGATTATTTGACCTAACAATCGTCACCAGGGGGACCTGTCGGGTTCCTCTTCATCCCTCTCAATTTTAAGACTGTCAGGTATTCTATTTTACCTAACAATTGTTAATAAGGGGACCTGTCAGGTTTCTCTTCATCCCTTATAATATTATGATGGTTATATAATTGTGTGGTCTTTTGCTCATCACGAGGGGGAGCTGTCAGTTTCCACTTTATCCCATGTAACTTTATGATTGGTAAATAATAAAGTCGTAGTTCCTTGTCAACAGGAGAATCTAGTTGAGGTTTCTCATCAGTCATATCCGTTACAAGGTGACCTGGTAGTCAATTCGACCCAAAAATTGTCACCAGGGGGACCTGTCGGGTTCCTCTTCATCCCAATTAGTTATAGAGTAGCCTGATTATAAATTCAAATCCATATTTGTCACCAGGAGGACCTGTCGGGTTCTTCTTCATCCATCTCAATTTTAAGACTGTCAGGTAGATTATTTGACCTAACAATCGTCACCAGGGGGACCTGTCGGGTTCCTCTTCATCCCAATTAGTTATAGAGTAGCCTGATTATAAATTCAAATCCATATTTGTCACCAGGGGGACCTGTCGGGTTCCTCTTCATCCCAATTAGTTATAGAGTAGCCTGATTATAAATTCAAATCCATATTTGTCACCAGGGGGACCTGTCGGGTTCCTCTTCATCCCAATTAGTTATAGAGTAGCCTGATTATAAATTCAAATCCATTTTTGTTACCAGGAGGACCTGTCGGGTTCTTCTTCATCCCTCTCAATTTTAAGACTGTCAGGTAGTTTATTTGACCTAACAACTGTCACCAGGGGGACCTGTCGGGTTCCTCTTCATCCCAATTAGTTATAGAGTAGCCTGATTATAAATTCAAATCCATATTTGTCACCAGGAGGACCTGTCGGGTTCTTCTTCATCCATCTCAATTTTAAGACTGTCAGGTAGATTATTTGACCTAACAATCGTCACCAGGGGGACCTGTCGGGTTCCTCTTCATCCCAATTAGTTATAGAGTAGCCTGATTATAAATTCAAATCCATATTTGTCACCAGGGGGACCTGTCGGGTTCCTCTTCATCCCAATTAGTTATAGAGTAGCCTGATTATAAATTCAAATCCATTTTTGTTACCAGGAGGACCTGTCGGGTTCTTCTTCATCCCTCTCAATTTTAAGACTGTCAGGTAGTTTATTTGACCTAACAACTGTCACCAGGGGGACCTGTCGGGTTCCTCTTCATCCCAATTAGTTATAGAGTAGCCTGATTATAAATTCAAATCCATATTTGTCACCAGGGGGACCTGTCGGGTTCCTCTTCATCCCAATTAGTTATAGAGTAGCCTGATTATAAATTCAAATCCATTTTTGTTACCAGGAGGACCTGTCGGGTTCTTCTTCATCCCTCTCAATTTTAAGACTGTCAGGTAGATTATTTGACCTAACAATCGTCACCAGGGGGACCTGTCGGGTTCCTCTTCATCCCAATTAGTTATAGAGTAGCCTGATTATAAATTCAAATCCATATTTGTCACCAGGGGGACCTGTCGGGTTCCTCTTCATCCCAATTAGTTATAGAGTAGCCTGATTATAAATTCAAATCCATTTTTGTTACCAGGAGGACCTGTCGGGTTCTTCTTCATCCCTCTCAATTTTAAGACTGTCAGGTAGTTTATTTGACCTAACAACTGTCACCAGGGGGACCTGTCAGGTTTCTCTTCATCCCTTATAATATTATGATGGTTATATAATTGTGTGGTCTTTTGCTCATCACGAGGGGGAGCTGTCAGTTTCCACTTTATCCCATGTAACTTTATGATTGGTAAATAATAAAGTCGTAGTTCCTTGTCAACAGGAGAATCTAGTTGAGGTTTCTCATCAGTCATATCCGTTACAAGGTGACCTGGTAGTCAATTCGACCCAAAAATTGTCACCAGGGGGACCTGTCGGGTTCCTCTTCATCCCAATTAGTTATAGAGTAGCCTGATTATAAATTCAAATCCATATTTGTCACCAGGGGGACCTGTCGGGTTCCTCTTCATCCCAATTAGTTATAGAGTAGCCTGATTATAAATTCAAATCCATTTTTGTTACCAGGAGGACCTGTCGGGTTCTTCTTCATCCCTCTCAATTTTAAGACTGTCAGGTAGTTTATTTGACCTAACAACTGTCACCAGGGGGGCCTGTCGGGTTCCTCTTCATCCCAATTAGTTATAGAGTAGCCTGATTATAAATTCAAATCCATATTTGTCACCAGGAGGACCTGTCGGGTTCTTCTTCATCCATCTCAATTTTAAGACTGTCAGGTAGATTATTTGACCTAACAATCGTCACCAGGGGGACCTGTCGGGTTCCTCTTCATCCCAATTAGTTATAGAGTAGCCTGATTATAAATTCGAATCTATATTTGTCACCAGGAGGACCTGTCTGGTTCTTCTTCATCCCTTTCAATTTCAAGACCGTCAGGTAGTTCTTTCTTTAAAACATTTGTCACCAGGGGGACCTGTCGGTTTGCTCTTCATCCCTTTTAATCGTATGACTGTTAGGTAGTTAATTTAACCCAACACTTGTTACAAGGGGGACCTGTTGGTTTCCTCTTCATCCATAATATACATGAATACAACTACTGCAAAAGTTGCTTTTTTGTGTTAGAATGTGAACTATATAATGCAGTAGTTTATGGTATTCTCACAATGTTTCGTACTCCGTTTTTCATGCCGTAGTTTTTGATTTTTGACGAATCATGATTATTATTTTTATAGTATTCTCATCGATGTTGCATCATTTAATGTGTTTTTGATGATAAATTTAAGTAAACATAGGAATAATTTAATATACATCAAAACTTTTAGATTAAATGAATAAATCAATAATTGAAACTGTATATATTCCGTTAATTTTAAAAAATATAAATTATCAATATTTTAAAAATTATAGAACTTTAATATTGAATTTTATATTTATTTCCAGGATTAAATAAATATTTGGTTTTTACCTAATACACAAATCCTGTGGGAATCACTGACCCTTTTGCATTTATTTTTAGAATTTTATGATTTTAATATTTTACTTTGACGTGTCACAAATTTAAAAAAATTAAATTTATATGTTTTTAAATGCATGTTGAAGTGTTTTTTTTTAAAAAAACATATTTTTTTTATTATTCGTTTGATGAGAAATTAAATCCTGCTAACTTAAACAATTTTATTATATTATGCATTGTTCTAGTTTTATGTCGATGTGGATTATTTTTACCGTTCGATGGAGAGTTATTAATTATTTTTATGATTTTTGCTCAGTATTTGTTTGTTGGACTGTACATATTTTAGTTTTTTTATTTGGTTCTTTTTTGGTAGTTTGAAATATGATTTATGTTTTGGCTTTTATTATGAGATTTTCTTTTTATTGTTTGATGTATATTTATAATATTTTTGGCTTTCTTTTTATGGTCTTTGTTCGTTATTGAGCAATATTGAACATGATACATACACAGATGGTCGGCAGGAGGAAAGACGGATATTGCTGTGCGTGAAGAAGTCTGTGTCAAGACCGCTAATAACCCAATCTCATGTACCAGGAAGAAATATCATGTATGTTTAATAATAATTTTAAATAAAATATTTTAATTAATCAATAAAATAAACTCATATAACATAAAAAATACACTTAAAATTATCATTGAAATTCAGCTTTAAATTTTTAATACATTATTTAATTTAAAAATATTTCAATTTTAAAATGTAAATATTTAAAATTGAATTTTTGTGTTGTGTTGCGACCTAAATCTCTTTTCTATCGGAATACTATGGACTCCATTCTATTTCTATTTATGAATTTTATACATTGAACGTTCTATTTTATATAAAACATAATAAGGTTATTCACATAATATTCGTATACAGTGGGATCACGATTCAAGGTAATACATAATATCTCAAGTGGACGATTTTGTATTGAAGTGAATATCTTAGAGAACCTAGGGGATAAATAAATACACAATTATTCATAATTTTCAAATTTTTAACACTTGTGGTGTGAATATGCACAATACAATTTAAATTTCTTTAAACGAAAATACACAATTTTTTCTATATATTCGGAGAGAATATTTTATTTGAAAAATTATTATTCTTAAAGTTTCATTTATTTACTAAATTAAACATGTTAGAGTATGTCAAAATTTGAATTTAAACATAATTCGTGTTTAATAGGATTTCCATTTGTAACCCCTTGTTATAATGAAATAAATGTCAAATAAATATTTAATTTACTTTAAAAACTTATAAATAATAAATTAACAATGCTTTAAGTCAAAGCTGGGCATTAAAGAGGGAAAAGTAAGTTAAGTTAAAAAGTTAAGTTACTTAACGAGTTACTTTTTTTTAAGAAGTAACTTCTATCTTAACGAGTTACTTTTTTTTTAAGTAACTTCTAACTTAACGCGTTAATTTATTTTATAATCACGTTAAGTTGTTTTTTATTCCTTGTACGACCCCCAAATATTTATTATTGCATTTTGTGTAATAAAAAAAAATAATAATAATAAAAATAATTATTATGTTAAATATAAATTATTGAATGGATTTTAAAATATTCAAATTGAAATATAGTATTTATATACGAATAGACCGAACATTGATTAATTATACTATAATATTATAGTTACTGGATATTTAAAAATGCTAATAAGTAATGGAACATACGAAATGTCAAAATATACGAAACGACTTATGAGGAATAAAGAATAATATTTAATATTATTCCTTACTTACAGAATATAGTATGACTACATACTACATTATAATATGTTATTTGTAAATATTTAACATGAAGTTTAAATGGCGTGATTATAAGTTTTATATGAAAAAAAAAGTAACATATTTTTATCTAAGTAAAGTTACTTTTTTTTCCTACTAACTTGTAACTTTAACAAGGAAAGTAAAATTCTAACTATAAACTTAACTTATATTTTCCAAATTAAATACACGAAATTAAAAAAATAGTTAAATACCCAGCCTTGCTATAAGTCACCAGAATGAATATCTAGAGTATGTGAAAATTATTGAATACTAAACACGTTATTATAGGTCATAATGAATAAAGATGGATTATACTGTACGTAAAGTAGTCAGTGTCAAGAAAGTACATAATCCAATCATATGTATCAGGACGAAACAAAAGGTATGCCTAACAAAATAATTAAAAAAAAAAAAATTCAGTTTAAAACTAAAAATATATCATATTATTTTAAATATGTAAATTATATCATGTATTATTTTAAAACTGAATTTTTTTTTTTGTGTCCAACAAAAACCCTAATCTTGCCTTTCCATTTCTTTCTGAATTTTTTGTTAAAAATTTCAATTTTATGTAATACATAACTATTTAATTATCTTCAATATATTCATAATATTTAAAAAAATTCATAACTTTATCATTTCCTTTAATCTCCCTCTTTATAAAGTAGTTTTAGTTTAAAAAAAAATTCAGTTTTAAAATTAAAATAAATTATATAATTTTACAAATGTAAATTATATCATGTATTATTTTAAAACTGAATTTTTTTTTTGTTTCCAACAAAAACCCTTATCTTGCCTTTACATTTCTTTCTGAATTTTTTGTTAAAAATTTAAATTTTATGTAATACATAACAATTTAATTATCTTCAATTTATTCATTCTCTTTAAAAAATTCATTAAACTAATCATTTCCTTTAATCTCCCTTTTTATAAAGTAGTTTTAGTTCAAAAAAAATTCAGTTTTAAAATTAAAATACATAATATAATTTTACAAATGTAAACTATATCATGTATTATTTTAAAACTGGATTTTTTTTTTGTGTCTACCCAAATCTCTATTCCTGCGGGATACCATGGACCTCTTTCCATTTTTTTTTCTGAATTTTTTTTTGAAAACTTTCAATTTTATGTAATATATAACAATTTTATTATCTTCAATTTATTCATACTCATTAAAAAATTCATTAACTCAATCATTTCCTTTAATCTCCCTTTTAATAAAGTAGTTTTAGTTAAAAAAAAAATCAGTTTTAAAATTAAAATACATTATATAATTTTACAAATGTAAATTATATCATGTATTATTTTAAAACTGAATTTTTTTTTTGTGTCTACCAAAATCTCTATTCCTGCGGGATACCATGGACCCCTTTCCATTTTTTTTTCTGAATTTTTTTTAAAAACTTTCAATTTTATGTAATATATAACAATTTAATTATCTTCAATTTATTCATATTCTTTAAAAAATTCATTAAACTAATCATTTCCTTTAATTTCCCTTTTTATAAATTAGTTTTAGTCTAAAAAAAAATTCAGTGTTAAAACTAAAATACATTATATAATTTTACAAATGTAAATTATATCATGTATTATTTTAAAACTGGATTTTTTTTTTTGTGTCCAACAAAAACCATAATCTTGCCTTTCCATTTCTTTCTGAATTTTTTGTTAAAAATTTCAATTTTATGTAATACATAACAATTTAATTATCTTCAATTTATTCATTTTCTTTAAAAAATTCATTAACTTAATCATTTCCTTTAATCTCCCTTTTTATATATTAGTTTTAGTCTAAAAAAAAATTCAGTTTTAAAATTAAAATACATTACATGATTTTACAAATGTAAATTATATCATGTATTATTTTAAAACTGGATTTTTTTTTTTGTGTCTACCAAAATCTCTATTCCTGCGGGATACCATGGACCCCTTTCCATTTTTTTTTCTGAATTTTTTTTAAAAACTTTCAATTTTATGTAATATATAACTATTTAATTATCTTCAATTTATTCATATTCTTTAAAAAATTCATTTAACTAATCATATCCTTTAATTTCCCTTTTTATAAATTAGTTTTAGTCTAAAAAAAAATTCAGTGTTAAAACTAAAATACATTATATAATTTTACAAATGTAAATTATATCATGTATTATTTTAAAACTGGATTTTTTTTTTTGTGTCCAACAAAAACCATAATCTTGCCTTTCCATTTCTTTCTGAATTTTTTGTTAAAAATTTCAATTTTATGTAATACATAACAATTTAATTATCTTCAATTTATTCATTTTCTTTAAAATATTCATTAACTTAATCATTTCTTTTAATCTCCCTTTTTAAATATTAGTTTTAGTCTAAAAGAAAATTCAGTTTTAAAATTAAAATACATTACATGATTTTACAAATGTAAATTATATCATGTATTATTTTAAAACTGGATTTTTTTTTTGTGTCTACCCAAATCTCTTTTCCTGCGGGATACCATGGACCCCTTTCCATTTTTTTTTCTGAATTTTCTTTAAAAACTATCAATTTTATGTAATACATAACAATTTAATTATCTTTAATGTATTCATTCTCTTTAAAAAATTCATTAAACTAATCATTTCCTTTAATCTCCCTTTTTATAAAGTAGTTTTAGTTCAAAAATAATTCAGTTTTAAAATTAAAATACATAATATAATTTTACAAATGTAAACTATATCATGTATTATTTTAAAACTAGATTATTTTTTTGTGTCTACCAAATCTCTATTCCTGCGGGATACCATGGACCTCTTTCCATTTTTTTTTTCTGAATTTTTTTTTGAAAACTTTCAATTTTATGTAATATATAACAATTTTATTATCTTCAATTTATTCATACTCATTAAAAAATTCATTAACTCAATCATTTCCTTTAATCTCCCTTTTTATAAAGTAGTTTTAGTTAAAAAAAAAATCAGTTTTAAAATTAAAATACATTATATAATTTTACAAATGTAAATTATATCATGTATTATTTTAAAACTGAATTTTTTTTTTGTGTCTACCAAAATCTCTATTCCTGTGGGATACCATGGACCCCTTTCCATTTTTTTTTCTGAATTTTTTTTAAAAACTTTCAATTTTATGTAATATATAACAATTTAATTATCTTCAATTTATTCATATTCTTTAAAAAATTCATTAAACTAATCATTTCCTTTAATCTCCCTTTTTATAAATTAGTTTTAGTTTAAAAAAAATTCAGTGTTAAAACTAAAATACATTATATAATTTTACAAATATAAATTATATCATGTATTATTTTAAAACTGGATTTTTTTTTTGTGTCTACCCAAATCTCTTTTCCTGCGGGATACCATGGACCCCTTTCCATTTTTTTTTCTGAATTTTTTTTAAAAACTTTCAATTTTATGTAATTTATAACAATTTTATTATCTTCAATTTATTCATTTTCTTTAAAAAATTCTTTAACTTAATAATTTCCTTTAATCTCCCTTTTTATAAATTAGTTTTAGTCTAAAAAAAAAATTCAGTTTTAAAATTAAAATACATTATATAATTTTAAATATGTAAATTATATCATGTATTATTTTAAAACTGGATTTTTTTTTTGTGTCTACCCAAATCTCTTTTCCTGCGGGATACCATGGACCCCTTTCCATTTTTTTTTCTGAATTTTTTTTTAAAAACTTTCAATTTTATGTAATATTAACAATTTTCTTATCTTCAATTTATTCATACTCTTTTAAAAATTCATTAAACTAATCATTTCCTTTAATCTCGCTTTTTATAAATTAGTTTTAGACTAAAAAAAAATTCAATTTTAAAATTAAAATACATTATATAATTTTACAAATGTAAATTATATCATGTATTATTTTAAAACTGGATTTTTTTTTTTTGTCTACCCAAATCTCTTTTCCTGCGGGATACCATGGACCCCTTTCCATTTTTTTTCTGAATTTTTTTTATGAACTTTCAATTTTATGTAATATATAACAATTTTATTATCTTCAATTTATTCATTTTCTTTAAAAAATTCTTTAACTTAATAATTTCCTTTAATCTCCCTTTTTATAAATTAGTTTTAGTCTAAAAAAAAAATTCAGTTTTAAAATTAAAATACATAATATAATTTTAAATATGTAAATTATATCATGTATTATTTTAAAACTGGATTTTTTTTTTTGTGTCCAACAAAAACCATAATCTTGCCTTTCCATTTCTTTCTGAATTTTTTGTTAAAAATTTCAATTTTATGTAATACATAACAATTTAATTATCTTCAATTTATTCATTTTCTTTAAAATATTCATTAACTTAATCATTTCTTTTAATCTCCCTTTTTAAATATTAGTTTTAGTCTAAAAGAAAATTCAGTTTTAAAATTAAAATACATTACATGATTTTACAAATGTAAATTATATCATGTATTATTTTAAAACTGGATTTTTTTTTTGTGTCTACCCAAATCTCTATTCCTGCGGGATACCATGGACCCCTTTCCATTTTTTTTTCTGAATTTTTTTTTAAAAACTTTCAATTTTATGTAATATTAACAATTTTCTTATCTTCAATTTATTCATACTCTTTTAAAAATTCATTAAACTAATCATTTCCTTTAATCTCCCTTTTTATAAATTAGTTTTAGTCTAAAAAAAAATTCAGTTTTTAAATTAAAATACATTATAAAATTTTAAATATGTAAATTATATAATTTTAAATATGTAAATTATATCATGTATTATTTTAAAACTGGATTTTTTTTTTGTGTCTACCCAAATCTCTTTTCCTGCGGGATACCATGGACCCCTTTCCATTTTTTTTTCTGAATTTTCTTTAAAAACTATCAATTTTATGTAATACATAACAATTTAATTATCTTTAATGTATTCATTCTCTTTAAAAAATTCATTAAACTAATCATTTCCTTTAATCTCCCTTTTTATAAAGTAGTTTTAGTTCAAAAATAATTCAGTTTTAAAATTAAAATACATAATATAATTTTACAAATGTAAACTATATCATGTATTATTTTAAAACTAGATTATTTTTTTGTGTCTACCAAATCTCTATTCCTGCGGGATACCATGGACCTCTTTCCATTTTTTTTTTCTGAATTTTTTTTTGAAAACTTTCAATTTTATGTAATATATAACAATTTTATTATCTTCAATTTATTCATACTCATTAAAAAATTCATTAACTCAATCATTTCCTTTAATCTCCCTTTTTATAAAGTAGTTTTAGTTAAAAAAAAAATCAGTTTTAAAATTAAAATACATTATATAATTTTACAAATGTAAATTATATCATGTATTATTTTAAAACTGAATTTTTTTTTTGTGTCTACCAAAATCTCTATTCCTGTGGGATACCATGGACCCCTTTCCATTTTTTTTTCTGAATTTTTTTTAAAAACTTTCAATTTTATGTAATATATAACAATTTAATTATCTTCAATTTATTCATATTCTTTAAAAAATTCATTAAACTAATCATTTCCTTTAATCTCCCTTTTTATAAATTAGTTTTAGTTTAAAAAAAATTCAGTGTTAAAACTAAAATACATTATATAATTTTACAAATGTAAATTATATCATGTATTATTTTAAAACTGGATTTTTTTTTTGTGTCTACCCAAATCTCTTTTCCTGCGGGATACCATGGACCCCTTTCCATTTTTTTTTCTGAATTTTTTTTAAAAACTTTCAATTTTATGTAATAAATAACAATTTTATTATCTTCAATTTATTCATTTTCTTTAAAAAATTCTTTAACTTAATGATTTCCTTTAATCTCCCTTTTTATAAATTAGTTTTAGTCTAAAAAAAAAATTCAGTTTTAAAATTAAAATACATTATATAATTTTAAATATGTAAATTATATCATGTATTATTTTAAAACTGGATTTTTTTTTTGTGTCTACCCAAATCTCTTTTCCTGCGGGATACCATGGACCCCTTTCCATTTTTTTTTCTGAATTTTTTTTTAAAAACTTTCAATTTTATGTAATATTAACAATTTTCTTATCTTCAATTTATTCATACTCTTTTAAAAATTCATTAAACTAATCATTTCCTTTAATCTCGCTTTTTATAAATTAGTTTTAGACTAAAAAAAAATTCAATTTTAAAATTAAAATACATTATATAATTTTACAAATGTAAATTATATCATGTATTATTTTAAAACTGGATTTTTTTTTTTTGTCTACCCAAATCTCTTTTCCTGCGGGATACCATGGACCCCTTTCCATTTTTTTTCTGAATTTTTTTTATGAACTTTCAATTTTATGTAATATATAACAATTTTATTATCTTCAATTTATTCATTTTCTTTAAAAAATTCTTTAACTTAATAATTTCCTTTAATCTCCCTTTTTATAAATTAGTTTTAGTCTAAAAAAAAAATTCAGTTTTAAAATTAAAATACATTATATAATTTTAAATATGTAAATTATATCATGTATTATTTTAAAACTGGATTTTTTTTTTTGTGTCCAACAAAAACCATAATCTTGCCTTTCCATTTCTTTCTGAATTTTTTGTTAAAAATTTCAATTTTATGTAATACATAACAATTTAATTATCTTCAATTTATTCATTTTCTTTAAAATATTCATTAACTTAATCATTTCTTTTAATCTCCCTTTTTAAATATTAGTTTTAGTCTAAAAGAAAATTCAGTTTTAAAATTAAAATACATTACATGATTTTACAAATGTAAATTATATCATGTATTATTTTAAAACTGGATTTTTTTTTTGTGTCTACCCAAATCTCTATTCCTGCGGGATACCATGGACCCCTTTCCATTTTTTTTTCTGAATTTTTTTTTAAAAACTTTCAATTTTATGTAATATTAACAATTTTCTTATCTTCAATTTATTCATACTCTTTTAAAAATTCATTAAACTAATCATTTCCTTTAATCTCCCTTTTTATAAATTAGTTTTAGTCTAAAAAAAAATTCAGTTTTTAAATTAAAATACATTATAAAATTTTAAATATGTAAATTATATAATTTTAAATATGTAAATTATATCATGTATTATTTTAAAACTGGATTTTTTTTTTGTGTCTACCCAAATCTCTTTTCCTGCGGGATACCATGGACCCCTTTCCATTTTTTTTTCTGAATTTTCTTTAAAAACTATCAATTTTATGTAATACATAACAATTTAATTATCTTTAATGTATTCATTCTCTTTAAAAAATTCATTAAACTAATCATTTCCTTTAATCTCCCTTTTTATAAAGTAGTTTTAGTTCAAAAAAAATTCAGTTTTAAAATTAAAATACATAATATAATTTTACAAATGTAAACTATATCATGTATTATTTTAAAACTAGATTATTTTTTTGTGTCTACCCAAATCTCTATTCCTGCGGGATACCATGGACCTCTTTCCATTTTTTTTTTCTGAATTTTTTTTTGAAAACTTTCAATTTTATGTAATATATAACAATTTTATTATCTTCAATTTATTCATACTCATTAAAAAATTCATTAACTCAATCATTTCCTTTAATCTCCCTTTTTATAAAGTAGTTTTAGTTAAAAAAAAAATCAGTTTTAAAATTAAAATACATTATATAATTTTACAAATGTAAATTATATCATGTATTATTTTAAAACTGAATTTTTTTTTTGTGTCTACCAAAATCTCTATTCCTGTGGGATACCATGGACCCCTTTCCATTTTTTTTTCTGAATTTTTTTTAAAAACTTTCAATTTTATGTAATATATAACAATTTAATTATCTTCAATTTATTCATATTCTTTAAAAAATTCATTAAACTAATCATTTCCTTTAATCTCCCTTTTTATAAATTAGTTTTAGTTTAAAAAAAATTCAGTGTTAAAACTAAAATACATTATATAATTTTACAAATGTAAATTATATCATGTATTATTTTAAAACTGGATTTTTTTTTTGTGTCTACCCAAATCTCTTTTCCTGCGGGATACCAAGGACCCCTTTCCATTTTTTTTTCTGAATTTTTTTTAAAAACTTTCAATTTTATGTAATAAATAACAATTTTATTATCTTCAATTTATTCATTTTCTTTAAAAAATTCTTTAACTTAATGATTTCCTTTAATCTCCCTTTTTATAAATTAGTTTTAGTCTAAAAAAAAAATTCAGTTTTAAAATTAAAATACATTATATAATTTTAAATATGTAAATTATATCATGTATTATTTTAAAACTGGATTTTTTTTTTGTGTCTACCCAAATCTCTTTTCCTGCGGGATACCATGGACCCCTTTCCATTTTTTTTCTGAATTTTTTTTATGAACTTTCAATTTTATGTAATATATAACAATTTTATTATCTTCAATTTATTCATTTTCTTTAAAAAATTCTTTAACTTAATAATTTCCTTTAATCTCCCTTTTTATAAATTAGTTTTAGTCTAAAAAAAAAATTCAGTTTTAAAATTAAAATACATTATATAATTTTAAATATGTAAATTATATCATGTATTATTTTAAAACTGGATTTTTTTTTTTGTGTCCAACAAAAACCATAATCTTGCCTTTCCATTTCTTTCTGAATTTTTTGTTAAAAATTTCAATTTTATGTAATACATAACAATTTAATTATCTTCAATTTATTCATTTTCTTTAAAATATTCATTAACTTAATCATTTCTTTTAATCTCCCTTTTTAAATATTAGTTTTAGTCTAAAAGAAAATTCAGTTTTAAAATTAAAATACATTACATGATTTTACAAATGTAAATTATATCATGTATTATTTTAAAACTGGATTTTTTTTTTGTGTCTACCCAAATCTCTATTCCTGCGGGATACCATGGACCCCTTTCCATTTTTTTTTCTGAATTTTTTTTTAAAAACTTTCAATTTTATGTAATATTAACAATTTTCTTATCTTCAATTTATTCATACTCTTTTAAAAATTCATTAAACTAATCATTTCCTTTAATCTCCCTTTTTATAAATTAGTTTTAGTCTAAAAAAAAATTCAGTTTTTAAATTAAAATACATTATAAAATTTTAAATATGTAAATTATATAATTTTAAATATGTAAATTATATCATGTATTATTTTAAAACTGGATTTTTTTTTTGTGTCTACCCAAATCTCTTTTCCTGCGGGATACCATGGACCCCTTTCCATTTTTTTTTCTGAATTTTCTTTAAAAACTATCAATTTTATGTAATACATAACAATTTAATTATCTTTAATGTATTCATTCTCTTTAAAAAATTCATTAAACTAATCATTTCCTTTAATCTCCCTTTTTATAAAGTAGTTTTAGTTCAAAAAAAATTCAGTTTTAAAATTAAAATACATAATATAATTTTACAAATGTAAACTATATCATGTATTATTTTAAAACTAGATTATTTTTTTGTGTCTACCCAAATCTCTATTCCTGCGGGATACCATGGACCTCTTTCCATTTTTTTTTTCTGAATTTTTTTTTGAAAACTTTCAATTTTATGTAATATATAACAATTTTATTATCTTCAATTTATTCATACTCATTAAAAAATTCATTAACTCAATCATTTCCTTTAATCTCCCTTTTTATAAAGTAGTTTTAGTTAAAAAAAAAATCAGTTTTAAAATTAAAATACATTATATAATTTTACAAATGTAAATTATATCATGTATTATTTTAAAACTGAATTTTTTTTTTGTGTCTACCAAAATCTCTATTCCTGTGGGATACCATGGACCCCTTTCCATTTTTTTTTCTGAATTTTTTTTAAAAACTTTCAATTTTATGTAATATATAACAATTTAATTATCTTCAATTTATTCATATTCTTTAAAAAATTCATTAAACTAATCATTTCCTTTAATCTCCCTTTTTATAAATTAGTTTTAGTTTAAAAAAAATTCAGTGTTAAAACTAAAATACATTATATAATTTTACAAATGTAAATTATATCATGTATTATTTTAAAACTGGATTTTTTTTTTGTGTCTACCCAAATCTCTTTTCCTGCGGGATACCAAGGACCCCTTTCCATTTTTTTTTCTGAATTTTTTTTAAAAACTTTCAATTTTATGTAATAAATAACAATTTTATTATCTTCAATTTATTCATTTTCTTTAAAAAATTCTTTAACTTAATGATTTCCTTTAATCTCCCTTTTTATAAATTAGTTTTAGTCTAAAAAAAAAATTCAGTTTTAAAATTAAAATACATTATATAATTTTAAATATGTAAATTATATCATGTATTATTTTAAAACTGGATTTTTTTTTTGTGTCTACCCAAATCTCTTTTCCTGCGGGATACCATGGACCCCTTTCCATTTTTTTTTCTGAATTTTTTTTTAAAAACTTTCAATTTTATGTAATATTAACAATTTTCTTATCTTCAATTTATTCATACTCTTTTAAAAATTCATTAAACTAATCATTTCCTTTAATCTCGCTTTTTATAAATTAGTTTTAGACTAAAAAAAAATTCAATTTTAAAATTAAAATACATTATATAATTTTACAAATGTAAATTATATCATGTATTATTTTAAAACTGGATTTTTTTTTTTTGTCTACCCAAATCTCTTTTCCTGCGGGATACCATGGACCCCTTTCCATTTTTTTTCTGAATTTTTTTTAAGAACTTTCAATTTTATGTAATATATAACAATTTTATTATCTTCAATTTATTCATTTTCTTTAAAAAATTCTTTAACTTAATAATTTCCTTTAATCTCCCTTTTTATAAATTAGTTTTAGTCTAAAAAAAAAATTCAGTTTTAAAATTAAAATACATTATATAATTTTAAATATGTAAATTATATCATGTATTATTTTAAAACTGGATTTTTTTTTTGTGTCTACCCAAATCTCTATTCCTGCGGGATACCATGGACCCCTTTCCATTTTTTTTTCTGAATTTTTTTTTAAAAACTTTCAATTTTATGTAATATTAACAATTTTCTTATCTTCAATTTATTCATACTCTTTTAAAAATTCATTAAACTAATCATTTCCTTTAATCTCCCTTTTTATAAATTAGTTTTAGTCTAAAAAAAAATTCAGTTTTAAAATTAAAATACATTATAAAATTTTAAATATGTAAATTATATAATTTTAAATATGTAAATTATATCATGTATTATTTTAAAACTGGATTTTTTTTTTGTGTCTACCCAAATCTCTTTTCCTGCGGCATACCATGGACCCCTTTCCATTTTTTTTTCTGAATTTTCTTTAAAAACTATTAATTTTATGTAATACATAACAATTTAATTATCTTTAATGTATTCATTCTCTTTAAAAAATTCATTAAACTAATCATTTCCTTTAATCTCCCTTTTTATAAAGTAGTTTTAGTTCAAAAAAAATTCAGTTTTAAAATTAAAATACATAATATAATTTTACAAATGTAAACTATATCATGTATTATTTTAAAACTAGATTATTTTTTTGTGTCTACCCAAATCTCTATTCCTGCGGGATACCATGGACCTCTTTCCATTTTTTTTTTCTGAATTTTTTTTTGAAAACTTTCAATTTTATGTAATATATAACAATTTTATTATCTTCAATTTATTCATACTCATTAAAAAATTCATTAACTCAATCATTTCCTTTAATCTCCCTTTTTATAAAGTAGTTTTAGTTAAAAAAAAAATCAGTTTTAAAATTAAAATACATTATATAATTTTACAAATGTAAATTATATCATGTATTATTTTAAAACTGAATTTTTTTTTTGTGTCTACCAAAATCTCTATTCCTGTGGGATACCATGGACCCCTTTCCATTTTTTTTTCTGAATTTTTTTTAAAAACTTTCAATTTTATGTAATATATAACAATTTAATTATCTTCAATTTATTCATATTCTTTAAAAAATTCATTAAACTAATCATTTCCTTTAATCTCCCTTTTTATAAATTAGTTTTAGTTTAAAAAAAATTCAGTGTTAAAACTAAAATACATTATATAATTTTACAAATGTAAATTATATCATGTATTATTTTAAAACTGGATTTTTTTTTTGTGTCTACCCAAATCTCTTTTCCTGCGGGATACCATGGACCCCTTTCCATTTTTTTTTCTGAATTTTTTTTAAAAACTTTCAATTTTATGTAATTTATAACAATTTTATTATCTTCAATTTATTCATTTTCTTTAAAAAATTCTTTAACTTAATAATTTCCTTTAATCTCCCTTTTTATAAATTAGTTTTAGTCTAAAAAAAAAATTCAGTTTTAAAATTAAAATACATTATATAATTTTAAATATGTAAATTATATCATGTATTATTTTAAAACTGGATTTTTTTTTTGTGTCTACCCAAATCTCTTTTCCTGCGGGATACCATGGACCCCTTTCCATTTTTTTTTCTGAATTTTTTTTTAAAAACTTTCAATTTTATGTAATATTAACAATTTTCTTATCTTCAATTTATTCATACTCTTTTAAAAATTCATTAAACTAATCATTTCCTTTAATCTCGCTTTTTATAAATTAGTTTTAGACTAAAAAAAAATTCAATTTTAAAATTAAAATACATTATATAATTTTACAAATGTAAATTATATCATGTATTATTTTAAAACTGAATTTTTTTTTTGTGTCTACCAAAATCTCTATTCCTGCGGGATACCATGGACCCCTTTCCATTTTTTTTCTGAATTTTTTTTAAAAACTTTTAATTTTATGTAATACATATCAATTTAATAATCTTCAATTTATTCATTCTCTTTAAAAAATTCATTAACTTAATCATTTCCTTTAATCTCCCTTTTTATAAATTAGTTTTAGTCTAAAAAAAAATTCAGTTTTAAAATTAAAATACATTATATAATTTTAAATATGTAAATTATATCATGTATTATTTTAAAACTGGATTTTTTTTTTGTGTCTACCCAAATCTCTTTTCCTGCGGGATACCATGGACCCCTTTCCATTTTTTTTTCTGAATTTTTTTTTAAAAACTTTCAATTTTATGTAATATTAACAATTTTCTTATCTTCAATTTATTCATACTCTTTTAAAAATTCATTAAACTAATCATTTCCTTTAATCTCGCTTTTTATAAATTAGTTTTCGACTAAAAAAAAATTCAATTTTAAAATTAAAATACATTATATAATTTTACAAATGTAAATTATATCATGTATTATTTTAAAACTGGATTTTTTTTTTTTGTCTACCCAAATCTCTTTTCCTGCGGGATACCATGGACCCCTTTCCATTTTTTTTCTGAATTTTTTTTAAGAACTTTCAATTTTATGTATTACATAACAATTTAATTATCTTCAATTTATTAATTTTCTTTAAAAAATTCATTAACTTAATCATTTCCTTTAATCTCCCTTTTTATAAATTAGTTTTAGTTTAAAAAAAATTCAGTGTTTAAACTAAAATACATTATATAATTTTACAAATGTAAATTATATCATGTATTGTTATAAAACTGGATTTTTTTTTTGTGTCTACCCAAATCTCTTTTCCTGCGGGATACCATGGACCCCTTTCCATTTTTTTTCTGAATTTTTTTTAAAAACTTTCAATTTTATGTAATACATAACAATTTAATTATCTTCAATTTATTCATATTCTTTAAAAAATTCATTAAACTAATCATTTCCTTTAATCTCCCTTATTATAAATTAGTTTTAGTTTAAAAAAAATTCAGTGTTAAAACTAAAATACATTATATAATTTTACAATTGTAAATTATATCATGTATTGTTATAAAACTGGATTTTTTTCTTGTGTCTACCCAAATCTCTTTTCCTGCGGGATACCATGGAACTCTTTCCATTTTTTTTTCTGAATTTTTTTTAAAAACTTTCAATTTTATGTAATATATAACAATTTTATTATCTTCAATTTATTCATTTTCTTTAAAAAATTCTTTAACTTAATAATTTCCTTTAATCTCCCTTTTTATAAATTAGTTTTAGTCTAAAAAAAATTCAGTTTTAAAATTAAAATACATTATATAATTTTAAATATGTAAATTATATCATGTATTATTTTAAAACTGGATTTTTTTTTTGTGTCTACCCAAATCTCTTTTCCTGCGGGATACCATGGACCCCTTTCCATTTTTTTTCTGAATTTTTTTTAAGAACTCTCAATTTTATGTAATACATATCAATTTAATTATCTTCAATTTATTCATTCTCTTTAAAAAATTCATTAACTTAATCATTTCCTTTTATCTCCCTTTTTATAAAGTAGATTTAGTTCAAAAAAAATTCAGTTTTATAATTAAAATACATAATATAATTTTACAAATGTAAATTACATCATGTATTATTTTAAAACTGGATTGTTTTTTGTGTCCAACAAAAACCCTAATCTTGCCTTTCCATTTCTTTCTGAATTTTTTGTTAAAAATTTCAATTTTATATAATACATAACAATTTAATTATCTTCAATTTATTCATTTTCTTTAAAAAATTCTTTAACTTAATAATTTCCTTTAATCTCCCTTTTTATAAATTAGTTTTAGTCTAAAAAAAAATTCAGTTTTAAAATTAAAAAAAATTATATTTTTTTAAATATGTAAATTATATCATGTATTATTTTAAAACTGGATTTTTTTTTTGTGTCTACCCAAATCTCTTTTCCTGCGGGATACCATGGACCCCTTTCCATTTTTTTTTCTGAATTTTTTTTAAAAACTTTCAATTTTATGTAATATATAACAATTTTATTATCTTCAATTTATTCATTTTCTTTAAAAAATTCATTAAACTAATCATTTCCTTTAATCTCCCTTTTTATAAAGTAGTTTTAGTTCAAAAAAAATTCAGTTTTAAAATTAAAATACATTACATGATTTTACAAATGTAAATTATATCATGTATTATTTTAAAACTGAATTTTTTTTTTGTGTCTACCAAAATCTCTATTCCTGCGGGATACCATGGACCCCTTTCCATTTTTTTTCTGAATTTTTTTTAAAAACTTTTAATTTTATGTAATACATATCAATTTAATAATCTTCAATTTATTCATTCTCTTTAAAAAATTCATTAACTTAATCATTTCCTTTAATCTCCCTTTTTATAAATTAGTTTTAGTCTAAAAAAAAATTCAGTTTTAAAATTAAAATACTTTATATAATTTTAAATATGTAAATTTTATCATGTATTATTTTAAAACTGGATTTTTTTTTTGTGTCTACCCAAATCTCTTTTCCTGCGGGATACCATGGACCCCTTTCCATTTTTTTTTCTGATTTTTTTTTAAAAACTTTCAATTTTATGTAATACATAACAATTTAATTATCTTCAATTTATTCATTCTCTTTAAAAAATTCATTAAACTAATCATTTCCTTTAATCTCCCTTTTTATAAAGTAGTTTTAGTTCAAAAAAAATTCAGTTTTATAATTAAAATACATAATATAATTTTACAAATGTAAACTATATCATGTATTATTTTAAAACTGGATTTTTTTTTTGTGTCTACCCAAATCTCTATTCCTGCGGGATACCATGGACCTCTCCATTTTTTTTTTCTGAATTTTTTTTTGAAAACTTTCAATTTTATGTATTACATAACAATTTAATTATCTTCAATTTATTAATTTTCTTTAAAAAATTCATTAACTTAATCATTTCCTTTAATCTCCCTTTTTATAAATTAGTTTTAGTTTAAAAAAAATTCAGTGTTTAAACTAAAATACATTATATAATTTTACAAATGTAAATTATATCATGTATTGTTATAAAACTGGATTTTTTTTTTGTGTCTACCCAAATCTCTTTTCCTGCGGGATACCATGGACCCCTTTCCATTTTTTTTCTGAATTTTTTTTAAAAACTTTCAATTTTATGTAATACATAACAATTTTCTTATCTTCAATTTATTCATACTCTTTTAAAAATTCATTAAACTAATCATTTCCTTTAATCTCGCTTTTTATAAATTAGTTTTAGACTAAAAAAAAATTCAATTTTAAAATTAAAATACATTATATAATTTTACAAATGTAAATTATATCATGTATTATTTTAAAACTGGATTTTTTTTTTTTGTCTACCCAAATCTCTTTTCCTGCGGGATACCATGGACCCCTTTCCATTTTTTTTCTGAATTTTTTTTAAGAACTTTCAATTTTATGTAATATATAACAATTTTATTATCTTCAATTTATTCATTTTCTTTAAAAAATTCTTTAACTTAATAATTTCCTTTAATCTCCCTTTTTATAAATTAGTTTTAGTCTAAAAAAAAAATTCAGTTTTAAAATTAAAATACATTATATAATTTTAAATATGTAAATTATATCATGTATTATTTTAAAACTGGATTTTTTTTTTGTGTCTACCCAAATCTCTATTCCTGCGGGATACCATGGACCCCTTTCCATTTTTTTTTCTGAATTTTTTTTTAAAAACTTTCAATTTTATGTAATATTAACAATTTTCTTATCTTCAATTTATTCATACTCTTTTAAAAATTCATTAAACTAATCATTTCCTTTAATCTCCCTTTTTATAAATTAGTTTTAGTCTAAAAAAAAATTCAGTTTTAAAATTAAAATACATTATAAAATTTTAAATATGTAAATTATATAATTTTAAATATGTAAATTATATCATGTATTATTTTAAAACTGGATTTTTTTTTTGTGTCTACCCAAATCTCTTTTCCTGCGGCATACCATGGACCCCTTTCCATTTTTTTTTCTGAATTTTCTTTAAAAACTATTAATTTTATGTAATACATAACAATTTAATTATCTTTAATGTATTCATTCTCTTTAAAAAATTCATTAAACTAATCATTTCCTTTAATCTCCCTTTTTATAAAGTAGTTTTAGTTCAAAAAAAATTCAGTTTTAAAATTAAAATACATAATATAATTTTACAAATGTAAACTATATCATGTATTATTTTAAAACTAGATTATTTTTTTGTGTCTACCCAAATCTCTATTCCTGCGGGATACCATGGACCTCTTTCCATTTTTTTTTTCTGAATTTTTTTTTGAAAACTTTCAATTTTATGTAATATATAACAATTTTATTATCTTCAATTTATTCATACTCATTAAAAAATTCATTAACTCAATCATTTCCTTTAATCTCCCTTTTTATAAAGTAGTTTTAGTTAAAAAAAAAATCAGTTTTAAAATTAAAATACATTATATAATTTTACAAATGTAAATTATATCATGTATTATTTTAAAACTGAATTTTTTTTTTGTGTCTACCAAAATCTCTATTCCTGTGGGATACCATGGACCCCTTTCCATTTTTTTTTCTGAATTTTTTTTAAAAACTTTCAATTTTATGTAATATATAACAATTTAATTATCTTCAATTTATTCATATTCTTTAAAAAATTCATTAAACTAATCATTTCCTTTAATCTCCCTTTTTATAAATTAGTTTTAGTTTAAAAAAAATTCAGTGTTAAAACTAAAATACATTATATAATTTTACAAATGTAAATTATATCATGTATTATTTTAAAACTGGATTTTTTTTTTGTGTCTACCCAAATCTCTTTTCCTGCGGGATACCATGGACCCCTTTCCATTTTTTTTTCTGAATTTTTTTTAAAAACTTTCAATTTTATGTAATTTATAACAATTTTATTATCTTCAATTTATTCATTTTCTTTAAAAAATTCTTTAACTTAATAATTTCCTTTAATCTCCCTTTTTATAAATTAGTTTTAGTCTAAAAAAAAAATTCAGTTTTAAAATTAAAATACATTATATAATTTTAAATATGTAAATTATATCATGTATTATTTTAAAACTGGATTTTTTTTTTGTGTCTACCCAAATCTCTTTTCCTGCGGGATACCATGGACCCCTTTCCATTTTTTTTTCTGAATTTTTTTTTAAAAACTTTCAATTTTATGTAATATTAACAATTTTCTTATCTTCAATTTATTCATACTCTTTTAAAAATTCATTAAACTAATCATTTCCTTTAATCTCGCTTTTTATAAATTAGTTTTAGACTAAAAAAAAATTCAATTTTAAAATTAAAATACATTATATAATTTTACAAATGTAAATTATATCATGTATTATTTTAAAACTGAATTTTTTTTTTGTGTCTACCAAAATCTCTATTCCTGCGGGATACCATGGACCCCTTTCCATTTTTTTTCTGAATTTTTTTTAAAAACTTTTAATTTTATGTAATACATATCAATTTAATAATCTTCAATTTATTCATTCTCTTTAAAAAATTCATTAACTTAATCATTTCCTTTAATCTCCCTTTTTATAAATTAGTTTTAGTCTAAAAAAAAATTCAGTTTTAAAATTAAAATACATTATATAATTTTAAATATGTAAATTATATCATGTATTATTTTAAAACTGGATTTTTTTTTTGTGTCTACCCAAATCTCTTTTCCTGCGGGATACCATGGACCCCTTTCCATTTTTTTTTCTGAATTTTTTTTTAAAAACTTTCAATTTTATGTAATATTAACAATTTTCTTATCTTCAATTTATTCATACTCTTTTAAAAATTCATTAAACTAATCATTTCCTTTAATCTCGCTTTTTATAAATTAGTTTTCGACTAAAAAAAAATTCAATTTTAAAATTAAAATACATTATATAATTTTACAAATGTAAATTATATCATGTATTATTTTAAAACTGGATTTTTTTTTTTTGTCTACCCAAATCTCTTTTCCTGCGGGATACCATGGACCCCTTTCCATTTTTTTTCTGAATTTTTTTTAAGAACTTTCAATTTTATGTATTACATAACAATTTAATTATCTTCAATTTATTAATTTTCTTTAAAAAATTCATTAACTTAATCATTTCCTTTAATCTCCCCTTTTTATAAATTAGTTTTAGTTTAAAAAAAATTCAGTGTTTAAACTAAAATACATTATATAATTTTACAAATGTAAATTATATCATGTATTGTTATAAAACTGGATTTTTTTTTTGTGTCTACCCAAATCTCTTTTCCTGCGGGATACCATGGACCCCTTTCCATTTTTTTTCTGAATTTTTTTTAAAAACTTTCAATTTTATGTAATACATAACAATTTAATTATCTTCAATTTATTCATATTCTTTAAAAAATTCATTAAACTAATCATTTCCTTTAATCTCCCTTATTATAAATTAGTTTTAGTTTAAAAAAAATTCAGTGTTAAAACTAAAATACATTATATAATTTTACAATTGTAAATTATATCATGTATTGTTATAAAACTGGATTTTTTTCTTGTGTCTACCCAAATCTCTTTTCCTGCGGGATACCATGGAACTCTTTCCATTTTTTTTTCTGAATTTTTTTAAAAACTTTCAATTTTATGTAATATATAACAATTTTATTATCTTCAATTTATTCATTTTCTTTAAAAAATTCTTTAACTTAATAATTTCCTTTAATCTCCCTTTTTATAAATTAGTTTTAGTCTAAAAAAAATCCAGTTTTAAAATTAAAATACATTATATAATTTTAAATATGTAAATTATATCATGTATTATTTTAAAACTGGATTTTTTTTTTGTGTCTACCCAAATCTCTTTTCCTGCGGGATACCATGGACCCCTTTCCATTTTTTTTCTGAATTTTTTTTAAGAACTCTCAATTTTATGTAATACATATCAATTTAATTATCTTCAATTTATTCATTCTCTTTAAAAAATTCATTAACTTAATCATTTCCTTTTATCTCCCTTTTTATAAAGTAGATTTAGTTCAAAAAAAATTCAGTTTTATAATTAAAATACATAATATAATTTTACAAATGTAAATTACATCATGTATTATTTTAAAACTGGATTGTTTTTTGTGTCCAACAAAAACCCTAATCTTGCCTTTCCATTTCTTTCTGAATTTTTTGTTAAAAATTTCAATTTTATATAATACATAACAATTTAATTATCTTCAATTTATTCATTTTCTTTAAAAAATTCTTTAACTTAATAATTTCCTTTAATCTCCCTTTTTATAAATTAGTTTTAGTCTAAAAAAAAATTCAGTTTTAAAATTAAAAAAAATTATATTTTTTTAAATATGTAAATTATATCATGTATTATTTTAAAACTGGATTTTTTTTTTGTGTCTACCCAAATCTCTTTTCCTGCGGGATACCATGGACCCCTTTCCATTTTTTTTTCTGAATTTTTTTTAAAAACTTTCAATTTTATGTAATATATAACAATTTTATTATCTTCAATTTATTCATTTTCTTTAAAAAATTCATTAAACTAATCATTTCCTTTAATCTCCCTTTTTATAAAGTAGTTTTAGTTCAAAAAAAATTCAGTTTTAAAATTAAAATACATTACATGATTTTACAAATGTAAATTATATCATGTATTATTTTAAAACTGAATTTTTTTTTTGTGTCTACCAAAATCTCTATTCCTGCGGGATACCATGGACCCCTTTCCATTTTTTTTCTGAATTTTTTTTAAAAACTTTTAATTTTATGTAATACATATCAATTTAATAATCTTCAATTTATTCATTCTCTTTAAAAAATTCATTAACTTAATCATTTCCTTTAATCTCCCTTTTTATAAATTAGTTTTAGTCTAAAAAAAAATTCAGTTTTAAAATTAAAATACTTTATATAATTTTAAATATGTAAATTTTATCATGTATTATTTTAAAACTGGATTTTTTTTTTGTGTCTACCCAAATCTCTTTTCCTGCGGGATACCATGGACCCCTTTCCATTTTTTTTTCTGATTTTTTTTTAAAAACTTTCAATTTTATGTAATACATAACAATTTAATTATCTTCAATTTATTCATTCTCTTTAAAAAATTCATTAAACTAATCATTTCCTTTAATCTCCCTTTTTATAAAGTAGTTTTAGTTCAAAAAAAATTCAGTTTTATAATTAAAATACATAATATAATTTTACAAATGTAAACTATATCATGTATTATTTTAAAACTGGATTTTTTTTTTGTGTCTACCCAAATCTCTATTCCTGCGGGATACCATGGACCTCTCCATTTTTTTTTTCTGAATTTTTTTTTGAAAACTTTCAATTTTATGTATTACATAACAATTTAATTATCTTCAATTTATTAATTTTCTTTAAAAAATTCATTAACTTAATCATTTCCTTTAATCTCCCTTTTTATAAATTAGTTTTAGTTTAAAAAAAATTCAGTGTTTAAACTAAAATACATTATATAATTTTACAAATGTAAATTATATCATGTATTGTTATAAAACTGGATTTTTTTTTTGTGTCTACCCAAATCTCTTTTCCTGCGGGATACCATGGACCCCTTTCCATTTTTTTTCTGAATTTTTTTTAAAAACTTTCAATTTTATGTAATACATAACAATTTAATTATCTTCAATTTATTCATATTCTTTAAAAAATTCATTAAACTAATCATTTCCTTTAATCTCGCTTTTTATAAATTAGTTTTAGACTAAAAAAAAATTCAATTTTAAAATTAAAATACATTATATAATTTTACAAATGTAAATTATATCATGTATTATTTTAAAACTGGATTTTTTTTTTTTGTCTACCCAAATCTCTTTTCCTGCGGGATACCATGGACCCCTTTCCATTTTTTTTCTGAATTTTTTTTAAGAACTTTCAATTTTATGTAATATATAACAATTTTATTATCTTCAATTTATTCATTTTCTTTAAAAAATTCTTTAACTTAATAATTTCCTTTAATTTCCCTTTTTATAAATTAGTTTTAGTCTAAAAAAAAAATTCAGTTTTAAAATTAAAATACATTATATAATTTTAAATATGTAAATTATATCATGTATTATTTTAAAACTGGATTTTTTTTTTGTGTCTACCCAAATCTCTTTTCCTGCGGGATACTATGGACCCCTTTCCATTTTTTTTTCTGAATTTTTTTTTAAAAACTTTCAATTTTATGTAATATTAACAATTTTCTTATCTTCAATTTATTCTTACTCTTTTAAAAATTCATTAAACTAATCATTTCCTTTAATCTCGCTTTTTATAAATTAGTTTTAATCTAAAAAAAAATTCAATTTTAAAATTAAAATACATTATATAATTTTACAATTGTAAATTATATCATGTATTATTTTAAAACTGGATTTTTTTTTTTTTGTGTCTACCCAAATCGCTATTCCTGCGGGATACCATGGACCCCTTTCCATTTTTTTTCTGAATTTTTTTTAAGAACTCTCAATTTTATGTAATACATATCAATTTAATTATCTTCAATTTATTCATTCTCTTTAAAAAATTCATTAACTTAATCATTTCCTTTAATCTCCCTTTTTATAAATTAGTTTTAGTCTAAAAAAAAATTCAGTTTTAAAATTAAAATACATTATATAATTTTAAATATGTAAATTTTATCATGTATTATTTTAAAACTGGATTTTTTTTTTGTGTCTACCCGAATCTCTTTTCCTGCGGGATACCATGGTTCCCTTTCCATTTTTTTTTCTGATTTTTTTTTAAAAACTTTCAATTTTATGTAATACATAACAATTTAATTATCTTCAATTTATTCATTCTCTTTAAAAAATTCATTAAACTAATCATTTCCTTTAATCTCCCTTTTTATAAAGTAGTTTTAGTTCAAAAAAAATTCAGTTTTAAAATTAAAATACATTACATGATTTTACAAATGTAAATTATATCATGTATTATTTTAAAACTGAATTTTTTTTTTGTGTCTACCAAAATCTCTATTCCTGCGGGATACCATGGACCCCTTTCCATTTTTTTTCTGAATTTTTTTTAAAAACTTTTAATTTTATGTAATACATATCAATTTAATAATCTTCAATTTATTCATTCTCTTTAAAAAATTCATTAACTTAATCATTTCCTTTAATCTCCCTTTTTATAAATTAGTTTTAGTCTAAAAAAAAATTCAGTTTTAAAATTAAAATACATTATATAATTTTAAATATGTAAATTATATCATGTATTATTTTAAAACTGGATTTTTTTTTTGTGTCTACCCAAATCTCTTTTCCTGCGGGATACCATGGACCCCTTTCCATTTTTTTTTCTGAATTTTTTTTTAAAAACTTTCAATTTTATGTAATATTAACAATTTTCTTATCTTCAATTTATTCATACTCTTTTAAAAATTCATTAAACTAATCATTTCCTTTAATCTCGCTTTTTATAAATTAGTTTTAGACTAAAAAAAAATTCAATTTTAAAATTAAAATACATTATATAATTTTACAATTGTAAATTATATCATGTATTATTTTAAAACTGGATTTTTTTTTTTTTGTGTCTACCCAAATCGCTATTCCTGCGGGATACCATGGACCCCTTTCCATTTTTTTTCTGAATTTTTTTTAAGAACTCTCAATTTTATGTAATACATATCAATTTAATTATCTTCAATTTATTCATTCTCTTTAAAAAA
Source organism: Sipha maydis (assembly GCA_034509805.1). NCBI lineage: Eukaryota > Metazoa > Arthropoda > Insecta > Hemiptera > Aphididae > Sipha > Sipha maydis. Next base: position 231,617 of record JASXSY010001986.1, on the reverse strand, counting down.
TTCATTAACTTAATCATTTCCTTTAATCTCCCTTTTTATAAATTAGTTTTAGTCTAAAAAAAAATTCAGTTTTAAAATTAAAATACATTATATAATTTTAAATATGTAAATTTTATCATGTATTATTTTAAAACTGGATTTTTTTTTTGTGTCTACCCGAATCTCTTTTCCTGCGGGATACCATGGTTCCCTTTCCATTTTTTTTTCTGATTTTTTTTTAAAAACTTTCAATTTTATGTAATACATAACAATTTAATTATCTTCAATTTATTCATTCTCTTTAAAAAATTCATTAAACTAATCATTTCCTTTAATCTCCCTTTTTATAAAGTAGTTTTAGTTCAAAAAAAATTCAGTTTTAAAATTAAAATACATTACATGATTTTACAAATGTAAATTATATCATGTATTATTTTAAAACTGAATTTTTTTTTTGTGTCTACCAAAATCTCTATTCCTGCGGGATACCATGGACCCCTTTCCATTTTTTTTCTGAATTTTTTTTAAAAACTTTTAATTTTATGTAATACATATCAATTTAGTAATCTTCAATTTATTCATTCTCTTTAAAAAATTCATTAACTTAATCATTTCCTTTAATCTCCCTTTTTATAAATTAGTTTTAGTCTAAAAAAAAATTCAGTTTTAAAATTAAAATACATTATATAATTTTAAATATGTAAATTATATCATGTATTATTTTAAAACTGGATTTTTTTTTTGTGTCTACCCAAATCTCTTTTCCTGCGGGATACCATGGACCCCTTTCCATTTTTTTTTCTGAATTTTTTTTTAAAAACTTTCAATTTTATGTAATATTAACAATTTTCTTATCTTCAATTTATTCATACTCTTTTAAAAATTCATTAAACTAATCATTTCCTTTAATCTCGCTTTTTATAAATTAGTTTTAGACTAAAAAAAAATTCAATTTTAAAATTAAAATACATTATATAATTTTACAAATGTAAATTATATCATGTATTATTTTAAAACTGGATTTTTTTTTTTTGTCTACCCAAATCTCTTTTCCTGCGGGATACCATGGACCCCTTTCCATTTTTTTTCTGAATTTTTTTTAAGAACTTTCAATTTTATGTAATATATAACAATTTTATTATCTTCAATTTATTCATTTTCTTTAAAAAATTCTTTAACTTAATAATTTCCTTTAATCTCCCTTTTTATAAATTAGTTTTAGTCTAAAAAAAAAATTCAGTTTTAAAATTAAAATACATTATATAATTTTAAATATGTAAATTATATCATGTATTATTTTAAAACTGGATTTTTTTTTTGTGTCTACCCAAATCTCTTTTCCTGCGGGATACCATGGACCCCTTTCCATTTTTTTTTCTGAATTTTTTTTTAAAAACTTTCAATTTTATGTAATATTAACAATTTTCTTATCTTCAATTTATTCTTACTCTTTTAAAAATTCATTAAACTAATCATTTCCTTTAATCTCGCTTTTTATAAATTAGTTTTAGTCTAAAAAAAAATTCAATTTTAAAATTAAAATACATTATATAATTTTACAATTGTAAATTATATCATGTATTATTTTAAAACTGGATTTTTTTTTTTTTGTGTCTACCCAAATCGCTATTCCTGCGGGATACCATGGACCCCTTTCCATTTTTTTTCTGAATTTTTTTTAAGAACTCTCAATTTTATGTAATACATATCAATTTAATTATCTTCAATTTATTCATTCTCTTTAAAAAATTCATTAACTTAATCATTTCCTTTAATCTCCCTTTTTATAAATTAGTTTTAGTCTAAAAAAAAATTCCGTTTTAAAATTAAAATACATTATATAATTTTAAATATGTAAATTTTATCATGTATTATTTTAAAACTGGATTTTTTTTTTGTGTCTACCCGAATCTCTTTTCCTGCGGGATACCATGGTTCCCTTTCCATTTTTTTTTCTGATTTTTTTTTAAAAACTTTCAATTTTATGTAATTTATAAAAATTTTATTATCTTCAATTTATTCATTTTCTTTAAAAAATTCTTTAACTTAATAATTTCCTTTAATCTCCCTTTTTATAAATTAGTTTTAGTCTAAAAAAAAAATTCAGTTTTAAAATTAAAATACATTATATAATTTTAAATATGTAAATTATATCATGTATTATTTTAAAACTGGATTTTTTTTTTGTGTCTACCCAAATCTCTTTTCCTGCGGGATACCATGGACCCCTTTCCATTTTTTTTTCTGAATTTTTTTTTAAAAACTTTCAATTTTATGTAATATTAACAATTTTCTTATCTTCAATTTATTCATACTCTTTTAAAAATTCATTAAACTAATCATTTCCTTTAATCTCGCTTTTTATAAATTAGTTTTAGACTAAAAAAAAATTCAATTTTAAAATTAAAATACATTATATAATTTTACAAATGTAAATTATATCATGTATTATTTTAAAACTGGATTTTTTTTTTTTGTCTACCCAAATCTCTTTTCCTGCGGGATACCATGGACCCCTTTCCATTTTTTTTCTGAATTTTTTTTATGAACTTTCAATTTTATGTAATATATAACAATTTTATTATCTTCAATTTATTCATTTTCTTTAAAAAATTCTTTAACTTAATAATTTCCTTTAATCTCCCTTTTTATAAAGTAGTTTTAGTTCAAAAAAAATTCAGTTTTATAATTAAAATACATAATATAATTTTACAAATGTAAACTATATCATGTATTATTTTAAAACTGGATTTTTTTTTTGTGTCTACCCAAATCTCTATTCCTGCGGGATACCATGGACCTCTCCATTTTTTTTTTCTGAATTTTTTTTTGAAAACTTTCAATTTTATGTATTACATAACAATTTAATTATCTTCAATTTATTAATTTTCTTTAAAAAATTCATTAACTTAATCATTTCCTTTAATCTCCCTTTTTATAAATTAGTTTTAGTTTAAAAAAAATTCAGTGTTTAAACTAAAATACATTATATAATTTTACAAATGTAAATTATATCATGTATTGTTATAAAACTGGATTTTTTTTTTGTGTCTACCCAAATCTCTTTTCCTGCGGGATACCATGGACCCCTTTCCATTTTTTTTCTGAATTTTTTTTAAAAACTTTCAATTTTATGTAATACATAACAATTTTATTATCTTCAATTTATTCATTTTCTTTAAAAAATTCTTTAACTTAATAATTTCCTTTAATCTCCCTTTTTATAAATTAGTTTTAGTCTAAAAAAAAATTCAGTTTTAAAATTAAAATACATTATATAATTTTAAATATGTAAATTATATCATGTATTATTTTAAAACTGGATTTTTTTTTTGTGTCTACCCAAATCTCTTTTCCTGCGGGATACCATGGACCCCTTTCCATTTTTTTTCTGAATTTTTTTTAAGAACTCTCAATTTTATGTAATACATATCAATTTAATTATCTTCAATTTATTCATTCTCTTTAAAAAATTCATTAACTTAATAATTTCCTTTAATCTCCCTTTTTATAAATTAGTTTTAGTCTAAAAAAAAATTCAGTTTTAAAATTAAAATACATTATATAATTTTACAATTGTAAATTATATCATGTATTATTTTAAAACTGGATTTTTTTTTTTTTGTGTCTACCCAAATCGCTATTCCTGCGGGATACCATGGACCCCTTTCCATTTTTTTTCTGAATTTTTTTTAAGAACTCTCAATTTTATGTAATACATATCAATTTAATTATCTTCAATTTATTCATTCTCTTTAAAAAATTCATTAACTTAATCATTTCCTTTAATCTCCCTTTTTATAAATTAGTTTTAGTCTAAAAAAAAATTCAGTTTTAAAATTAAAATACATTATATAATTTTAAATATGTAAATTTTATCATGTATTATTTTAAAACTGGATTTTTTTTTTGTGTCTACCCGAATCTCTTTTCCTGCGGGATACCATGGTTCCCTTTCCATTTTTTTTTCTGATTTTTTTTTAAAAACTTTCAATTTTATGTAATACATAACAATTTAATTATCTTCAATTTATTCATTCTCTTTAAAAAATTCATTAAACTAATCATTTCCTTTAATCTCCCTTTTTATAAAGTAGTTTTAGTTCAAAAAAAATTCAGTTTTAAAATTAAAATACATTACATGATTTTACAAATGTAAATTATATCATGTATTATTTTAAAACTGAATTTTTTTTTTGTGTCTACCAAAATCTCTATTCCTGCGGGATACCATGGACCCCTTTCCATTTTTTTTCTGAATTTTTTTTAAAAACTTTTAATTTTATGTAATACATATCAATTTAATAATCTTCAATTTATTCATTCTCTTTAAAAAATTCATTAACTTAATCATTTCCTTTAATCTCCCTTTTTATAAATTAGTTTTAGTCTAAAAAAAAATTCAGTTTTAAAATTAAAATACTTTATATAATTTTAAATATGTAAATTTTATCATGTATTGTTTTGAAACTGGATTTTTTTTTTGTGTCTACCCAAATCTCTTTTCCTGCGGGATACCATGGACCCCTTTCCATTTTTTTTTCTGATTTTTTTTTAAAAACTTTCAATTTTATGTAATACATAACAATTTAATTATCTTCAATTTATTCATTCTCTTTAAAAAATTCATTAAACTAATCATTTCCTTTAATCTCCCTTTTTATAAAGTAGTTTTAGTTCAAAAAAAATTCAGTTTTATAATTAAAATACATAATATAATTTTACAAATGTAAACTATATCATGTATTATTTTAAAACTGGATTTTTTTTTTGTGTCTACCCAAATCTCTATTCCTGCGGGATACCATGGACCTCTCCATTTTTTTTTTCTGAATTTTTTTTTGAAAACTTTCAATTTTATGTATTACATAACAATTTAATTATCTTCAATTTATTAATTTTCTTTAAAAAATTCATTAACTTAATCATTTCCTTTAATCTCCCTTTTTATAAATTAGTTTTAGTTTAAAAAAAATTCAGTGTTTAAACTAAAATACATTATATAATTTTACAAATGTAAATTATATCATGTATTGTTATAAAACTGGATTTTTTTTTTGTGTCTACCCAAATCTCTTTTCCTGCGGGATACCATGGACCCCTTTCCATTTTTTTTCTGAATTTTTTTTAAGAACTCTCAATTTTATGTAATACATATCAATTTAATTATCTTCAATTTATTCATTCTCTTTAAAAAATTCATTAACTTAATCATTTCCTTTTATCTCCCTTTTTATAAAGTAGATTTAGTTCAAAAAAAATTCAGTTTTATAATTAAAATACATAATATAATTTTACAAATGTAAATTACATCATGTATTATTTTAAAACTGGATTGTTTTTTGTGTCCAACAAAAACCCTAATCTTGCCTTTCCATTTCTTTCTGAATTTTTTGTTAAAAATTTCAATTTTATATAATACATAACAATTTAATTATCTTCAATTTATTCATTCTCTTTAAAAAATTCATTAAACTAATCATTTCCTTTAATCTCCCTTTTTATAAATTAGTTTTAGTCTAAAAAAAAATTCAGTTTTAAAATTAAAAAAAATTATATTTTTTAAATATGTAAATTATATCATGTATTATTTTAAAACTGGATTTTTTTTTTGTGTCTACCCAAATCTCTTTTCCTGCGGGATACCATGGACCCCTTTCCATTTTTTTTTCTGAATTTTTTTTAAAAACTTTCAATTTTATGTAATATATAACAATTTTATTATCTTCAATTTATTCATTTTCTTTAAAAAATTCTTTAACTTAATAATTTCCTTTAATCTCCCTTTTTATAAATTAGTTTTAGTCTAAAAAAAAATTCAGTTTTAAAATTAAAATACATTATATAATTTTAAATATGTAAATTATATTATGTATTATTTTAAAACTGGATTTTTTTTTTGTGTCTACCCAAATCTCTTTTCCTGCGGGATACCATGGACCCCTTTCCATTTTTTTTTCTGAATTTTTTTTTAAAAACTTTCAATTTTATGTAATATTAACAATTTTCTTATCTTCAATTTATTCATACTCTTTTAAAAATTCATTAAACTAATCATTTCCTTTAATCTCGCTTTTTATAAATTAGTTTTAGTCTAAAAAAAAATTCAATTTTAAAATTAAAATACATAATATAATTTTACAATTGTAAATTATATCATGTATTATTTTAAAACTGGATTTTTTTTTTTTTGTGTCTACCCAAATCGCTATTCCTGCGGGATACCATGGACCCCTTTCCATTTTTTTTCTGAATTTTTTTTAAGAACTCTCAATTTTATGTAATACATAACAATTTAATTATCTTCAATTTATTCATTTTCTTTAAAAAATTCTTTAACTTAATAATTTCCTTTAATCTCCCTTTTTATAAATTAGTTTTAGTCTAAAAAAAAATTCAGTTTTAAAATTAAAAAAAATTATATTTTTTTAAATATGTAAATTATATCATGTATTATTTTAAAACTGGATTTTTTTTTTGTGTCTACCCAAATCTCTTTTCCTGCGGGATACCATGGACCCCTTTCCATTTTTTTTTCTGATTTTTTTTTAAAAACTTTCAATTTTATGTAATACATAACAATTTAATTATCTTCAATTTATTCATTCTCTTTAAAAAATTCATTAAACTAATCATTTCCTTTAATCTCCCTTTTTATAAAGTAGTTTTAGTTCAAAAAAAATTCAGTTTTATAATTAAAATACATAATATAATTTTACAAATGTAAACTATATCATGTATTATTTTAAAACTGGATTTTTTTTTTGTGTCTACCCAAATCTCTATTCCTGCGGGATACCATGGACCTCTCCATTTTTTTTTTCTGAATTTTTTTTTGAAAACTTTCAATTTTATGTATTACATAACAATTTAATTATCTTCAATTTATTAATTTTCTTTAAAAAATTCATTAACTTAATCATTTCCTTAAATCTCCCTTTTTATAAATTAATTTTAGTTTAAAAAAAATTCAGTGTTTAAACTAAAATACATTATATAATTTTACAAATGTAAATTATATCATGTATTGTTATAAAACTGGATTTTTTTTTTGTGTCTACCCAAATCTCTTTTCCTGCGGGATACCATGGACCCCTTTCCATTTTTTTTCTGAATTTTTTTTAAAAACTTTCAATTTTATGTAATACATAACAATTTTATTATCTTCAATTTATTCATTTTCTTTAAAAAATTCTTTAACTTAATAATTTCCTTTAATCTCCCTTTTTATAAATTAGTTTTAGTCTAAAAAAAAATTCAGTTGTAAAATTAAAATACATTATATAATTTTAAATATGTAAATTATATCATGTATTATTTTAAAACTGGATTTTTTTTTTGTGTCTACCCAAATCTCTTTTCCTGCGGGATACCATGGACCCCTTTCCATTTTTTTTCTGAATTTTTTTTAAGAACTCTCAATTTTATGTAATAAATATCAATTTAATAATCTTCAATTTATTCATTCTCTTTAAAAAATTCATTAACTTAATCATTTCCTTTAATCTCCCTTTTTATAAATTAGTTTTAGTCTAAAAAAAAATTCAGTTTTAAAATTAAAATACTTTATATAATTTTAAATATGTAAATTTTATCATGTATTATTTTAAAACTGGATTTTTTTTTTGTGTCTACCCAAATCTCTTTTCCTGCGGGATACCATGGACCCCTTTCCATTTTTTTTTCTGATTTTTTTTTAAAAACTTTCAATTTTATGTAATACATAACAATTTAATTATCTTCAATTTATTCATTCTCTTTAAAAAATTCATTAAACTAATCATTTCCTTTAATCTCCCTTTTTATAAAGTAGTTTTAGTTAAAAAAAAATTCAGTTTTATAATTAAAATACATAATATAATTTTACAAATGTAAACTATATCATGTATTATTTTAAAACTGGATTTTTTTTTTGTGTCTACCCAAATCTCTATTCCTGCGGGATACCATGGACCTCTCCATTTTTTTTTTCTGAATTTTTTTTTGAAAACTTTCAATTTTATGTATTACATAACAATTTAATTATCTTCAATTTATTAATTTTCTTTAAAAAATTCATTAACTTAATCATTTCCTTTAATCTCCCTTTTTATAAATTAGTTTTAGTTTAAAAAAAATTCAGTGTTTAAACTAAAATACATTATATAATTTTACAAATGTAAATTATATCATGTATTGTTATAAAACTGGATTTTTTTTTTGTGTCTACCCAAATCTCTTTTCCTGCGGGATACCATGGACCCCTTTCCATTTTTTTTCTGAATTTTTTTTAAGAACTCTCAATTTTATGTAATACATATCAATTTAATTATCTTCAATTTATTCATTCTCTTTAAAAAATTCATTAACTTAATCATTTCCTTTAATCTCCCTTTTTATAAATTAGTTTTAGTCTAAAAAAAAATTCAGTTTTAAAATTAAAATACATTATATAATTTTAAATATGTAAATTTTATCATGTATTATTTTAAAACTGGATTTTTTTTTTGTGTCTACCCGAATCTCTTTTCCTGCGGGATACCATGGTTCCCTTTCCATTTTTTTTTCTGATTTTTTTTTAAAAACTTTCAATTTTATGTAATACATAACAATTTAATTATCTTCAATTTATTCATTCTCTTTAAAAAATTCATTAAACTAATCATTTCCTTTAATCTCCCTTTTTATAAAGTAGTTTTAGTTCAAAAAAAATTCAGTTTTAAAATTAAAATACATTACATGATTTTACAAATGTAAATTATATCATGTATTATTTTAAAACTGGATTTTTTTTTTGTGTCTACCCGAATCTCTTTTCCTGCGGGATACCATGGTTCCCTTTCCTTTTTTTTTTCTGATTTTTTTTTAAAAACTTTCAATTTTATGTAATACATAACAATTTAATTATCTTCAATTTATTCATTCTCTTTAAAAAATTCATTAAACTAATCATTTCCTTTAATCTCCCTTTTTATAAAGTAGTTTTAGTTCAAAAAAAATTCAGTTTTATAATTAAAATACATAATATAATTTTACAAATGTAAACTATATCATGTATTATTTTAAAACTGGATTTTTTTTTTGTGTCTACCCAAATCTCTATTCCTGCGGGATACCATGGACCTCTCCATTTTTTTTTTCTGAATTTTTTTTTGAAAACTTTCAATTTTATGTATTACATAACAATTTAATTATCTTCAATTTATTAATTTTCTTTAAAAAATTCATTAACTTAATCATTTCCTTAAATCTCCCTTTTTATAAATTAGTTTTAGTTTAAAAAAAATTCAGTGTTTAAACTAAAATACATTATATAATTTTACAAATGTAAATTATATCATGTATTGTTATAAAACTGGATTTTTTTTTTGTGTCTACCCAAATCTCTTTTCCTGCGGGATACCATGGACCCCTTTCCATTTTTTTTCTGAATTTTTTTTAAAAACTTTCAATTTTATGTAATACATAACAATTTTATTATCTTCAATTTATTCATTTTCTTTAAAAAATTCTTTAACTTAATAATTTCCTTTAATCTCCCTTTTTATAAATTAGTTTTAGTCTAAAAAAAAATTCAGTTGTAAAATTAAAATACATTATATAATTTTAAATATGTAAATTATATCATGTATTATTTTAAAACTGGATTTTTTTTTTGTGTCTACCCAAATCTCTTTTCCTGCGGGATACCATGGACCCCTTTCCATTTTTTTTTCTGATTTTTTTTTAAAAACTTTCAATTTTATGTAATACATAACAATTTAATTATCTTCAATTTATTCATTCTCTTTAAAAAATTCATTAAACTAATCATTTCCTTTAATCTCCCTTTTTATAAAGTAGTTTTAGTTCAAAAAAAATTCAGTTTTATAATTAAAATACATAATATAATTTTACAAATGTAAACTATATCATGTATTATTTTAAAACTGGATTTTTTTTTTGTGTCTACCCAAATCTCTATTCCTGCGGGATACCATGGACCTCTCCATTTTTTTTTTCTGAATTTTTTTTTGAAAACTTTCAATTTTATGTATTACATAACAATTTAATTATCTTCAATTTATTAATTTTCTTTAAAAAATTCATTAACTTAATCATTTCCTTTAATCTCCCTTTTTATAAATTAGTTTTAGTTTAAAAAAAATTCAGTGTTTAAACTAAAATACATTATATAATTTTACAAATGTAAATTATATCATGTATTGTTATAAAACTGGATTTTTTTTTTGTGACTACCCAAATCTCTTTTCCTGCGGGATACCATGGACCCCTTTCCATTCTTTTTCTGAATTTTTTTTAAGAACTCTCAATTTTATGTAATACATATCAATTTAATTATCTTCAATTTATTCATTCTCTTTAAAAAATTCATTAACTTAATCATTTCCTTTAATCTCCCTTTTTATAAATTAGTTTTAGTCTAAAAAAAAATTCAGTTTTAAAATTAAAATACATTATATTTTTTTAAATATGTAAATTATATCATGTATTATTTTAAAACTGGATTTTTTTTTTGTGTCTACCCAAATCTCTTTTCCTGCGGGATACCATGGACCCCTTTCCATTTTTTTTTCTGATTTTTTTTTAAAAACTTTCAATTTTATGTAATACATAACAATTTAATTATCTTCAATTTATTCATTCTCTTTAAAAAATTCATTAAACTAATCATTTCCTTAAATCTCCCTTTTTATAAAGTAGCTTTAGTTCAAAAAAAATTCAGTTTTATAATTAAAATACATAATATAATTTTACAAATGTAAACTATATCATGTATTATTTTAAAACTGGATTTTTTTTTTGTGTCTACCCAAATCTTTATTCCTGCGGGATACCATGGACCTCTCCATTTTTTTTTTCTGAATTTTTTTTTGAAAACTTTCAATTTTATGTATTACATAACAATTTAATTATCTTCAATTTATTAATTTTCTTTAAAAAATTCATTAACTTAATCATTTCCTTAAATCTCCCTTTTTATAAAGTAGTTTTAGTTCAAAAAAAATTCAGTTTTAAAATTAAAATACATTATATAATTTTAAATATGTAAATTATATCATGTATTATTTTTAAACTGGATTTTTTTTTTGTGTCTACCCAAATCTCTTTTCCTGCGGGATACCATGGACCCCTTTCCATTTTTTTTTCTGAATTTTTTTTAAAAACGTTCATTTTTATGTAATATATAACAATTTTATTATCTTCAATTTATTCATTTTCTTTAAAAAATTCTTTAACTTAATAATTTCCTTTAATCTCCCTTTTTATAAAGTAGTTTTAGTTCAAAAAAAATTCAGTTTTAAAATTAAAATACATAATATAATTTTACAAATGTAAACTATATCATGTATTATTTTAAAACTGGATTTTTTTTTTGTGTCTACCCAAATCTCTATTCCTGCGGGATACCATGGACCTCTCCATTTTTTTTTTCTGAATTTTTTTTTGAAAACTTTCAATTTTATGTATTACATAACAATTTAATTATCTTCAATTTATTAATTTTCTTTAAAAAATTCATTAACTTAATCATTTCCTTTAATCTCCCTTTTTATAAATTAGTTTTAGTTTAAAAAAAATTCAGTGTTTAAACTAAAATACATTATATAATTTTACAAATGTAAATTATATCATGTATTGTTATAAAACTGGATTTTTTTTTTGTGTCTACCCAAATCTCTTTTCCTGCGGGATACCATGGACCCCTTTCCATTTTTTTTCTGAATTTTTTTTAAGAACTCTCAATTTTATGTAATACATATCAATTTAATTATCTTCAATTTATTCATTCTCTTTAAAAAATTCATTAACTTAATCATTTCCTTTAATCTCCCTTTTTATAAATTAGTTTTAGTCTAAAAAAAAATTCAGTTTTAAAATTAAAATACATTATATAATTTTAAATATGTAAATTTTATCATGTATTATTTTAAAACTGGATTTTTTTTTTGTGTCTACCCGAATCTCTTTTCCTGCGGGATACCATGGTTCCCTTTCCATTTTTTTTTCTGATTTTTTTTTAAAAACTTTCAATTTTATGTAATACATAACAATTTAATTATCTTCAATTTATTCATTCTCTTTAAAAAATTCATTAAACTAATCATTTCCTTTAATCTCCCTTTTTATAAAGTAGTTTTAGTTCAAAAAAAATTCAGTTTTAAAATTAAAATACATTACATGATTTTACAAATGTAAATTATATCATGTATTATTTTAAAACTGGATTTTTTTTTTGTGTCTACCCGAATCTCTTTTCCTGCGGGATACCATGGTTCCCTTTCCTTTTTTTTTTCTGATTTTTTTTTAAAAACTTTCAATTTTATGTAATACATAACAATTTAATTATCTTCAATTTATTCATTCTCTTTAAAAAATTCATTAAACTAATCATTTCCTTTAATCTCCCTTTTTATAAAGTAGTTTTAGTTCAAAAAAAATTCAGTTTTATAATTAAAATACATAATATAATTTTACAAATGTAAACTATATCATGTATTATTTTAAAACTGGATTTTTTTTTTGTGTCTACCCAAATCTCTATTCCTGCGGGATACCATGGACCTCTCCATTTTTTTTTTCTGAATTTTTTTTTGAAAACTTTCAATTTTATGTATTACATAACAATTTAATTATCTTCAATTTATTAATTTTCTTTAAAAAATTCATTAACTTAATCATTTCCTTAAATCTCCCTTTTTATAAATTAGTTTTAGTTTAAAAAAAATTCAGTGTTTAAACTAAAATACATTATATAATTTTACAAATGTAAATTATATCATGTATTGTTATAAAACTGGATTTTTTTTTTGTGTCTACCCAAATCTCTTTTCCTGCGGGATACCATGGACCCCTTTCCATTTTTTTTCTGAATTTTTTTTAAAAACTTTCAATTTTATGTAATACATAACAATTTTATTATCTTCAATTTATTCATTTTCTTTAAAAAATTCTTTAACTTAATAATTTCCTTTAATCTCCCTTTTTATAAATTAGTTTTAGTCTAAAAAAAAATTCAGTTGTAAAATTAAAATACATTATATAATTTTAAATATGTAAATTATATCATGTATTATTTTAAAACTGGATTTTTTTTTTGTGTCTACCCAAATCTCTTTTCCTGCGGGATACCATGGACCCCTTTCCATTTTTTTTTCTGATTTTTTTTTAAAAACTTTCAATTTTATGTAATACATAACAATTTAATTATCTTCAATTTATTCATTCTCTTTAAAAAATTCATTAAACTAATCATTTCCTTTAATCTCCCTTTTTATAAAGTAGTTTTAGTTCAAAAAAAATTCAGTTTTATAATTAAAATACATAATATAATTTTACAAATGTAAACTATATCATGTATTATTTTAAAACTGGATTTTTTTTTTGTGTCTACCCAAATCTCTATTCCTGCGGGATACCATGGACCTCTCCATTTTTTTTTTCTGAATTTTTTTTTGAAAACTTTCAATTTTATGTATTACATAACAATTTAATTATCTTCAATTTATTCATTCTCTTTAAAAAATTCATTAAACTAATCATTTCCTTTAATCTCCCTTTTTATAAAGTAGTTTTAGTTCAAAAAAAATTCAGTTTTATAATTAAAATACATAATATAATTTTACAAATGTAAACTATATCATGTATTATTTTAAAACTGGATTTTTTTTTTGTGTCTACCCAAATCTCTATTCCTGCGGGATACCATGGACCTCTCCATTTTTTTTTTCTGAATTTTTTTTTGAAAACTTTCAATTTTATGTATTACATAACAATTTAATTATCTTCAATTTATTAATTTTCTTTAAAAAATTCATTAACTTAATCATTTCCTTTAATCTCCCTTTTTATAAATTAGTTTTAGTTTAAAAAAAATTCAGTGTTTAAACTAAAATACATTATATAATTTTACAAATGTAAATTATATCATGTATTGTTATAAAACTGGATTTTTTTTTTGTGTCTACCCAAATCTCTTTTCCTGCAGGATACCATGGACCCCTTTCCATTTTTTTTCTGAATTTTTTTTAAAAACTTTCAATTTCATGTAATACATAACAATTTAATTATCTTCAATTTATTCATATTCTTTAAAAAATTCATTTAACTAATCATTTCCTTTAATCTCCCTTATTATAAATTAGTTTTAGTTTAAAAAAAATTCAGTGTTAAAACTAAAATACATTATATAATTTTACAATTGTAAATTATATCATGTATTGTTATAAAACTGGATTTTTTTCTTGTGTCTACCCAAATCTCTTTTCCTGCGGGATACCATGGACCCCTTTCCATTTTTTTTTCTGAATTTTTTTTAAAAACTTTCAATTTTATGTAATATATAACAATTTTATTATCTTCAATTTATTCATTTTCTTTAAAAAATTCTTTAACTTAATAATTTCCTTTAATCTCCCTTTTTATAAATTAGTTTTAGTTCAAAAAAAATTCAGTTTTATAATTAAAATACATAATATAATTTTACAAATGTAAATTACATCATGTATTATTTTAAAACTGGATTGTTTTTTGTGTCCAACAAAAACCCTAATCTTGCCTTTCCATTTCTTTCTGAATTTTTTGTTAAAAATTTCAATTTTATATAATACATAACAATTTAATTATCTTCAATTTATTCATTTTCTTTAAAAAATTCTTTAACTTAATAATTTCCTTTAATCTCCCTTTTTATAAATTAGTTTTAGTCTAAAAAAAAATTCAGTTTTAAAATTAAAAAAAATTATATTTTTTTAAATATGTAAATTATATCATGTATTATTTTAAAACTGGATTTTTTTTTTGTGTCTACCCAAATCTCTTTTCCTGCGGGATACCATGGACCCCTTTCCATTTTTTTTTCTGATTTTTTTTTAAAAACTTTCAATTTTATGTAATACATAACAATTTAATTATCTTCAATTTATTCATTCTCTTTAAAAAATTCATTAAACTAATCATTTCCTTTAATCTCCCTTTTTATAAAGTAGTTTTAGTTCAAAAAAAATTCAGTTTTATAATTAAAATACATAATATAATTTTACAAATGTAAACTATATCATGTATTATTTTAAAACTGGATTTTTTTTTTGTGTCTACCCAAATCTCTATTCCTGCGGGATACCATGGACCTCTCCATTTTTTTTTTCTGAATTTTTTTTTGAAAACTTTCAATTTTATGTATTACATAAGAATTTAATTATCTTCAATTTATTAATTTTCTTTAAAAAATTCATTAACTTAATCATTTCCTTAAATCTCCCTTTTTATAAATTAGTTTTAGTCTAAAAAAAAATTCAGTTTTAAAATTAAAAAAAATTATATTTTTTTAAATATGTAAATTATATCATGTATTATTTTAAAACTGGATTTTTTTTTTGTGTCTACCCAAATCTCTTTTCCTGCGGGATACCATGGACCCCTTTCTATTTTTTTTCTGAATTTTTTTTAAAAACTTTCAATTTTATGTAATACATAACAATTTTATTATCTTCAATTTATTCATTTTCTTTAAAAAATTCTTTAACTTAATAATTTCCTTTAATCTCCCTTTTTATAAATTAGTTTTAGTCTAAAAAAAAATTCAGTTTTAAAATTAAAATACATTATATAATTTTAAATATGTAAATTATATCATGTATTATTTTAAAACTGGATTTTTTTTTTGTGTCTACCCAAATTTCTTTTCCTGCGGGATACCATGGACCCCTTTCCATTTTTTTTCTGAATTTTTTTTAAGAACTCTCAATTTTATGTAATACATATCAATTTAATAATCTTCAATTTATTCGTTCTCTTTAAAAAATTCATTAACTTAATCATTTCCTTTAATCTCCCTTTTTATAAATTAGTTTTAGTCTAAAAAAAAATTCAGTTTTAAAATTAAAATACTTTATATAATTTTAAATATGTAAATTTTATCATGTATTATTTTAAAACTGGATTTTTTTTTTGTGTCTACCCAAATCTCTTTTCCTGCGGGATACCATGGACCCCTTTCCATTTTTTTTTCTGATTTTTTTTTAAAAACTTTCAATTTTATGTAATACATAACAATTTAATTATCTTCAATTTATTAATTTTCTTTAAAAAATTCATTAACTTAATCATTTCCTTTAATCTCCCTTTTTATAAATTAGTTTTAGTTTAAAAAAAATTCAGTGTTTAAACTAAAATACATTATATAATTTTACAAATGTAAATTATATCATGTATTGTTATAAAACTGGATTTTTTTTTTGTGTCTACCCAAATCTCTTTTCCTGCGGGATACCATGGACCCCTTTCCATTTTTTTTCTGAATTTTTTTTAAAAACTTTCAATTTTATGTAATACATAACAATTTAATTATCTTCAATTTATTCATATTCTTTAAAAAATTCATTAAACTAATCATTTCCTTTAATCTCCCTTATTATAAATTAGTTTTAGTTTAAAAAAAATTCAGTGTTAAAACTAAAATACATTATATAATTTTACAATTGTAAATTATATCATGTATTGTTATAAAACTGGATTTTTTTCTTGTGTCTACCCAAATCTCTTTTCCTGCGGGATACCATGGACCCCTTTCCATTTTGTTTTCTGAATTTTTTTTAAAAACGTTCATTTTTATGTAATATATAACAATTTTATTATCTTCAATTTATTCATTTTCTTAAAAAATTCTTTAACTTAATAATTTCCTTTAATCCCCCTTTTTATAAAGTAGTTTTAGTTCAAAAAAAATTCAGTTTTAAAATTAAAATACATAATATAATTTTACAAATGTAAACTATATCATGTATTATTTTAAAACTGGATTTTTTTTTTGTGTCTACCCAAATCTGTATTCCTGCGGGATACCATGGACCTCTCCATTTTTTTTTCTGAATTTTTTTTTGAAAACTTTCAATTTTATGTATTACATAACAATTTAATTATATTCAATTTATTCATTCTCTTTAAAAAATTCTTTAACTTAATAATTTCCTTTAATCTCCCTTTTTATAAATTAGTTTTAGTCTAAAAAAAAATTCAGTTTTAAAATTAAAATACATTATATAATTTTAAATATGTAAATTATATCATGTATTATTTTAAAACTGGATTTTTTTTTTGTGTCTACCCAAATCTCTTTTCCTGCGGGATACCATGGACCCCTTTCCATTTTTTTTCTGAATTTTTTTTAAGAACTCTCAATTTTATGTAATACATATCAATTTAATTATCTTCAATTTATTCATTCTCTTTAAAAAATTCATTAACTTAATCATTTCCTTTAATCTCCCTTTTTATAAAGTAGATTTAGTTCAAAAAAAATTCAGTTTTATAATTAAAATACATAATATAATTTTACAAATGTAAATTACATCATGTATTATTTTAAAACTGGATTGTTTTTTGTTTCCAACAAAAACCCTAATCTTGCCTTTCCATTTCTTTCTGAATTTTTTGTTAAAAATTTCAATTTTATATAATACATAACAATTTAATTATCTTCAATTTATTCATTTTCTTTAAAAAATTCTTTAACTTAATAATTTCCTTTAATCTCCCTTTTTATAAATTAGTTTTAGTCTAAAAAAAAATTCAGTTTTAAAATTAAAAAAAATTATATTTTTTTAAATATGTAAATTATATCATGTATTATTTTAAAACTGGATTTTTTTTTTGTGTCTACCCAAATCTCTTTTCCTGCGGGATACCATGGACCCCTTTCCATTTTTTTTTCTGAATTTTTTTTAAAAACTTTCAATTTTATGTAATATATAACAATTTTATTATCTTCAATTTATTCATTTTCATTAAAAAATTCTTTAACTTAATAATTTCCTTTAATCTCCCTTTTTATAAATTAGTTTTAGTCTAAAAAAAAAATTCAATTTTAAAATTAAAATACATTATATAATTTTACAATTGTAAATTATATCATGTATTATTTTAAAACTGGATTTTTTTTTTTTTTGTGTCTACCCAAATCGCTATTCCTGCGGGATACCATGGACCCCTTTCCATTTTTTTTCTGAATTTTTTTTAAGAACTCTCAATTTTATGTAATACATATCAATTTAATTATCTTCAATTTATTCATTCTCTTTAAAAAATTCATTAACTTAATCATTTCCTTTAATCTCCCTTTTTATAAATTAGTTTTAGTCTAAAAAAAAATTCAGTTTTAAAATTAAATTACTTTATATAATTTTAAATATGTAAATTTTATCATGTATTATTTTAAAACTGGATTTTTTTTTGTGTCTACCCAAATCTCTTTTCCTGCGGGATACCATGGACCCCTTTCCATTTTTTTTTCTGATTTTTTTTTAAAAACTTTCAATTTTATGTAAAACATAACAATTTAATTATCTTCAATTTATTCATTCTCTTTAAAAAATTCATTAAACTAATCATTTCCTTTAATCTCCCTTTTTATAAAGTTG
The DNA here is from genome assembly GCA_034509805.1 of Sipha maydis. Classification (NCBI taxonomy): domain Eukaryota; kingdom Metazoa; phylum Arthropoda; class Insecta; order Hemiptera; family Aphididae; genus Sipha; species Sipha maydis. The sequence continues at coordinate 213,240 of JASXSY010001986.1, read as the reverse complement.
TTTTAGTTCAAAAAAAATTCAGTTTTATAATTAAAATACATAATATAATTTTACAAATGTAAACTATATCATGTATTATTTTAAAACTGGATTTTTTTTTTGTGTCTACCCAAATCTCTATTCCTGCGGGATACCATGGACCTCTCCATTTTTTTTTTCTGCATTTTTTTTTGAAAACTTTCAATTTTATGTATTACATAACAATTTAATTATCTTCAATTTATTAATTTTCTTTAAAAAATGCATTCACTTAATCATTTCCTTTAATCTCCCTTTTTATAAATTAGTTTTAGTTTAAAAAAAATTCAGTGTTTAAACTAAAATACATTATATAATTTTACAAATGTAAATTATATCATGTATTGTTATAAAACTGGATTTTTTTTTTGTGTCTACCCAAATCTCTTTTCCTGCGGGATACCATGGACCCCTTTCCATTTTTTTTTCTGAATTTTTTTTAAAAACGTTCAATTTTATGTAATATATAACAATTTTATTATCTTCAATTCATTCATACTCTTTTAAAAATTCATTAAACTAATCATTTCCTTTAATCTCCCTTTTAATAAAGTAGTTTTAGTTTAAAAAAAAATTCAGTTTTAAAATTTAAATATATAATATAATATTACAAAGTTAATTATATCATGTATTATATTAAACCTGGATTTTTTTTTTGTGTCTACCCAAATCGCTATTCCTGCGGGATACCATGGACCCCTTTTCATTTTTCTTCTGAATTTATTGTTTAAACTCTCAATTTAATGTAATACATATCAATTTAATTTTCTTCAATTTATTTATTCTCTTTAAAAAATTCATTAACTTAATCATTTCCTTTAATCTCCCTTTTTATAAAGTAGTTTTAGTTTAAAAAAAATTCAGTTTTAAAATTAAATTCATTATATAATTTTACAAATGTAAATTATATCATGTATTATTTTAAAAATGAATTTTTTTTTTGTGTCTACCAAAATCTCTATTCCTGCGGGACACCATGGACCCCTTTCCATTTTTTTTCTGAATTTTTTTTAAAAACTTTCAATTTTATGTAATATATAACAATTTAATTATCTTCAATTTATTCATATTCTTTAAAAAATTCATTATACTAATCATTTCCTTTAATCTCCCTTTTTATAAATTAGATTTAGTTCAAAAAACATTCAGTTTTAAAATTAAAATACATAATATAATTTTACAAATGTAAATTACATCATGTATTATTTTAAAACTGAATTTTTTTTTTGTGTCTACCAAAATCTCTATTCCTGCGGGATACCATGGACCCCTTTCCATTTTTTTTCTGAATTTTTTGTTTAAACTTTCAATTTTATGTAATATATAACAATTTTATTATCTTCAATTCATTCATACTCTTTTAAAAATTCATTAAACTAATCATTTCCTTTAATCTCCCTTTTAATAAAGTAGTTTTAGTTTAAAAAAAAATTCAGTGTTAAAACTAAAATACATTATATAATTTTACAAATGTAAATTATATCATGTATTGTTTTAAAACTGGATTTTTTTTTTGTGTCTACCCAAATCTCTTTTCCTGCGGGATACCATGGACCCCTTTCCATTTTTTTTTCTGAATTTTTTTTAAAAACTTTCAATTTTATGTAATATATAACAATTTTATTATCTTCAATTTATTCATTTTCTTTAAAAAATTCTTTAATTTAATAATTTCCTTTAATCTCCCTTTTTATAAATTAGTTTTAGTCTAAAAAAAAATTCAGTTTTAAAATTAAAATACATTATATAATTTTAAATATGTAAATTATATCATGTATTATTTTTAAACTGGATTTTTTTTTTGTGTCTACCCAAATCTCTTTTCCTGCGGGATACCATGGACCCCTTTCCATTTTTTTTTCTGAATTTTTTTTAAAAACGTTCATTTTTATGTAATATATAACAATTTTATTATCTTCAATTTATTCATTTTCTTTAAAAAATTCTTTAACTTAATAATTTCCTTTAATCTCCCTTTTTATAAAGTAGTTTTAGTTCAAAAAAAATTCAGTTTTAAAATTAAAATACAAAATATAATTTTACAAATGTAAACTATATCATGTATTATTTTAAAACTGGATTTTTTTTTTGTGTCTACCCAAATCTGTATTCCTGCGGGATACCATGGACCCCTTTTCATTTTTTTTCTGAATTTATTGTTTAAACTCTCAATTTAATGTAATACATATCAATTTAATTTTCTTCAATTTATTTATTCTCTTTAAAAAATTCATTAACTTAATCATTTCCTTTAATCTCCCTTTTTATAAAGTAGTTTTAGTTTAAAAAAAATTCAGTCTTAAAATTAAATTCATTATATAATTTTACAAATGTAAATTATATCATGTATTATTTTAAAACTGAATTTTTTTTTTGTGTCTACCAAAATCTCTATTCCTGCGGGACACCATGGACCCCTTTCCATTTTTTTTCTGAATTTTTTTTAAAAACTTTCAATTTTATGTAATGTATAACAATTTAATTATCTTCAATTTATTCATATTCTTTAAAAAATTCATTAACTTAATAATTTCCTTTAATCTCCCTTTTTATAAATTAGTTTTAGTCTAAAAAAAAATTCAGTTTTTAAATTAAAATACATTATATAATTTTAAATATGTAAATTATATCATGTATTATTTTAAAACTGGATTTTTTTTTTGTGTCTACCCAAATCTCTTTTCCTGCGGGATACCATGGACCCCTTTCCATTTTGTTTTCTGAATTTTTTTTAATAACGTTCATTTTTATGTAATATATAACAATTTTATTATCTTCAATTTATTCATTTTCTTAAAAAATTCTTTAACTTAATAATTTCCTTTAATCCCCCTTTTTATAAAGTAGTTTTAGTTCAAAAAAAATTCAGTTTTAAAATTAAAATACATAATATAATTTTACAAATGTAAACTATATCATGTATTATTTTAAAACTGGATTTTTTTTTTGTGTCTACCAAAATCTCTATTCCTGCGGGACACCATGGACCCCTTTCCATTTTTTTTCTGAATTTTTTTTAAAAACTTTCAATTTCATGTAATATATAACAATTTAATTATCTTCAATTTATTCATATTCTTTAAAAAATTCATAAAACTAATCATTTCCTTTAATCTCCCTGTTTATAAATTAGTTTTAGTTTAAAAAAAATTCAGTGTTAAAACTAAAATACATTATATAATTTTACAAATGTAAATTATATCTTGTATTATTTTAAAACTGAATTTTTTTTTTGTGTCTACCAAAATCTCTATTCCTGCGGGATACCATGGACCCCTTTCCATTTTTTTTCTGAATTTTTTTAAAAACGTTTAATTTTATGTAATACATAACAATTTAATTATCTTCAATTTATTCATTCTCTTTAAAAAATTCATTAACTTAATCATTTCCTTTAATCTCCCTTTTTATATATTAGTTTTAGTCTAAAAAAAAATTCAGTTTTAAAATTAAAATATATTACATGATTTTACAAATGTAAATTATATCATGTATTATTTTAAAACTGGATTTTTTTTTTTGTGTCCAACAAAAACCCTAATCTTGCCTTTCCATTTCTTTCTGAATTTTTTGTTAAAAATTTCAATTTAATGTAATACATATCAATTTAATTTTCTTCAATTTATTTATTCTCTTTAAAAATTCATTAACTTAATCATTTCCTTTAATCTCCCTTTTTATAAAGTAGTTTTAGTTTAAAAAAAATTCAGTTTTAAAATTAAATTCATTATATAATTTTACAAATGTAAATTATATCATGTATTATTTTAAAACTGAATTTTTTTTTTGTGTCTACCAAAATCTCTATTCCTGCGGGATACCATGGACCCCTTTCCATTTTTTTTCTAAATTTTTTGGTTAAACTCTCAATTTTATGTAATACATATCAATTTAATTATCTTCAATTTATTCATTCTCTTTAAAAAATTCATTAACTTAATCATTTCCTTTAATCTCCCTTTTTATAAAGTAGATTTATTTCAAAAAAAATTCAGTTTAAAATTAAAATACATAATATAATTTTACAAATGTAAATTACATCATGTATTATTTTAAAACTGGATTGTTTTTTGTGTCCAACAAAAACCCTAATCTTGCCTTTCCATTTCTTTCTGAATTTTTTTGTTTAAAATTTCAATTTTATGTAATATATAACAATTTAAATATCTTCAATTTATTCATTTTCTTTAAAAAATTCATTAACTTAATCATTTCCTTTAATCTCCCTTTTTATATATTAGTTTTAGTCTAAAAAAAAATTCAGTTTTAAAATTAAAATATATTACATGATTTTACAAATGTAAATTATATCATGTATTATTTTAAAACTGGATTTTTTTTTTTGTGTCCAACAAAAACCCTAATTTTGCCTTTCCATTTCTTTCTGAATTTTTTGTTAAAAATTTCAATTTTATGAAATACATAACAACTTAATTATCTTTAATTTATTCATATTCTTTAAAAAATTCATTAAACTAATCATTTCCTTTAATCTCCCTTTTAATAAAGTAGTTTTAGTTTAAAAAAAAATACAGTTTAAAAAAAAATACAGTTTTAAAATTTAAATACATAATATAATTTTACAAAGTATATTATATCATGTATTATATTAAAACTGGATTTTTTTTTTGTGTCTACCCAAATCTCTATTCCTGCGGGATACCATGGACCCCTTTCCATTTTTTTTCTGAATTTTTTTTAAAAACTTTCAATTTTATGTAATATATAACAATTTAATTATCTTCAATTTATTCATATTCTTTATAAAATTCATAAAACTAATCATTTCCTTTAATCTCCCTTTTTATAAAGTAGATTTAGTTCAAAAAAAATACAGTTTTAAAATTTAAATACATAATATAATTTTACAAAGTAAATTATATCATGTATTATATTAAAACTGGATTTTTTTTTTGTGTCTACCCAAATCTCTATACCTGCGGGATACCATGGACCCCTTTCCATTTTTTTTCTGAATTTTTTTTAAAAACTTTCAATTTTATGTAATATATAACATTTTAATTATCTTCAATTTATTCATATTCTTTATAAAATTCATTAAACTAATCATTTCCTTTAATCTCCCTTTTTATAAATTAGTTTTAGTTTAAAAAAAATTCAGTGTTAAAACTAAAATACATAATATAATTTTACAAATGTAAATTATATCATGTATTATTTTAAAACTGGATTTTTTTTTGTTTCTACCCAAATCTCTATTCCTGCGGGATACCATGGACCCCTTTCATTTTTTTTCTGAATTTTTTGTTTAAACTCTCAATTATATGTAATACATATCATTTTAATTATCTTCAATTTATTCATTCTCTTTAAAAAATTCATTTACTTAATCATTTCCTTTAATCTCCCTCTTTATAAAGTAGTTTTAGTTTAAAAAAAATTCAGTTTTAAAATTAATATAATTAATATACATTATATAATTTTACAATTATAAATTATATCATGAATTATTTTAAAACTGGATTTTTTTTTTGTGTCTACCCAATTCTCTATTCCTGCGGGATACCATGGACCCCTTTCCATTTTTTTTCTGAATTTTTTGTTTAAACTCTCAATTTTATGTAATACCTACATATAGGAATAAATACATAAATAGAAAATATTTGAGAAGACAATAGGAGTTCTTTTATATTGTAAATAAATATTTTTTTTATCAGATAAAATTTTAATAATGATGTGTTTTTTTATAAATGTTAAGTTATAACAATATTCCACATACACAAAACTATTCAAAATTTGAAATTTTTTTATTAACATGTTACAACAGGTTATAACCGTAACCGTAACCACAACCTCAATTTCATAATTTTAAGATTTAAGATTATAACCGAAACCTCAGGACTTTTTTTTAAAAAAAACCTAACCAAAACCAAAACCGTAAAAAACATAAAGGTTACAATCCCTGGTACAAGTATTACATATTGTAATATGTGGAAGACGCATAGAATATAATTTTTGTCTGAATAACGGTGGTCAGTGACAGTTCGTTATAATTAATTATTATACATCAAGACTTTATGGAGGCCCTCTAATAAATATTTCAACGATGGGGCCTGGAAAAAAATGGTCCCGTTGACCCTCCCCCTCTCCTCTGAACGGTCATGGATGTAGTGTAGAACTACGTTGAAGCTTCACATCTGTTTTCCACAACTGCAAGTATGTTTTTTTGAATAGATTTGAAAAAAAAACCAAACATTTTCATTTCAATACCTAGTGAATAAGGGTGATAAAATAAATTGTCACTGACCATCTAGAACACTCGTGCATGGTAAAAAAATTGAAAATAGCGAAACACCGAACTAACAAATATTTACACATACATAGAATATGATAGGATAAATCGACAGCATATCATTTCAAATATACATAGTTACAATTACAAATACAATTAATTTTCGTCATATGAGGGTTGTTCTTTATTTTTTTAAATTTAAAATTTAATTTTAATTCGTGACCCACCCGGCGTCCGAGGTACTAGGGATATCAAATTTAAATGCACAACACGCCGGGCACCACCGTACAGGTTTCAAAGTCAAAAGATCAGAAAAAATCTTTAGATTCTTATTAAACTTGTTGTTAACCGGCGAACGTTTTTCCAGTATGTAACAGGCGATGAATTGACTTGTTACCCCAAACTATGTGATTTGAATTTAAATCAACCGTCAGAGGACAAAAACGCTTAGAAAGTATAATAAAGGTACGAGATACTTTATTTTCATATGAACATTAACAGTAAAGTATTGATACGGGCTGGAGTAGTTTCTGGAATGTAACGAGACAACAGCGTTATCCCGTTAACCCGTTAATACCAAAAAGGTCCACCCTTTATGGCCACTATATCAGACGTGATGTCACCACATTAGATAGTTGCGTGTCACGTTGGAAAGAAACTGAAAGACTTGTCTGAAAATCGACCGAATACCCAATTCAGCTCGATGGATGTACGAAGGAGCGATATCACCACTACGATTGTTCTGCCTCTTGCGGTTTTTCCTGGATTTCTTCGATCGGCCGTTGCAAGCTACTGTTGACATGCTGTCAGGAACCTGAGCATCTAAATCTGCCTTCGGTAGTGGTGCGCTAATATTTATTGAACTTGACCCTTCACTTCTCCCGTCTCCGGTGTCAAACATTTTTGTTTCAGTTTTTCGCCTGATCAATTCGTCGCGTTTTGCAAACGAATCTGTTCGAACGGACGACTGGACAGCTACGTGCTTCCTTCCGTGTTTTTTCGATGTCCCCGTGGAATCGGCGGACGTTATCAAGTCATTTTTTTCCTTCGGCATTTTCCTAGTGATTCGTTGATCATCTTGGCTTAGAGTTACAGCTGGGCTCTTTCGTGATTTGGTGGTGCACTTAGATGTTCTCGGTCGGTCGTTAATCCCTTTCAATGTGTCTTTGGAAGCTAGAAACAGTATTGTTAACCATAACCAAGTTCTCGTGCATTGGTGGTACTGAGAATAAATTCGTTTATGTACTCACGACTGGAAGGATTGACTGGTCTGTCTCCAATAATCGGATCAGAGTCATCTGTTTCGTCATCTACCTTCAAAGATTCGAAACGGTTGACGGAGATATGCATTTTTTTATTTCCGTTCTGGGGCATTTTATATTTAAAGTTATTTCGCTTTACGGCAGAAACGGTTTTTGCTACGACTGAAATAAAAAACAGTAATTTGAGATAAGTATAAAATTTTCATTGTTCCATGCATCTATACAATTTTAAATAAATTTTACCTTTTGGTGAATTTTTAACCGATTGCATTTCTGTCATTGGATTTTTCTTAATTTTCGTCTTTGAAACTGTTGCATCATTATCTGTGGTTTTCTTCACCTTTTTTGAACCTGATTTCGTCGAACACACTGTCGACATTTTACCAACATTTTTAAACCCCCCATTTGTAGATATAGCTTGAGGTCTTTTATTGATTTTCTTATCGGAAACTGTCTTCGAACCGAGGATTAATTCCGTTCGATAAAAACTCGACTCTACGAGCTTATCATCTACTCCGGTGAATTTTTCTTCTGCTGTTTTCATCTTCCTACAAGTGATAGGTACCGATATTACTTCTGGAAGATAATCATCCTCGATCTCGACGTCGAATTTGGAGCGCGTTTCGACGATTTGGAACTCCGTTCTTGTCCACGGGACGCGTTTAATTACAAACGACTGGGTGAACTTGAACGGTATATCGTTCTCAGGGCGCATCAGTTCGCACACCGAGGAAATCGCAAACTCCGTCGGATGCGGTCTGGTCGAGGTCATTACCGAGCGAACGCTCACCGTGCATTTACCGTATTCCATTCTTTTTACGAACCATCCGATCAAATACATGCCGTACATCTCATGATCAGGATGTCCGTGTTGCGCGAATATGTAAACAGATTGTTCGTTAAACAACTGTCGCAAAGCCCGCGGATTTGGTTTTCCCATTAGTGCATCAAAATATTTTGTTACGAATCCACTTCCGATGGACTCGATTTCTTCAGCGGCCATCGCGTTCGCCTTGTCCAAGTCGCTCATCATCTTGATATTTGACCTAACTTATACTCCGTTTTCCTAAAGTCGATGATTTTTTGTATTCTACAAAAAAGTTGTTTGCAATTATGTGCAAAATAATAAACGCCTTTACTTAACGAATGCTAACCGTTTAATGATTTTTGAAACCGATTTGTTGAAAGTCATAAGATTTATTAAATTTACGTCGCTATAGTTATACTGTATATTGCGGATATTATGAAAGCTATTAAACAAATATAATATGAGTAAAATGTAAAATTAATATGATAAAAATTTTAAAAAAAAATGTCTCATTTGATAGGTAGAAAAATGCTGTTCTATTATTGTTTTACATTTTTTTAAAATATTTTAATTACATTTCACGTGTAGTGCTAAAATACCTCGTGGTCTGGGTGTTTCAACGAAAATTATTTAGATAAATTTTACGAACACAGTTATTGTGTGTAATAAAACGATTGCTTTTGATAAATTATACAGAATTGTGTACGATATAATACATCTCCAGTTCAACCCTTACCCAGATATTGCATTTAATTTAAATATTACTGTATTATTAAGAATATCTGTTGTTTATTTAAATGCGTTATGACCTGTATGATAATATTATCAAATAAATTATATCAACAGGTAAAATGTGTAATCACTTTTGCAATCACGGTTATTGTAAAAAACTGTTCAGCAAGGCCTGAGCCGTATAGATATGGGTGTCTATAGCGACTCGTCAACAGTGGTGGTAACGGGTTGCGGCGGCGGTTGTGATTTATTTGGCGGTGTTTTCGTATTACGTTGGGGGGGGGCAGAGAGCTTAGAACATACCTTTTCCCTCTAGTTGTGCATGTTTTAAGTAAACTTTTTTTCAAACGTGTAAACAATTTTTCGTTATCAGCGAGCACCTACTAAGCTTGCTCTTAAATTTGATTCCTATCTAAAAACGGTCAATTTATAGTCTTCGAGGACAAAGTTTAAATCAGTAATAACGTGTTCCTATCAATTCTAATTTATTGTCTTTTGATTACACAACTGTAAATAAAGGTATACGACAGAAGTCAATGACGTTTTGAATATGTTTTGTAGATAGAGAATGTGAAATGTGAATATTAGAACCAACAGGTAATGGTTATATCCTTATATTATGAACGTACAATATTAAATCAACTGTCTTGAAACATATAATCTAATCAAATGTTCACAAACTTTTAATTTGATAATTATATTATTAAAGTTCCATGTTGCAAACATATAATTAAAACAAGTGTTAATATATTTAACAATTTATAATTTATGTTTAGATGATATCAGTGCCTAGTTCTAATTGTCAATTCCATGAATCGATTACAATAATAATACAATTAATTGATTACATTTTTATAATTATAATTTTTTTTTTTTTACTACTAGCACATACTTTTATTATAATATGATTATTATTTATTTTTATTCTTCCATGGTAAGCTTTCATGATATTTTGAATCGTTGAATCACACAAATCATCAAACATAGGTACTTTTGATGAATATTTACATACATATAGGTATAATTATATAAACTATTAATAAAGTATAATTAACATATTATTTTGTTAATCTAGGCGTTATTGGAATGTGATATTGGATTTCGTTGACCAGTTGGACCAATTTCGAACGCTTGGTCTAAAAATAAATTCTAACATGATCGACTTTTAAATCGTCTGAGATCGATCCTCAGTGGTGTATTTAAGGACAATCATGGTCAAAACCGAAAGAAATAAAAATAACTTTATACGATTAATATTGACGGAAATTTAAAGATTACATATCAGAGCATGAAGTTCGGTTAGAGAAACAAGCTTAATGATGATAGAACTCAACTAATGTAAACCCAATCTACTTGCTCACCACAAGTGAATACTTCAAAAAGTGGTTTATAGTTTGCACGTCATATCATAATTTTGTTTTACGCTTTATGTTTAATCAGTTAATTATATTAGAAATAAAAGTTATTTGTTAGTAATAAAAGATGGAATCTATCCAAGGAGGCAATTTTATATATCATACTAGTTTTAGCATTAAAATATATGTTATTAAATATCATATAAAATGTATAGTTAAATATTTTTTACGCAAAACTTTTCACTAGCTCGGTAACCAACTAGCTACAATCCACGTGTTGTGAATTGGTGTTCGTTGCTGCTCGCAGCTAGTTTACTAGTAACTACGATGACACGTGGTTTGTTTGCTAGTTTACGATGCCAAACGCCAGCGAGCAGCGAGTAAAGCAGGCCGGCTTTACTCGCCGATAGTTTACAACGAGACTGCTGGTCAGCTAGTGAACGCGATCACACCGGATGAATTCACCAGCAGCTTGTAAACTCGCTCAATGCAATCGAAGATAATTTTACCTTACATGTCTATTAAAAATATGTAATGCTAATAAATTGTGGATATTGGTTTCTTTTTTTTTCACGTGGTGACCACTGGTGACCAGTTCGTGGATGTCCGGGATCAACGTGCTGTTACCGAAATCGGTTAGGACCCGTAAAATTGTCTCGTATGAAGGCCCAACACATTTCAACAATTAATAACGTAGATCAATTTATACAATATAATATTTAATCGAGCAAAACATAACGTTGTATGTTTTTTAACAGTCGTCACGCACCAACGTCGTAAATTTCCAAATGATCGGACGTGATGTTGAACGTGTGTTCGGATAGCGCCGAACATAAAGTGAAAGAAGAAAAAACGGACAAAATAAAAATAATTATTCGTCGGCAACTAGCTAACATTTTTTAATTAATCAAAACAAGTAAAGCAAAAGATTAGCTATAAGCGTTGCCGTTTCAATACGTTTTCCATTTCAGTTGTCTTGACCTCAAAAGTGACGAACGGAACGACCACGACTCCTCGACCGGGTCGATCGCCATCGGCTCGTACAATTGTCGTGGCCGCGTCAGGGAGTTGCAAATGGATGAGGACCGCAGGTCGAACTTTATCCCTTCCGGCAACCACCACGTGGACCTCGTCTGGACCGATACTACTAGCGCGATCTGGCACAGTACGTGGTGTGTAAAAAAACATAAATGCAATATTCAGTTATTGACAGAAAAAATATGATTCACAAATTTTAATCTGTGGTCAAAATTAATACTTAAGAATTTAAACTATTTGACGTATTTGTACAATTAGAAATATTAAAAATTATATTTTAGATTTACTTAAGTTCATTTAGTTCAAGATTATTACTGTCACACCAATTGTTAATAAAATTAAGACATTTATTTGATTCTTTAAATAATTTATTTTAATTTTTATTCTTTACCAATACAATTGTATCATCTGCATAACATACAATTGTATTGGTAAAGAATAAAAATTAAAATAAATTATTTAAAGAATCAAATAAATGTCTTAATTTTATTAACAATTGGTACCACAAGGTACTGTTCTTGACCCAATATTATTTATAATTTATATTAATGGACTCTTAAATTATAAATAATATTGGGTCAAGAACAGTACCTTGTGGTACCGAAAAACTATTAGTATTTATATCATTCAGAATTCTTTCTAGTCGAACTTGTTGGGATCTATTAGAAATAAAAAATTAAATTAAATTAAGAGCATTACCTCTAATGCCACAGAAATCAAGTTTATATATTAATAATTAATGATTCGCGCTATTAAATGCTTTTTTAAAACCAAGAAAGATACCCAAAACTTTTATTTAACAAGATTTTTTATTGAAGTTATTACGAATGAAGTGGGAAGTTTTAACTAATGGGTCTATGGTTGACACATAAGAACGAAAACCATATTTATTTGGCGAAAAAAATGCATGTTTGTTTAGAAAACTCATTAGTCTTTTTTAAATAAATGTTTCAAAAATATTAGAAATAGTGAAATTTAATACAACGGACTTGTAATTACTACAAAGGTTTTTTCTCCTGATTTAAAAAGAGTTACAATAACAGTATTTTTATATGAGGAATGATGTTTACCAGAAATAATTAAAAATTAAAAATAATAGATAAAGGTATCAAAATTGTATCAGCCACTTTTTTTAGAAAAGAATTTGACAAATCATTTGTAAACAAAAAAAGAATTTTTCAATTAAAATTAACAATTTCAATAGGGTTTATTGGGTCAAAATAGATAGAATCATTTATATATCAATTTGTAAATAATTAACTTTAATTTATTAAAGTTTAATTTATTAATTTATTAAATTTAATTTATTATAATTGCTAGTATTTATCTCATCAGAAATATTTTTCCAATAATAATTAATTAATTTAATATCTCAGATTTGCAAGGAATATTTAAAACATTGCTGTTTAGACAGTTTATAATGGATTTTTTTTTTCTTAGTACAATATGAAACTTCATGTGAAACCTTCCATGTGGTTTATAAACTGTTTTTAGATTACTAAATAAATAGATAAATAGGGTACTATAATCTTCTTCTTCTTCTTTTGCCTCGCCTTCCTCCCAACTATTTGGGGTCGGCCACCTTTGTCCTCCACTTTACTCGGTCAATCACATCTCCTCTGCACACACCGACAGCCCTCATGTCATTCTCCAAAGTCTCCAACCATCTCTTTTTTGGTTTTCCTCTTCCTCTTTTCCCTTCAACGTCCATCTTCATAACCACTCTTACTGCATTCGTTTCCTCTCGCCTCATCACATGCCCAAACCATCTCAGCCTAATTTCTCTCATATTGTCCACAATTGGCGCTACACCAACATTACCTACTAAATAGGATACTATAATATAAATAACTATTGTTTTTTTATAAATAGATTCAAAAGATGACTATATTTAATATAATGTTGTTTAAGTTTTAAATCATAAGGTGCTTTAAGTTTTTTTTATAAAGTTTTTGTCTATTTTGGATAGAGATAAGAAGACTATAATCCATATTTTAATTTTATTGGTTTTATAAAATCTACTTTTCGAAATAGTGTTGACTTCACTCGTATTATTAAATCAGTTATCTTATAGTTAAATTTATCTAACAATAAGTCTACATCATTAACAATGAGTAAACTCTGCCAATCAAATGTGGAAATTAAAGTATTTAATACATTGAAATTAACGAATTTTTTGGTATTAAAATTATTGTTTAATATATTATCTTTTGTATTTCAATAAAATAATTTTTAATAAATAATGCCAACCTTATATGATCCGTAATATCTGTTTTAATAACAAAAATATATGCTTTTTAATAATGCTTTAGATATATTAATATTTTTAATAAAAATATGATCAATACAAGTCCTTGATGTATCGGTGACCCTAGTGTAAGAGTCAATAATGAAATAAAATTTGAATGATGCTAGAATATTTATGTAATTAGAAACATCATTAGATTTTTTAAGAATATTAATATTCATATCATTGCAGATAATTATTTTATCATTATTAGAATAGCCTGACGGAAAAGCATTAATGCTCATTAAGAAATTATTTTAATTAATTTTGGTGTTCTAAAAAATTGTTATTATTTTATAATTTTGAAGTCGAATTTAAAATGAATTTTAATAGAATTACAATCAGTTATGATATTAGTATTAAAACGAGTGATTATTATCGTATTTCTAATAAAAATAGTTACTCTATCGATAATGTTGTGAGTGACCGTGTATCACGCGTGCAGCACACGATCTCAACGATCGCTTGATTTCCATGATTCCTCGAACCACTTGGTGTCGGAGGAGTTACTTCTTTTCCGCTAACACGTTCTTGAACGTACATGACACGCGCGTGATTAAACTGACGACGGTTCGGGCGATAATCATTTATCCAAAGCTACCGCCGTTACGGTGCGCAGTCGACGGTTTAGCATTCAACTGCTTTCGGTCAACACATTGACGTTTTTAATAAAAAAAAAAAAATAAAAAAAGTTAACTTATCGATTTATTATGTTCATAATTTATTTTAAGTCCCATTAAAGCGTCTCAGTCCTGTCAATACGCACACACACACACACTCAAATACGAACGCACTTTTATACATATATAGAGAGAAAGAGAGAGAGAGAGAGTTGGTGGTTTAGAAAACGACGAACAGAAGATCTTTGCGAAAGGATTAAACGCGTTCATTATTATAATTATAATTATTATTGCAATATTATCGAACAAATGAAAAGGTGCAGGTATTACTAGGATATCGGACTTGACGGGGGATACGGTCTTGCGAAACGTTTTATACCTTTATCATACACCGGTGTTTGTTATAATGTATACGTATTATAATTTATGCAAGGGGACGTCGTTGCGCTGACACAATCGTATTTGGTGTTGTAGATCTATACAGGGGTGTATTCAGCTCTTCTTCCAGTGGGAGGGGGGGGGGGCGAAATTTGAACTCAAATCATAGGTTCTTATAAAAAACTTTGTACATAAACGACAGTGTACAGATTATATCTAAATAAATTGGCGAATCAACATTTTTCGATCGTTTCGCTTGCTTAAACTTCTAATTTTTACTCACATTCATAACCCATAACATTAATTATTGTAAATACATTCAACAATGTCCAGGGGGGGCGATTGCCTCTATCGCCCCCCCCCCTTGTATACGCCCCTGGATCTATATGTACCCAACACTCGTTTATTGCATAATGCACTAATGTGTACTAATGCACTAATGTACAGATGAACAGTATGTATTACATATTTGTGAGTGCGTGCGCACGCGTACATAGCGGTGGAAACGGGATTTACGGAATGACCAATTTTTGTCCCGCATGGAGAGCAATGTCAGTCTTATAGATTTATATTAGTCGAACCTACTACGCAGAGATTTGTAGTTTTACATACCTATTCCTAAATCTCGGATGAAAGTATAAAATATTTGTGTAGTAACAATTAACAATAAATATCACTCTGCGATGTTACATCATGCCATTCACGTACTCCACTATCTACTCGTATATACACGATCCAACTCGTATCGTGTTCGTTCGCACGTGAGCTGTATAGTCGTAGTGTATTGCACTAATATTACAGATTAAACTTGATCGAAAATATTGTCTATACAATTTAAGGAAAATTAATTCGCAATGGAAAATTATACAAGAAAGGTTTTGGGTATGATTCAAGTTATGTCAAAACAATTATTTTCCATCTAAACATACATTTATCAAATAAAAAGCAAATATCGAAACACGGTAAGTTGTAGGAAAAGGATGTAATCGAAATCATTCGGTAAGTACCTGTGATCTCCGTATCTACCCGAGAAAAAGAATATTGATCTTGGAAGTGAAAAAATTGGCTTAAGGTGGCCACACACTGCGGTTTTGTTTACACCGATGTAAGTGTGTGGGCAATAAAACGGATGAAACACACCGTACACGGAAACGGAATTAAAACTGAGGAGTTTGATATTTTGTCCATGTTCGGTGTTCGAAATGAAGAAAACCGAAGGTGTGTGTCCATATTCGGCGTTCGAACTAAAACCGTACAGTTTTAAAAACTATAAATAGCATATATAAATAACCCCAATATTATTATTATGAAGATGTTATTTTAGTACAGATAACAATTATGATTGTACAATATAATATAAATTTGGTATTAAATAATCAGAAAATAATTTAGTTTTGCTCTATACGTGAACTATTGACGACTCAATGTCGAAGGGTTACACAAAGTTGTTAGTAAAATAGTTAATAATGTCTTCAAGTGAAACTATTCGAGAATATAAAAGTAAGTAATATCATTATTATTACTGTGAATTTTAACTAAATTATTTGTTTTCGAGATTGATCAATTTTATTTATAATACGTAATATATTTTTATTATATTATTAATTCATCAGCCACTCGGCTACGACGAGTAATTCAGCTCAGTAGTGGCTCGAATGAGATATATTTGAATCACGTGATTCACAGAAATATTTATGGGTGGATGGGTATTCTAGTGTCCTAGTGTCCTACAGGCCCGACGACCATAGCTCGGCCAAGTCCACTGGATCTTATTTTTAATTTGAAACCGATATGTTATAAATGAGTCTACGATGTGATTCGTGCTTTAATAACCTATCTAAATAAATAATATTGAATTGTACTATGCTGCAATAACAAGTCTGTGACAGTGCATGTAAAATATCATAATATATGAAAAACGATTGTGAGCGGAGACGGTTTGTCCGTCTAAGATATGTTATACTATATTAATTATATTGTTATTATTTAAAAAAAAAAAGTAGGTATACATATTAACTAAATTCCAAATTAATCAAATCCAGGGGCAGATTTACTGTAACGTGACTACGTGAGCCATTCACCAGTTTCATGCACGTTGTATGCAAAAAAAAAATTAATATAAAATATAAATTTAGGTAAATATAATTATGAAATTAAGAAAAAGTAAAAATTAACTAAAAAATTGTGCCTCAAAAATATTACACCCTAGGCACGTGCCTTGGTGGCCTATGGGTAAATCCACCCCTGATCAAATCAGATTTTTCTATGTTCTCGACTCACTCGGTCATACAAATTACTATAAAGTATTAGTAAAAGTATATGATATCACTTATATACATCGCCTTTGTACGAGCCGCCACTGAATTAAATGGTATGTAAAAATATGAATAAAAAAACACACTAATTATTAGAGCAAGGACTTTCATGCACTAGAAAATCAACATTTATTAATCATCAAACAATTAATATGTGGTTAAATATTTCTCAAAAAATCATTTAATCACTTGTTTCTTTAGTCAGACAATTTAAATATGATTTGATCAAATCAATTTTATAAAACTCTCAAACAGAAATGTAATGCATTGGTAATCCATAATCAAAGTACTTTTGAAACATTGAGATGAATATTGAATGAAAAATAAAAAAAATGACTTTAAATAAATATAAATATGCAAATAAAACAATATGTGTTATTTTTATCGTATCGACAATAGGTTTTTTAGAAAATTTATATGCGTACTTTAGAATTTTGTAAAAATCATAAAAGCTTTAATGAAATATTGATTGGAAATCCCAAATTAATTACACACAAGCCATAAACAACAAAAGAGAATCCCTCTTGAAAGTAAAAACAAATATTTTAACAAAATATATTTAATATAATACTGGCTAATTGTATAAAGAATGCGATTGTATAAAAATATCTGACCACTAATCATAAATAAATAAACAAAATTATTGTTAGGTAAAAAAGAAAATCGACTGGACCGTTCATTTATACAACACCGATCGTTTTGATTGCGCGTAAAATATTATTTTGAATTAACAAAGTTGAAACAATTCAAATTTGTCAAACATTCTATTTGGATTATAAATTGAAGGTTAGTTAAACGAACGGAATGTATTCACACAGAAAATCTAGTAGAATTCCCACGACCGAAGCCCAATTTAAACGGTTCATGGGCCGTTACTGTATGAACGTGATGAGAAAACGTACGGTAGACGAACAGCTCGGCGACTTTGCGATGATATTAAAAACCACGGTGGAGTTGAAAATCGTTTATAAGAAAACCTGTTTGGAAGTCACCTATGGTATTGGACCCCAGAAAGCTACGGTGAATGGAATCGATGAATACGTAGGTGTTTATAAAAGAGAAATTAGCAGATTGCTTAAAGAGGTCATTTGTTTTTCTAGGTGTGCGTACGCCAGTGCAAACAAGAGATTTTACACAAATTAAGAGTGTTTTGCAACTATATCACTAGTTCTTCAAATTCTTCAGGTTTTGTCCAAGAGAACGAAACTCCCAACCCTATGAGAGATGTTTACTCCGAAGTTAGTTAAATTATTATTATCCGTTTTGTGAGTGTGATATCAACTGCGATGTATTCTATATGTTATCGTATAACACATATGAATAGATCTCACTGAGCAAACGGAACATAACACCGAAAACTAGCGATAAATCGCAAAATAAAGTGGTACTGGTAGATCCAGAAATGAACAATTTGAGTGTGCTAAAAGAAGTCGCAGTTTCAAATAAATCACCATTGGTCTTGAAAGTCAGCTATCTTCCAACGGAAATGAACACTGTCTACGAATTCGGATCGTGCTGTGCTTGGGTCAGAGGCACCACAGAATCGGTAAGTGTACTTTAGCAAGTATATTATTGCTTAAAATCCGATTTCTCAATATAGCGAGTACAATTTGTTTTCAGGAGTGCATACAACAATGCAAAAAGCAATTGTTGCATAAATTAAGAGTGTTAGCAAATAAGGTATCACCGTTGCCGTTGGACAGGAATAAACGTTTTCCCACCACAGTTGCAATAATACTAATATAAATAATTATGATTTTCACAGGCAATCTACCAGCCAGATTACAGCCCTATGTATGCAAAATTGTGTTCCGATGCGAACAAAAGGGCTTTGGACGACTCCGGGGAAAGCCAATTTGGATTCCCGAACGTGTTTAAATACGAATTGATAAAATCGTGCAAAAAAGTATTGAAGGAAGCAGGTCTTTTGCTCCCAACTAAACCACCTGGGTCAAACTCGCAACCAACCCAACTCCCCGGTACTCGTAGCACGTCTGAATCGGAAGAATTCGACGTAGAAGCGCGCATTCGTACGCTTGGAACTTGCAGGTAATTTTCCGTTAAGATACACGGTACGCGATATCCCTGCGTAGTTGGAATATTCTAATTTCGAATCGCAACGATTCGTAGGTTTATGGGTGAACTTTTTATGGAGAACGGCTTCCAGATGTTGAAAATAATACTGAGTACCGTGAACGCGTTCGTGCAAGCGAACGACTCGCATTCATTGGAATGTCTCTGCATGATCCTCACGATAATCGGACCAAAATTCGAAAAAGTAACGTACAATTGTCGAAATCGTATTGATTTATCATTTGTCATGGCTCATAAATAACCGATCGTGCATCGATTACGTACGATCAAAAACCTATCACACGTCTTTATTACACACGCGAATACTGATTTTAGATACCCGAAGTCTCTACCACCCAATGTTATGCGAAACAAGTTTACGAGCGGCTCAACTGCTACGCGATATGTGGGACCACGGACCACGGCCGCACCTTCTTGCCTTGGCGAACAAGAGTTATGATCAACCAACTCGTCAGTTTGCGAAATTTTTATTGGATTGACAGACAGCCGGAGTTGCCGAGAAACGTTTTCCCCGAAGACCCGAGCCCGTTCGCTACGTACGAGGTTGAGAGGATGTCGGAACGTAGTGGAAATCATCATAATTTGGGACGAAACCGAGCAGGAGCTGCGAGGTGCTCTCGAAAATGAGTACCGTAATAAGGAGGAGCGAAAGACTGAATCGTCGCCGCAAAAAGACATTTGTTGCTGCGGATTCTACCACTGGTACTAGTTTCTTACACGTTTCATTATTAATTCGAATTTTTTCCCTAGATAAATTTGCTTGTTCACCGTTGTGGTTCGACAACGGACGGACCTAACGTGTACATGGGACTACGAAGATAAAATAGCTCAGTTCGATTCGTTTTCTTCCTTCAAAGCGATCCGCGTACCTATTCTCGGATTTTTGGTGTGTAATTTGTGTGATCCAACCATTGTGTACGATTACGTTTATATGTTATTGAATCTGCGAGTTATTTATAAAAATATACATTGTGATTTATATAAATAAAAAATTGAATAATTGAACTATAAAATAACCCAGTGTTAGTTATATATATATATAACCTGAGAATAATCAGGATTTAATAACCAACCCCCAATGTGTAGAATATTCAAAACCTATTTTAAACATTATATTCGAATAAACCTATTTCTTTTAAGTAATTTTGATGAAATAAGTATGGTTCAAAATTGACTGAACACGAGCCACTTAAATTGTATTTATTACAGTTTTTTATTATTTAAAATACATAAATCATATATAATTATTTATTTTTGGTTACTCTTTGTATATTTTTATGTATTTTTTTTTTTTTTATATAATCGTTTGAAACAAAACAAACATATGCGCGTAGTAGACAAACAAAATGTTATCAAAAATTTATTTGGTAATTTTATAAAATATAATTTTATCGAGATGTGAAATAATATGATTATATCAATTGGCATAGTTATTTAGGTAATCATAAGTCATAACAATAATAATATGCATTTATTCCACACGAATATGCACTACTGCTAGATGTTTCATACTATAAGCGTGCGCAGACCTTAAATGCAGATGCAGCATATAAAATTAAACATCCCATTTTTAACAATCCACCCAATTATTGTTGAACTGTTAAAATGATTGATCATTATAATATAATGTATATTATATAGGTTGTGTTATTGTTACCAAAGTGGCTATAATAGAGTAATAATTTTTCTTTTTTTAACAATTGACAAATGTAAACATACTTCCTTATATTTATTCACTGCTTTTGAAAACACAAAGTTACAATTACTATCAGACATTATTAGTTGTATAACATAAAATCATAGAATAATTAGTTTATTTATTTATTTTTCTTATGATTAAATTTTATTAAATATGTCTTATGATTTATATTAAATTATTAAATTATGAATTGGCTCGACCGGCCCACATACCAATAAATCGGTCCGAAAAATGTGGCTGATGCAGGACATGAACTTTCTGCTGCACCCGTGCGCACGCCTACGTTTCATACCGATAAGTGGTAAATTATACCTACCTTTTAATTCGTAATTATTTATAGTGTTATTGGCTTCTATATATCATATAATATATATTGTGCTTATATTCTTATATACTATATTTATAATACAAGTCATGATAATGTAACTTTATATTCTTTATGTTATGTTATGTGATAAATTGGTATTCATATTCATATCATAAGTATTACAAACGTATTAATTAAGAATGACAAGGGAGATTCAGCACTAAAACAGCGAATGCTACAGTCCACAAAACAACCGTGTGCCGATTCTCTATGACGTCAATTAATTTATATAGAAGAGGGACAGAAACAACCACAAGGCAGATGAGTTCTAGTCACGGAACTGCAAGCAACTTTAGTTCACTTTGTATAAGAATTTTATTAACACTTTGAATTATTAAATAAACGTACTGTAAAAGTTAAAGTCTCATATTTTATTAAAAATAACACATCATCGACTGCATAAGTTGGAATCGAGCCGCCGGGGGCACGTAACAATAGTTAGATAAACCGTTTTGGTTATGAATTATGTATTCCTTGATTTAGACAAAGTGAATCATTTTAGTTTCAGTTGTCATAGTGCGAGTAGTTAAAACGAACAACCAAGAAAAAGTGCAAATGCTTTTAATTTATGATAGATGCGATAGAAATTCTTGTCAGTCAGCTAAAATGTATGCTGAACAATACTTAGGTCGTTATCATTCATCACACACATTGTTTATAACGAGTAAAATAGAAAATGTATTGATTAACCATAGAACATTTTTTGTAAAAGTAGTCCGACAAATAAGACAAAATAATATTAATGAAAATGTGGAACTTCAAGTCTTAGCATAAATTAGATTGAATCCACGATCTTTGGTTACACATGTTGGTTGAGCAGTTAAAATCTCATCAGGCCTTGTACAAAAAATTTTAATAAAACACAATGCGTATCCTCACTTACCTGAATTAGTTCAACATTTATGATCTGCAAATCCAGAAAGAAGGTTAAATTTCATTGCTTGGTTACTCATCTAAATCGATTCATGACCGTTATTTTTAAATAAGATATCATGGACTAATGAATCTAAATTCACCAAAAATAGAGTTATTAATAAGCAAAACAATCATTTATGATCAGATGTCAAACCCTATTAGCAGGGCTGTATTTAGACATTTTACGCCCTGGGCAACACATTTGAGCCGCCCTTTCATAAGCCATGACACCCCCCCTCCAAAAAAAATATATATGTCATACTATTATTATTAATATTAAAAATGGATGTACCCACCTGTAATATATATAATAACAAAACCAATTAAAATATATCTAAGAGTGATCATATACATAATGCGTCATAATACCAATATGTCGGTATACATTTGCTGCCCCCTAATGATAAAAAAAAATTGCCGATCGGAGCAACAAGGAACACTTTCCTCCCCCCCCAAATACGAGCCTGCCTATTGGGCAGTTGGTTATTACCAAACTCAGTGGGGTATAAATCTTTGGTGTGAACTTATCGGTGACAAATTATTAGGTCTGTGTCTCTACAAAGATAACTTAAATGCAAGGCGATATTTAACATTTTTAACAAATGTTTTACCGTTGATGTTAGAAACTTTACCATAAGCTATACTTCAAACCCAATATTTTGATCACGATAGAGCTTCTGCTCATAATGTTCATATTGTTCGAAATAATTTAAATCGGGTTTATGAAGGAAAGTGATTTAGCACTTATGAACCCACTGAATGGCCAGCAAGATCGCTAGGTATTACTCCACTTGATTTTTTTTTTATGAAACATTTGAAAACAATAGTCTACACAAATCCACCAGTTAATATAACAGATTAAAAAAATAAAATCGTGGTCGCATGTAATTAATTTATTGAAAATTGAATAATGTCAGCAATCAATAGAGGATGTCTACGACGTTGTCAACTATGCGTCGAAAATTATTATAAACATACGTATGGTAATTTTACTAATATTTTACTAGTTTATTGTAATCTAACATTTAGTGGCGTTACGCTATTTCATGAATCATTTGTGTTTATAAATATGATTATTGTGCATTTTATAATTTTGTAGTCCGAATAAAAATTTTCAATAACAGTTATACTGGTTTCAATCGTGATATAAAAATTATAATCTTATGACCGATTTTACGTGTCACTACATTTGTAGACATAGCATTTATAACGTTGTTACACAAACACAACAAGTCAATATTTATTATTTATAATAGATTTATATTTATTCACATTTTTAAACACCTTTGAAATGCAAAATATTTTAATTTAATAAAAGGACGAGACTCCTTGGTCAGATGAGTGTCTGCGGTCGTTGGTGACATATGAATGAGTGAATGGTATTGCGTAAATGGTATTTTAATTTAAAACCAAAATACCATCGTATTAAAAAAAAAAAAAAAAAAATTCTGAAGCCTATTAGATCAGTTTACGTTTCTGAAGATGATGTAAAAGAACCAAATTACAAGTTATAAGGCAAGAATTATGTACATGTTCAGTGAGTGCAAATAGTATCGATTAGCAGATATTAGGGTGTAAATACATTTTAATTAACACTCACTGTCCAATGTTAAATTAAATCAAAAGCGATCAGTTCCTTGAACCATATATGGGTCATGTTAATCATATTTTATCAATCCATATGTGATTAATTTCATAAATTTATTTCCCTGTAGATTTATTAGTATGGACTACATGCTAATTCAATAAACAAACCACGAACCACATATGGGTCATCGGACAGTAACCGTGTTAAATTATATATCGAATTATTTTTATAGTAATATAATAACAATAAAAGATATTTAATTTATAACTTTAACTCAAACGTGTGCGGTTTGGAACTGTCGACCTTTTAAATTTCCCATTCAAACAATAAAATAAATCTGTGCGGCGTTGAACGGTGTAAAATATGAGGTTATGAACGGTAAGTGCGCGGTTATAACGACTGTCGAATATCACTGCTGTTACACATTAATACTAGTAGTAGGTACATAATGTTGGCTAAATAGCGCGATTAAAATTTTAAAGTTGAAATATATTATTGTTTATTTTTTAAGCCCATATCACGGGCACTGCGATATACACAAACGTACAAAATGCAAGTGTTTTGTTCAATTAATAACCGTATCGATTGTGTCGTGAATTATGTAAGAAATGGATTACGCCCGATGCGTTATTGTTGGCCACTGGCTAGAAGTTGCTGAAATATTTATCAAGGCCACCGTAAAATGTTCGTCTTGTGGCGAACCGCCGTCCGTATATATGTTTTTTTTTCTTTTGGTATGCGGTCCTAAGTAAATTTGTGCAGTCACTGCAACTGGGTTTTCTTATTGTTTTTCTAGTTAAAAGCATTTGGAGCTAATGGCTACAAGTTTATTTTTATATTGTTTCGTACGATTGGCAAATCGCCTCACGATCACTATGTATTATTATTGAAACGTGAGCGCTATTCGACTTTTGTTTTATACATATATATCGTGTGTGCAGGAAAATTGTGCATGTTCACCGATTATTATTTCATTATTTTCCCAGTGTTGAAGCAAACATTTTTTACTATTATTTTTACTATTGTTCGCCATTTTCATTGCCTTGCCGCAAATGCATAAGAACAGTGTAATAGTGTTTGTCGAATTAAGCGAATGTTGCCTAAAATGATTATTTACAAATCGGGTGCAACACCGAGCGTTGGACCGTTGTACTCGGCTGGTCGACATAAACAGGTTACGATAATCGGGGCCAAAATGATTTTATCAAATCCGCCCTATGATATTATCAGTACATTACTGCCGGAGATTAAAATCGGTACACGTTAATAGTATTATGAATAGTACATATTTAGCGATTAACGCATATACTATACCTATACACATACATATCCACGTTGTAGGGCACATATAACACACAATGTTTATATATATAAAGTCCGTCTTAAACTAGGATGATATCATTTTGGAAATACTATACGTCCGAGGGTAGTTGATAGCGTTATTAAGTCCTGGTCATCCTCAAGGTACATGTATTTAACACGGTGTTATTTTATACTTCGGTATAACGATATTTTATTTAAATTAATAACAATGTACACATTTTATAAATAATTCGCATCCATTACAACGTCCAAAATACATTACATTAGTTGTGCAAGCAAATAACAAAATCGTTGATGTAACAACAGTGGCGTCTATCCGCCGTGTCCAGTAAAAATACAATCTGATAGACGCGATATATCGTCGCGACCGGTTGCCGCAACAAGTATATATACAAATCTGTACAAATGAAATAACAATCGATAGGATAATTTTGGAGTTAATTATATAATTTGGTGGTACTGGGGTAACGGACCTTAGTGTTAATACAAAATGTTAGTTGCTGCGACGGATGACAAAATTTCTGCAATAGTTGTTATGTAAGCGTGACAGGTCACGACGAAACTATTTCAAAAGTAATGTCTTCGCTATCCGAAGAGATCTTGAAAGGTGCAAAATATTCATCTCAAGTAGTACATACACACTTCAACGGATTTTAAACTGAACTGACGAGTGATAATATTTCTGTATTGGACAAATGCCCGAAAGTTTTCCATCGTAGCGTTAGGTCGCGTCTAACAAACCATAATTGACTAAAATGGACGCGACGACCGTTCATGGCTATCTGTTGTGGTACTCGGTCGCGGTAACGTATACGGCGTTGCAGACCGTACCTTAAGTGGTTTTATGACATCATTGTAGATTAGATGGAAAAAAATAGTGTAAACAGTAACAATTTAGAAGTAGTGGAGGAGCGTAATCGTACAGAATGGTAGGATCACACTATTTGCACACCAAAAGTATAGGTACGCCAGACCACTTCAAGGAAGCAAATGATTTGATAGATTACATTATCTTCGTAGTCCCACGTACTCGTTGGTCCGTCAATCGTTTGACCAAAACAGTGAACAAGCAAATTTATCTAGGGAAAAAATTCGAATTAATAATGAAACGTGTAAGAAACTAGTACCAGTTGTAGAATCCGCAGCAACAAATGTCTTTTTGCGGCGACGATTCAGTCTTTCGCTCCTCCTTATTACGGTACTCATTTTCGAGAGCACCTCGCAGCTCCTGCTCGGTTTCGTCCCAAATTATGACGATTTTCACTACGTTCCGACATCCTCTCAACCTCGTACGTAGCGAACAGGCTCGAGTCTTCGGGGAAAACGTTTCTCGGCAACTCCGGCTGTCTGTCAATCCAATAAAAATTTCGCAAACTGACGAGTTGGTTGATCATAACTCTTGTTCGCCAAGGCAAGAAAGTGCGGCCGTGGTCCGTGCTCCCGCATATCGCGTAGCAGTTGAGCCGCTCGTAAACTTGTTTCGCATAACATTGGGTGGTAGAGACTTCGGGTATCTAAAATCAGTATCCGCGTGTGTAAAAAGGACGTGTGATAGGTTTTTGATCGTACGTAATCGATGCACGATCGGTTATTTATGAGCCATGACAAATGATAAATCAATACGATTTCGACAATTGTACGTTACTTTTTCGAATTTTGGTCCGATTATCGTGAGGATCATGCAGAGACATTCCAATGAATGCGAGTCGTTCGCTTGCACGAACGCGTTCACGGTACTCAGTATTATTTTCAACATCTGGAAGCCGTTCTCCATAAAACTTCACCCATAAACCAGGGGCGTCATTTCAGTTTTTTTTCCGGGTGTGCAAACTTTTAGGCAGGCCAATTTTGACATTTCACCAGGCCATTAAAAAAAAAAATGTATATACATACATATAGGTAACCCATGCAAACCTATGTAAATATTTTTTTCTTCCCTTTTATAATTCTAATTGAAATTACTTATAACGACTAATGCAAATTTTAAATAGCTAGCAATTTAAAGAATTAAAAGCTTATAAACAATAAAAGCAAGCAGCTAAAGCCATTTCACTATTATTTGAAAAAAAGTCAAATAAGGTATTATGAAATACACTTTAATTCCAAAATTAAAAATCATTAATACAAAATATAAAAATATAAATTATTTTTAAATTTAAATTAGCGGATATCTGCGGGTTTTAATGTGTGCAAAAGCATTTACAGCCTCTTGCAAATCAATATTACTTGCTTCTTCCTTCTCAACTGCAATAACCATTAGATCATTTAATCTATTGTCGCCCATGGTGGTTCGTAAATATGTTTTTACTCTTTTGAGAGATGAAAAAAATCTTTCATTTGAAGCAGTGGATATTGGTAGTGTTTTTATTATAGAAATAATTTTTAAAGTTTCGCTAAATGCTTCGGGATAATCTTTAAGACATAATGTTATAGTATCTAAATCTATATTGTTTTTATTAGTTAATAACGTTTTAGCGGACGGAAATTCTGAATCAATTTTAATTTTGTTAAATTGAAAATAACTATAATGATTTATGAATGATGATATATATGGACTATTAGGATTGAAAAAATTATTGTTAGAACTGTCAAAAACTTCAAATAACTTAAAAAAATCTGTAGCTTGTTGGGAAAATCTCTCGTCCAGTTGCAAAACAAACCTGAAAATAATTATAATTTATAACTAACAAGCAAAGCATATTATTTAGAATTAACCAAATTGTATACTAATTAAATATTTTTTAAACAGTGAACTTGAGTTATATTCTAAAATAATAAATAGTACTAATAATACTTGAAAAAATATTAAAATATTTGAAATAACTTTACACTAAATAATTATTTTTAAGCAAAGCAGATGTTACTGATTTGCAAATGACTGAATTATTCAAGTTTAATGTTACTAAAATATATTATACTTATGAAAGGAAGTGCAATTAGCAATTAGCCAGTAGTTATTATATTTAAAAATTTTATAAAATAAATACTTTCCAACGCTGCACATAGATGATTTTTAAATTTTAAGTTTTTACCTATCTATGACATTGAACAAAACATCAGTTTTTACATTTTTCCCATTATGTTTTGCTTGCTTAGTTCCTGTTTGACCTAAAGTACTCATTATAAAAAAGTCTTCAAAATTTTTTGATGGTTCATATTTTTTTCTGAGGCGAATATTTCTTTCTTCTTCTTTTTCTATGGTTACTTGGTTCTTTATAGCACATATTTTTGCTTCATTATAAATATATGTAAAATTTTCTTCAGACCGTAGATTTATTAGTTGATTTTTTGTTGAATTTACTAAATTTATAGCTTTAGGTAATAAAATTGTAGAACATTGTAGTTGACATGATACACAATGAATAGTGCTCAAAATTTGTTCCATAATATACAAAATTGAAATAAACAGAAAAGTTGATATTTCTTCAAGTAAACCTATAGCTCTGGCTGCTTGATCATCTTGAACTGTTAATACTTTTAATACATCTTTAATTTCACTATACCGTATTTGAATTTTTTTAAGAGATGAATGCCAATAGGACCACCGAGATTCTACCAGACGTTCTAAATGTATTTCTTTTAGTTTCTTGTCTCTTTGAATTTTCATAAATAACTCATATCGTGTATGCCCATTCATTAAATATTTATACAGTGATTGAACTGTGTAAAAAAAATCAACTATATCAAATAGTAATTTTTATATTTGTATTTATCACGGACCACTGAGATAGATAAGAATATACTTATCTATCTCAGTGAATTTATATTGTAATTATCTTAAATCGGGCTTGCGTTGTATAAATTTGATAAGAGAACTGATAAACCAAAAATAAACAAAAACTTAAAATATTATTTTATTTATATTAAAATGAAAATTATGAAAACATGATGTATAAGTTAATTTTAACGGCGCATTGAAGTATTAATGGCGGGCCAGTCGGTAACATTTTTTAAGTTAGTGGTGCCGTTGCACACCCTGCCCCCCCCCTAAATGACGCCCCTGCCATAAACCTACGAATCGTTGCGATTCGAAATTAGAATATTCCAACTACGTAGGGATATCGCGTACCGTGTATCTTAACGGAAAATTACCTGCAAGTTCCAAGCGTACGAATGCGCGCTTCTACGTCGAATTCTTCCGATTCAGACGTGCTACGAGTACCGGGGAGTTGGGTTGGTTGCGAGTTTGACCCAGGTAGTTTAGTTGGGAGCAAAAGACCTGCTTCCTTCAATACTTTGTTGCACGATTTTATCAATTCGTATTTAAACACGTTCGGGAATCCAAATTGGCTTTCCCCGGAGTCGTCCAAAGCCCTTTTGTTCGCATCGGAACACAATTTCGCATACATAGGGCTGTAATCTGGCTGGTAGATTGCCTGTGAAAATCATAATTATTTATATTAGTATTATTGCAACTGTGGTGGGAAAACGTTTATTCCTGTCCAACGGCAACGGTGATACCTTTCGCACAATAAAATCTGTGACGAATCCCAGGTAAAATTTATTCGCATAACTGGTTTCCAAGAGAATATCGATAAACAGATCCGTGCTCTCGAAGAAATTTTGCTGTCCCAGGTTTTTCATCACAGCAGAAATTCTATCGATGTAGTTCTGAGAATAAAATGAAAACCACGTTTAATCGTTTTAACGACTATAATTACCATCAAGACGTTGTGTATATCGAGTAAAATAACTATTGTCTGTGAACAATATTTATTATACATCAAAGTGTTAGTCTTGGTTTTTATTATTATTCGTACGAGTATTGAATGTTAAAACATAACCGCCGTAAGACTCGAGATGGCTTCTCATTACCTCAGGCACACTTTTTTTACTGGTCATAGTTGTCCTCCTTGATTGATCAATAGTTAGATCATTGGCTGATGTACTTGTAGTATTTGCTAACACTCTTAATTTATGCAACAATTGCTTTTTGCATTGTTGTATGCACTCCTGAAAACAAATTGTACTTGCTATATTGAAAAATCGGATTTTAAGCAATAATATACTTGCTAAAGTACACGTACCGATTCTGTGGTGCCTCTGACCCAAGCACAGCACGATCCGAATTCGTAGACAGTGTCCATTTCCGTTGGAAGATAGCTGACTTTCAAGACCAATGGTGATTTATTTGAAACTGCGACTTCTTTTAGCACACTCAAATTGTTCATTTCTGGATCTACCAGTACCACTTTATTTTGCGATTTATCGCTAGTTTTCGGTGTTATGTTCCGTTTGCTCAGTGAGATCTTGACACGGCCCCAGTGCTTAGTCCTCTCTCTCAACCGTACACACTGCCACTCTGGCCTAAAAGGGGAGAATATCGAGAATAATGTTAGATTCGCAGTGGCTCATTGTTACGCGCCCGGCATTCCGGCGCGTGGAGTCGCGGGCTCAAAACCCGTACCGTGCTAATTTTTTCATTACTTTCTCGATATCTCTCCCTGGACCGGCCACAACAACTGTGGCCGCGTCAAATGGAACCACCGCCGGGGAGCCAATTTGTCACGTAGCACAATTACACACAAATTAATAATAATATTAATAATAAAGAAATAAAAGTAATTATCAGAAATTATAATATTCAGATTTATTATTATAATAATAATAAAGAAATAAAGGAAAATGTAATAATAAAAATTGTCATAAGACGCACAAAAATAATGTTAATAATAACAAAGGTAATAAGACGCGAGAAATAATAATTACAGTACAATGTCAAAGAAAAGGCCACGAAGACGGCTAAAAGCAGACAAGTTCGTCATTCGTTCGCGGCGGTCGGCTCACCGTCCGCGAACGCTTCGTGACACATCGCCGTCTCCAAAACTGGTTCTTTTAATCGCTCGGGCGTCCCGATTGATAATCGAACTTACGATGTTACAGTGGCAAGGGGGTGTAACGGGTGAGATCGCGGTATCCGTGAGACACGACCGTGTCAATCTATTCATATGTGTTATACGATAACATATAGAATACATCGCAGTTGATATCACACTCACAAAACGGATAATAATAATTTAACTAACTTCGGAGTAAACATCTCTCATAGGGTTGGGAGTTTCGTTCTCTTGGACAAAACCTGAAGAATTTGAAGAACTAGTGATATAGTTGCAAAACACTCTTAATTTGTGTATAATCTCTTGTTTGCACTGGCGTACGCACGCCTAGAAAAACAAATGACCTCTTTAAGCAATCTGCTAATTTCTCTTTTATAAACACCTACGTATTCATCGATTCCATTCACCGTAGCTTTCTGGGGTCCAATACCATAGGTGACTTCCAAACAGGTTTTCTTATAGACGATTTTCAACTCCACCGTGGTTTTTAATATCATCGAAAAGTCGCCGAGCTGTTCGTCTACCGTACGTTTTCTCATCACGTTCATACAATAACGGTCCATGAACCGTTTAAATTGGGCTTCGGTCGTGGGAATTCTACTAGATTTTCTGTGTGAATACATTCCGTTCGTTTAACTGACCTTCAGTTTACAATCCAAATATAATGTTTGACAAATTTGAAATGTTTCAACTTTGTTAATTCAAAATAATATTTTACGCGCAATCAAAACGTTCGGTGTTGTATAAATGAACGGTCCAGTCGATTTTCTTTTTTACCTAACAATAATTTTGTTTATTTATTTATGATTAGTGGTCAGATATTTTTATACAATCGTATTCCCTATACAA
The DNA here is from genome assembly GCA_034509805.1 of Sipha maydis. Classification (NCBI taxonomy): domain Eukaryota; kingdom Metazoa; phylum Arthropoda; class Insecta; order Hemiptera; family Aphididae; genus Sipha; species Sipha maydis. Next base: position 181,502 of record JASXSY010001986.1, on the reverse strand, counting down.
TTAACTAGTACCATATTAAATAGTTTTTGTTTAAAAATGTTCATGCTCCGATAACGATGAACATTTTTTTTAGTGTGTATTTTTTTTTTTTTGTTTTTTTATGAAAATGATCTTAGGCCTTGTGATCAGTGATCATCCACCATAATAAATCCATATGATTAATATTTAGTTCAATACATGGTTTTAAACAAGAATACTACTTCATTTGAATTCAAATATTAATTGAATATTAATTAGCCCAAATAGAATTTAGTGTTACAAAAAAAAGGTTTTGAGGTTGCTTCATTTGCTTTTATCTGTTCTTGTCCAAGAAGAACTATTACGAATATAATAAAATTAATAAAATATAAATATAAAAAAAAAAATATATAAAAAAGAACCGGATGGGCCTCGCTCTGCTGTACAGTTAGGGGTGGAGTGCACCTCGCTTATAGGATAGGTCATTATTATAATGGATTTGTTAAATTTGAATGCAATGATAGACATCATTGTATACGAATAACGATTCTGAACGGAGTTCATATGTTTGTCTAGGATATAATACATTGTTATTTATAAACATTGTAAAAAGGATATTTTATTTTGAAACGATAAATATATTTTTCAATTAGGATGGGTTGGCAGTTGCATACAGCGATATAGTTTGTCAGTCTAGAACATTCTACATTATATTATATTTTACATGTAATTTTATGTCAATATTCGATGTTCAAACGCTTATAAAAAAAAATTGTGCCTATGGATTTTAATAATTTTTGAATGACATTAAGAACTACTTCTGTGGAATATTCGATTAAATTTTCAAGTATTTTGTAGAAGCCAAATTTTTTTTATCACCGATTATAAAAATAAAATGTAAAAAAATCGAATATTTTAAATGACTATAAGTGGCTTAAAAATCAATATAATATTTTGAAAAAAATATTGCATAAAAGAAATACCAATCTTAACAGCTGGTAGAAATTTCAAAAATCTGCGACTTATACTTTTTGAATTATAACAAATATTTAAAATCGTCTGAGAATAAATCGCTATTTTATGCAATTTCTTAAATATTTAAATTTCAAACAGTCGTACAATTTTTTCTTCTTAGTCCGGTAGAAATTTTTTTAAAGATTTTTGAAGAGTAGCTCATAGATAACCTAGTGTTAAAATTTTGAACCTTAAGTATGAACAAAAAAAATTTTATGAATTTTTATCTACAAAATAACATGCAAATTATCGTGATTTTTACACATTTTATACAAATTTGAGAATTAAGGGCTTATAAAAAAAAATTGAGTTAACCGATCACCGATATTTTTTAGTTACGATAAGTTTAACTTATTATAAACCTAGTATAAAATTTTCAAGAGTTTTCGCTCAATCAATTAAATTTTATAGATGTTTAAAAACAAAAATTTAACAAAAATCGAAAATATAAATTGTCTATAAATAAGTCAAAATATGTCAAAATACTTTGAAATCTTAACCATGTATAGAGAACGTCAATATAAAGATTTGGTGAAAATTTCAAGTTGTTGCGATTTTTCATTTTTGAGTTAGAGCATTTTAAAAAAAACCGATATCTTTGTCAGTCTAGAATATTATACAGTATATTATATTTTACATGTAATTTTTTGTCAATATTCGCTGTTCAAACGCTTATAAAAAAAAATTGTGCCTATGGATTTTAATAATTTTTGAATGACATTAAGAACTACTTCTGTGGAATCTTCGATTAAATTTTCAAGTATTTTGAAGTAGCCAAATTTTTTTTATCACCGATTATAAAAATGAAATGTAAAAAAATCGAATATTTTAAATGACTATAAGTGGCTTAAAAATCAATATAATATTTTGAAAAAAATATGACATAAAAGAAATACCAATCTTAATAGCTGGTAGAAATTTCAAAAATCTGCGACTTATACTTTTTGAATTATAACAAATATTTAAAATCGTTTGAGAATAAATCGCTATTTTATGCAATTTCGTAAATATTTAAATTTCAAACAGTCATAAAATTTTTTCCTCTAATTCCGGTAGAAATTTTTTTAAAGATTTTTGAAGAGTAGCTTATAGATAACCTCGTGTTATGAATTTTTATCTACAAAATAACTTGCAAATTATCGTGATTTTTACATATTTCGTATAAATTGGAACTTTGAGCACTTATAAAAAAAAATTGTGACTTACGATTTTAGATTTTTTTTTATCAGTTAAGGAACAACTTATAAGAAACCTTGTATTAAAGTTCCAAGATTTTCTAGGCAGCCAAAAAAATTTTATCGTTATTTAAAAAAAAAATACTTAAAAAAATTGAAAATTTCAATTGTCTATAAATAGCTTAATAAAAGTCAAAATACTTTGAAAATTTAATGGTGTATAGAGAACGCTAATCTTAACATTTGTTGAAAATTTCAAGTATTTACATCGATTAGTTTTTGAGTTATAGCAAAATAAAAAATTTGATTATGTCGAAAACTGGTTTTGCGTAAAAACTCCCGTTTTTCCCAAATTTTTTTATGGTTTTTCCCGTCGCATTTAAAAAATATTGGAAATTTTTAACTTTTGACCCCCCAAAGTACCAAATAGATTCACTTTCCTTTCAGAAAAGTTGCTACATAAGGCAATCGAAGCAATTTTCTGCCAAAAAAGGTGTCGTCAGACACAAAAATTAAAAAAAATAAAAATAAATAAAAAAAAAAAAAAACACACATCATTGTAAAATCAATACATTCTTTACTCCGTTCAGAATCTAAAATATGCTTTATTTGAAACGGATTTATAATCAACATTCGATAAAAATTGTATTAAACATTGGTATTGTTTTGTAAAAAAAAATTGTAAAAAAATAAAATATTTGCACAAAATCATTTTCGATATGATGAATGTAGCACTGTGTATTTTTATATGGCCACGTATTTATAAGTACGTTATATATATATATATATATATATATATATTTATACTAATAAGCGTATTTTTTTTTTATTAGCATACACTTTTCATCTTAAAGTTTCTGAAGTTCTATAATGACCATGGGCTTTACGTCTCAATTTAATTTTATCTTTAAAGGCTAATAAGGTTCACGTGGGTAACATTATAATAACAAATTGTTTGATTTCGTTATACCGTAGTATTTATAATTTCATATTTTAGGTAAAATCCGTTTTAATATTAATTAATACGATTAGGCGAAAAAGGATGCGAACCAATTTCAGGTGGTTAATTAAAACGAAAAAGCTGCGGTTCTCAATTTTTATTGTAATTTTTATATGCGTATCATTAAAAATAGTTTTCTCTTAACGTTCGAAGTTTCTATAGTGCTTATAGTTACACAGGATCGTAACAATCTAAATCAAATATTTTTTTTCTACTTCATTAAACATGGCAAAGCGGCTGATAGTTTCGACAAACTGTGTTATACAATCAATTACTAACTCCTTATTAAATGGCATACATGTCTATGTATACCTTACGTAGTAATGGTATACATATAATAAATATAATGTTCACGGAACGCTCCAAATGGTATGTCTGGGATCATCAGCATCCCGGCGTTTTTTTCGCCACTTAATGCCCTGTAATCGCGTATTGTTCTTCCACGGCTCTGAAATGATTATAATATTATGTAGCGCATGCAGAGTACGTACCACTGTAGCATATTATCGTCTAGAAATTGAGTGTACGAACGCAGGCAAACACTCCGCTACGATGTTTGAATACCGTAATTACATTTCGGAGCGGAGACCATAATGAATCGAACATTCATCGTTATAAACATTTTAATTAAAATGCGTAAGTGTCTCGATTTATTTAACTGCGAACCGTTATGATAACTATGTCATTAGTTATCGCGATGATACAGTCGTCTTTGCCGCGGTAGCATGTAACGTAATATATATACATATATAAAAAATATCGAATGGAAACGTTTGCATCAGAGTTGAAGTCATCATTGTACACATTTATATACTCACAGGCTACAGACTCCGCAGTTGTCGATATATAATTCTAGTGAGCTTCGCTTAATGGGATCACTGCAATTACATTATGGGCTTATAGAAAGACCCGTTCATTGAAATCGAAAACAAAAAAACTCGTATCGAATCTTATGTTCCTGATCTTGAATTATTTAACATTTTATTGAAATCGTAGTGTACCGGATTATTGAATAAGTTTTTATTTTATTTTTTTTTTTTTTTAACATTCATATCGATCAAATAGTTTTTCAATCTGATTAAGTTATTCGAAAAAAAATTTACCGTAGAAAGTTGGAATTTATCAATGTATACGTTATACGTTGCATCATTCTATTGCAGTCAATATTCAAGTATTTTTCTTAAATACTTTGCTTATTGAACTGGGTTTTAATTTCAGACTATTATGAAAGTCAAATTGAAAGTAGCACGGATTCAATCTAAAACCAATAACTTCGTTTCCTTATTTTAAATGCATTTTTCTATGATTTCAGTTTAATTTTAAGTAAATGTGTTAACAGAACCAAAATAATCTTCATCAATGTGATTTTTCATTAAGCAGCAGTCACTTTATTAATTATATCGGATAGATTCATGCGTTTTGCGTTTTGCAATCTCTTCTCCGCAGTGACTGTGGTCCGCGACACGTCGCCAATTATTCCAAAGTAAATAAATAAGTAATAATGTATAAAGATCGACCATGTTTGGCGATCAGTGGTGCAACTAGGATCTAGGAGCTTCGATGATAAGGTTAATCTGTAGTCCTATAACTATTGAAATATCGGTAAATTAAATTTTTTTCAATAAAGACTATTTACTACTTACTTATCAAAAGACGCGTCATTCAATTGTTTCGCGATAAAATACCCTTCAAGTTTACTTCTATGATGAGGCCCCCTAAGAGTCTTAGGGCCCTGATCTTAAATATCGCCATCCACCCCGGTTTTTGCGCCATTTTTGGTGATCCACGAAACATCTTGCCACGCGACGAACGTCGTAGATCTCGTCATATGTTATACAGTCTGTGTAGTAACGCAAAAATAATATTTATTATTGTATATTATACATTATTATTGAATAAGAATTGCAAGAACTGAAATAATTTTTGAAAATTGAACTTTTACTTCCTCTGTCTATCGAAACGTTTTCAAAAAAAAAAAACTTATAGAACTTGAAAGTTTGAAGTTATATATCGTACAACATTTTTATTTTATAATTAAGATTTAAATAAATTAGAGATCTGTCAAGTTTGTAATTTTTAGAGTTATTTAAATTGTGGGAGGCGATTCACAGAAATCTCAATCAATTATTGTGATATAATTATGTTTCCCATTAAATGTTGAATGTTTTTGAATGTATAATGTATGAAATACTATAGAAGCATAAGATTCCTGAAAATACAATTAATACGTTATTTTTTTCATCTATATTTATGTTTATAATTAATCAAATGTTCAGTTCAGTCGTATCGCTCAACATGACCACACGCAGATTCGTTTCGTTTACGCTCCGTTATCATTGTAGCGCGCTCGTTAGTTTTATAAAAAATTCAATAGTACGATACCAACAATTAACGTCATAATGAACAACAAAGGTCAAACTTCCAAACGGAATCTTTCAAATTCATCCATGTCACCGATTCACGAGGATAAAAAAACTAAAAAATTTATTTCACCAAATAGATACGCCGCTCTCTACCTCGAAGACACCGACTTAAAAGTAACCACCCTCCATCCGTTAGTTTTTCCGCCGATCATGTTGAACCACCTATCACCGATATCGATCAAGTAGACGACTTGCCGGCTCCTCCACTCTATATCAAAAACATCAAAAACTACGCATCTTTCAACAATGTATTATTAAATCTCACCGGCCCAAAAGGCTTCACCTGTAAATCGTCGTCGCAATTCCTCATTGTTCAGCCTTCGGGGCGAGTCAACTTTAATAAAATTACTAAACATTTAAATGAAACCGACGCCGAATTTCATTCATTTCAACCTCGCTCATACCGCTCATACAAGATTGCCATCAGAAATCTACATTTCACCACCACAAGTACCGATATCGTTTCCGCTCTATCCGAACTTGGGCATTCAGTCGTGCGGGTGCAAAACGTCATAGACAAATTCAAACGATCCCTCCCATTATTTTTCGTAGAGGTCACTCCGAACGAAAATAATGTAGATATTCATAAAATCACGTCGTTACTAAACACCAAGGTAATAATTGAAAAACGGCACACAAAGTCAACGGGTCCACCACAATGCTTTAGATGTCAATCGTACGGTCACACTCGCAATTACTGCAACCATTCTCCTCGCTGCGTCAAATGTGGAGAGGGTCACCTTTCCGAGGAGTGCACTAAAGAACGCTCCAGTCCTGCCAAATGCGCTCTCTGTTCAATGGACCACACAGCAAATTTCAGGGGCTGTCCAATATTCAAAAATCTTTCAAAAAAATTACCTTTAAAGACCAAGACTACCGACCATCTTAACAACTCTGTGCCTAAAACGTATGCAGAAGTAACTAAAACTCATAATACTCCCACAGAAAATATCTCCGGTATTTTCTCCCAATTCATATCTAATTTAAATACTCTTATCAACCCATTCATCACACTTCTCTCCTCAGTCTTAAATACACTTATTGCCAAAAACACTATCTAACATTTTTCATATCGTTCTATTTATGATTTCCTTTCCTATTTCATCCAATTATCCAATTTCGTTATCACTATTTAATTAATTTTGCAGTAATATTATTCTTATAAAATCGTTTTTATTATTAACCTAATAGTTACAGTGATAATTAATTGTAATTGTGTAATGTATCTTATCTTATCTTATAACTTTGTATTTAATATTCTAAATAATTGTAGAGCTATCATAGTTATTACTAAAAGCTAATAAAAAAATAATCAAATGTTATAAAATCGAATTATTTTTGTTTTTGTTTTACCTTATCAAGTATTCAAGTTTATTTCACCTACAATCAATTCCATATCATATTTTTTTACGTATACACGGTTCACAGTAGTGTATGTAACTTAACTCTGTAGGGTTTGGATTACGAATAAAATCCCACTTAAGAAGGGTGGGGGTTATACTTTTTTTATCCCTATCCGAAAAAAAACAAACAAATGGAGCCTTGGTGTTTACTTATTGCACATTCGGCGACACTTCATCAGCAACATAAGCAATACGCGGTTTCTGTATTATTCTTATATAAGCTCTATCACGGAATATGTGAAATTTCATGTATTCTGTGATACCACGTGAGTTATATTCCTGTCATCATTATATCATATTATTGTTAAGATAAAGCGATAAACGAATTATTATATTACTTTTCATAGTCATGCTTTTGTTGTCTGTTGACCGCTATATTACTTATCAATTATGACATATTAGTTTTTTGTTAAAAATAAAATATCTGAATAAATATCTTAATAATCCTAAACTTGGATTTTTTTTTTTTAATCGACATTTCAATAATTGCACACCATCCATTCTGAACATCACGAGTCACCATACCACATTTGTTCGATTTTATTGAGGTCCCTCAGGGGCGTCCTCAGGGAGGGTGGCGAATAGGATAGTCTTTTCCATGGTCTTTTTTCTTCAAATTTTGTTATTTATTATATAACATACCAGAAAAATAAATAAACGTGAATATATGTATGAAGCACATCATTTAAACCTTGCATATCTATAAACTGTGTTCAAGTATATTCATGTTAGAATTCAATCCATTTTTATCTATTATCCGTTGAGCAATACCTATATTTAACTTTTTTTTTTTTTTATTAAGAAATATACTTCATGTATAATTTAAACGTCGTATGTTGTATCTCATAAGCAAAATATATTTACAACACTTTTAATATTATGGGCCTAAGTTCGAATTTAAGGGAGTAGTCTGAGTAGGCCCAGTGATCCCCATTATTTTATGATATTTAAATTAGGCTACAGCAAAAATATTTTTTTCATGTTTACACATATTTAATTTGATAATATTGAACTCTATTTTGACGTTTAAAATTTACCTGCAGATTAATAAGATCCCATTCCTGTACAGTGAGTCAATTTACCTACTAAATGTTCCTCCAGAATCAGACTTTATGTGTTGTAAAATACATTTGATGCCAATTGTTTATACTTTTTTCTACTTACGTACATAAACAATACGTAGAACACATGTTTGGTTCAACGTTATAATTAATGCAGATCATAGGCGTGCGCACGGGGGCAGCAGAGGCAGCATATGCTGCCCCTGGACTTTATTTGGGGCTACCGGGGCCGGCAAATATTAAATAATGGGCCTCGGTAAAATTATATTTCCACAAATGATTTTTTTTTTTTATTGGTCAAGTATAGATATGAATATTTTATGATTATAGAATTTATCAATATAAAACTAATAGACCTGTCTACTATAAAAATAAATAGCCATGATCAGGGGCGTAGCCAGGGGGGGTGTTACAGGTGTAGTAACACCCCCCTTCCAGCTGAAGTATACTTATGTCTTATAAAGATAAAGATGCATCATTAACCGATTATTTATCAATACGAAAAACAATAATTATTACGATAACAATAATGTGAAGCAATAAAGAAGGACCCCGGCATTAATTATAATTTTAAACAGTTTTTTTTTTTTTCTATTAATTATTATAATATATAAGATAAAAAATTTTAAATTTTAATAAAAAATGTTCTCATAAACCATTATCTATTCACTTGTAATGCGTTTTTACAAAATTATAGGTAAAGGTATTAGTTTTATCAGTATAATTTTGTCAATTAATTTTAAATAACACCTCCCCTTTGAAATTCCTAGCTACGCGCCTGGCCATGATTAATCTGTATTCTATGGCCATGATTTTTAATCGTAAATATTATTATCATTCATGGTCAACAAATCTAAAAATAAACTGGGTTTTTAACGTTATCGTAATATCGTACACTAATTTGCCATAACGATGCTGGTCCGCCACAATATGAATGATAGACGATATTAAATAGCGATTAGCAATTAGGTAATTGGACTGTTGGAGTTGCACTCGCACATCTTAATATTTTTCGACGTGTGACGTGCTCATTGCTCAATACCTACATTATTATAAGACTATAATAATAGTAAGTTGTAACATTACTGTTGTGTCATGTCCGGTAAACGAAAGGGCGGAGCTGAAAAAAGCCCATGAAAAGAAAAGATTGTTGCTTTTGAATGCGAGTGATAAATGTTTTAAGTTATAGGACTTGTTTTCAATAAATTCAAAACTTTCAAATACGCCAAGTACATTGAAATCTGCCACCAATGCTGTTGGGCAATCCAATGATAGAATCGGTAAGTTTTATTATAAGTATTTTATATCATAGTATAATTTAATATTTTTATGGTTTTAGTTTTAAACGAAATAAAAGATCTTATTACAGTCGAAAAAATCTATTCAAGTTTATCAAATTATATGTTTGGTAAGATATGAATATAATATTAACAAATTATTAATTAAGTAGGTAAGCTTTATAAAATGGTCCTAAATAGTTAAATTCATACCTAATCAAATTATTGTTAAATTTAATAAAATGTTAATTAAGTACTTGTTTCATCTCCTTACATTATGGTATTTAAATAATTTTTCAATTTTAGATGATAAATGTAATGTTGAACCTGATGAAGCCAATGCATTAGTTGATATATCACTGAAAATTATGTCCAATGTAAAAAATCTTATTATGGCAGATAAAATTGATTCAAGTGTATCCAATGATAGTTTTGGTAAGTTGTTATAAAAATAATAAATATTAACAAATTATTAATTAAGTAAGTATTAAAAAATATTCAATCAAATAATTGTTAAATTTAATAAAATGTTAATTAAATACTTGTTCCATCTCCTTACATTACGGTATTTAAATAATTTTTCAATTTTAGATGATAAATGTAATGTTGAACCTGATGAAGCCAATGCATTAGTTAATACATCACTGAAAACTATGTTCAATGTAATAAATCTTATTATGGCAGATAAAATTGATTCAAGTGTATCCAATGGTAGTATTGGTAAGTTATTAAAATAATAAGTATTAACAAATTAATAATTAAGTAAATATTAAAAAATAATCATGATCAAATAATTGTTAAATTTAATTTCTAAAATGTGACAACAACACTTACATTGTTAGGTAGTATGTATTATGTACCTCCTATACTTAACTTTTAAATGTAAAACGTAAAATCAATTTTTATTTTTTGTTTAGAAATTTAGAAATTACTGAATTTTATTATTTTTATTAGATATAATTGATAAAGTTAACAAAAATGACATTAAATTATTTCATATAACATAATTTATCCTTTTTTTATATTATTTATATTATAAAATATTATGCAGTAATAACCTGATTATGTGTTTTAGTACCCGTACATAATAATGATCCGATAAACCAACTTCCAGTGAATCGTCTTGAACTCAGAGATCGAATATCAGCTGGTCCATACTGCCCAAACATGGAATCTTATCCAAAAACAATGCAAGGAGCATCAGAAAGATCGTTTCAAAAATCCTGGTTTGAAAAATATGTATGGTTAGAATATAGTCCATCTAAAGACCTAGCATTTTGTTTTCCATGTAGGATCTTTAAGGGTAATAATTTAAACAGCAGTCAATTAGATGATGCATTTTCTAAAACTGGTTTCTGTAGTTGGTATAGAGGTATTAATCATTTTAATAAACATCAAATGACTAAATCTCATATTTTTAGTATCCAAGCAATGGCCGATTACTTAAATACTACTGTTGATCAACAAATAGATATAAGTAGAAAAGAATATATTTCCAATTGTGAAAGTGAGCGTTTGTGCAATAGAGAAATTATGAAGTGTTTGATAGATATAACTTTGTGTCTTGTTAAAGGAGGAAGGCCTTTTAGAGGTCATGATGAAGGAGAAAAAAGTAATCAAAAGGGTTTATTCAAAGAAATAGTTAATACTTTTGCTAAATATGAAATAGTTTTGAATGAACACTTTAAAAATGGCCCAAGAAATGCAAAATATACCAGTAATAGAATCCAAAACGACCTAATTAGTTCCATACATAATGTTCTTATTAAAAAAGTAAAAGCGGATTTACGAAATGTATATATTTCAATCTTATCCGATGAAACTAGTGATGTTGGTCATCATTAGAGACCGGATTTTTATGTTTTTACATATTTTTACTGATAGTATGCAGCTCCAGTTAGAAAAGTTTTCTGGACATTTCATTTAACTATGAACTGATATACAAAAGTTTTTAGAGCATAAAAAAGAATATTTCGAGGTTAAAGAATATTTTGTGCAAAAAACATGTTTTAGGAATATATTGGTATACTGGGGTTTAATTTAAATATTTTATAAAAAATCTAATGGTTTATAAAATATTTAAATTAAACCCCAGTATACCAATATATTCCTAAAACATGTTTTTTGCACAAAATATTCTTTAACCTCGAAATATTATTATAATAATTATTTATTATATATTATAATTATATATATTATAATTATTTATTATATTTATAATAATATTATAATAATTATAAATATTATTATAATATATTATTTATCTTGATGAAAGGAACATTGATAAGAAAATCAATTAAAAATAATGATTCTCTATAATAAAGGATAATAAAAATAAGATAAGAGAATATATTATATTCTCTTTTCTTATTTTTATAGACGGACCATGGTAAATGTTCCCGCTAAAATCCAACTTTACACCTACTATGGCAGCTGACATGAAATGGGTACAAATAATATCAGTAGATGTGGAAAGGTCATTCAGTAAATATAAACTTATATTAACTAAAAAAAGAACCAACATGTCTTCAGAACACTTAGAGCAGTATATTCAGGCCCGGCTCAGGTGTTCAAACGAACATAGGCGAAATTTAGTTTTTGCCGCCCCTTACGTGTAAATATTACATCATAGCATATAAAAGAATATTTTGATGAAATTATAGAGCATAGAAACATCTTATTTCTAAGGTTTTAAGCGCATATAAATCCGGTCTCTAGTCATCATGAACAACTTTCAACCGTTATACGATATTTTGATGATCAAATGAATAGACCTGTTGAAACTTTTCTTGATTTAATACGGTTAGTTTCTGTTAATGCTGAATCTATATTCACAGCTATAAGTAATATTATACATTTCAAATTTGGTATAGGTTGGTCATCAATAATTGCTGTGTGTTTTAATGGGGCCTCTACAATGTCTGGTAATATAGGTGGGGTACAAAGAAAATTCAAAGAGATGAATGCAAACATTTTGTATGTGCATTGCTATGCACACTGCTTAAATTTGTCATTAATTGATTCAATTACAAGTAATACAAGTAACAAAAATCAAGTAGTATTTAACTTTTTAGGATCTGTTCAATTTTTATACTCTTTTATTGAAAGCAGCCCTACTCGACATGTTATTTTTAAAAATATAGCTAAAGAACATGGGTCTAATCTTCAAACGTTAAAGTCATGCTCAACAGCAAGGTGGGCATGTCGCTCAGAAGCAGTAAATGCTATTAAACATAACTATAGAGCATTATTGAAAGCGTTAGACAAAATAACAAAAAAAGAGTTTGTTACCAGATGTAAAAATAAAAGGCTTAGGACTTAAAAGTCAAATCAAATCATTCAATTTTATTTTTTGTATGAATATGATGCAACCTATTTTACAACTAGTTTTAAAAGTGAGTTCTTCATTACAAACTCCAAAGTTAGATCTTTTATCTGCAGTTAAACATATTCAATCTCTTAAGTCTTCACTAATTTCAATGAGAAATTCATATGATGAATTTGAATGAATTTTTAAAAATACTAAAAATGTTTGTATTAATCATAATATTATTATATCTCTTATTAAAAATAGGAAAATATCTAAAAAAAATAGATAATGCTACCCAAACACAGCATATTTTTAAAACTAAGTTTGATGAAATGAGAGTGAATGTTTATAATACAACTTTAGATACATTAATTAATGGACTGGACTTAAGATTTAAGCAAGAAACATTAGAAATAATATAATAGGTAATCTTGTGAATTTGGATATTAAAATAAAAAATTATAACTCAGAATTTGACCTATTGAATAAATATTTCCATATTTCTAAAGAATCATTAATTTCTGAGATGACCCTTTTGAAACAATTAGAAGATACTCCTAAAGGTACTTGCTCTGGTTCTGTTTATAAGTGGCTTGACTGGTTAAACAAATGTGATCGATCAAATATTTTTAATAATTTTTTTCTGTGTTTAAAAATGTTTGTTATTATCCCTGTCACGAGTTGTGGTTGTGAGAGGAGTTTTTCTAAACTTACCATTGTTAAAAGCAAACTTAGATCTACCATGGCACAAGATAGACTAAATGCATTATTGTTTCTATTTGTCGAACAAGAATTAACTTTTTCTGTAAAAATTAAGAGTGAAATTGATGAATTTAAAAATTTATTACCTGTAGAGCGTAGATTAGTATTATAAGTTTGTAAAAAAAGTGTATGAATGTTAATAAGAGGTTTTATTGTTTTATTTACAACCAATTGTTATTACTTTAATTATTATTTTTAAAATATATACTATATATTATTATTAATGTTTGTTTATTTTATCATATTATAAATAATATTATTAACTGTAGGCAGACTTGGGTAAAATACTTTTAAATCGTACAGTATAAAACTTATAATTATATGCGTTGTATACAGTATAAAAATAAAATCACTAATAAACAAAAATAACTAAAAATAAGCATCCTGCAGAATTAACAGGATCGGCAAATAAATTATTAAATTTACCAGCGTCAACTGCCCAGTTAGATAGAGTGTTTTCAAACTGGTCATACATTCACAATTCTCTCCAGAACCGTTTGAATCTAGAACGTTCCAGAAAACTTTTAAGTATTAACTACTCACTTAAATTAAATTAAAAACACAAAGTTCATCAAAATAATATTAATTAGTATACTAATATAGTATATAATTATAATTAAAAGTTTATAATGTTAATATTTCAGTTTAAATAATTCTATACAAGTAATTGTTTCTTCTTAATATGTATTAATTAATAAAGAATAGAAGTGTCAAAGGAAATATAAATTATTTTATTTTATACAAATATTCCATATTAACTTGACAACATAAACATTTTTCTTTACAATATGAATAGGAATTTAATAATATATTATATTTTGTGTCTGTGGTAATATTTTATTGTTTTTATTTTTAGGTACCTATTTGAAAGAATAAGAAAGAAAATTGCAAATAAAAATATTTTTTTATAATTATAAAATAATTATACCTATATTGTAATATATTACCTACCTAATATATAATTTTTTACTAAGTATAAGAATAAAAAACCTAACTTGATATCTAAAATAGGAAGTATTTTTAGTTTTTAAAAATAAATTTCAAAAACAGAACATATTATACGTTTTATACGCGTATATTATCAACCCTGCTAATAACTAGCCTCAATTGTCCTCAGTTGCATTAATTTCAGAATTTATACAAGAAATACAAGGAATAAAGAAATATTTTTGATGTGACATTATAATTAATTTCATGTTCATATCTAATTACATTGCTTAATTAATATGCATATTAGATTTATAATGATACTTGGATTTTAAATATGCTAAATATTCCAATTAATTATTAATTACGATTGTTGATTATTTATTATTACTTTTTTAACGATAATTTTATTTTTGATTTGTTTTTGAATGGAGTTTACTCCGTACGAATAATATAAATTATTAGTAAGTTAGTTGATAATAAGCTAAGTTGATTTCACACAAGATGAGAACTGAATCAGGGTCGGGAGTCCCGCATAACTTTAGTAAAAGTCGTGTGAATATCTAGCACTCTAGATTTAATTTTACTATCATATTATAATAATCACATTATATTACAATTTGAAGACCATATAAAATATTACAAACTAAAATATGTAAACATTTTTGAGAAATGCATTTAACCAAAATATCATTTTTTGACACATTATTGTGATTAATGAAAAATCTGTTTCTTTAAAATATATTTGGTGTTCTAGATTTAAATATAAACACAAACACCTTAAATCAGACTTACAAAATATAAATTTCAAGGCAAATATTGCAATAACTCTTGTTATTAAGCTTCTTAAGGCTCATTTTTAACCTTGATATTAATACACATACTTATTATTTATACACTAACGAGTTTGCACCTTAAATTTATTCATCTAAATGCGTTAAACAAATCAGTGATATACATGTATATATATCCACATGTATATATATCCTAATAAAAATTTGAGTATAATACATAATCCTTTAATTTATGATAGAATAATCTTTTTAGTACTATATAATGTATATATAATGTCAATAACGTTTTTATTGTGAGTGAAAATAAACTATTGGTTTATTTACTCAAACAAATGATATGCATAATGAAACAACAATGAAGTTGTTTTGTCAACGGCTCGATTTAATTGGTTATGACGAAAATTTGGTTTAGGGATCCCTTTTCTATCTAGTTATGCCACTGCCCATATACCTTCAATGTATTAGTATACAATACTATTATCCGATGTACTCGTACAGCGAACCTAAAGCAACCGGTATCGCATACTTTATCAAACGTCTTTGTTCAGACAACGAGTATAATGAAAAGTTCGTGCACTTAAGGTTTGTTTTGTCGATGAACTATTCCTATTACGAATCTGCTGTTAAATGTCACGTCGAAAGTTCTTTTACATTTATACATACTTAAATACCAACTGTATGTGTTTTCTGAGGTCGTTTGATTCGGAAAAGAGAAACAAATAGGTTAGTGATAGAGCGGAAGATAAATTACGATTGGTTGTCGTCGTAAAAAATATATAAATTGTTTACACGAATATTAATAAAGAAATGCACGCGTGTACAGCGATATTTATTGTGTACCAGTATCGTAAACCTCATACGGCATTAAAACTCTATGACCAGAACTCTATGGTCAGATGAAAAATAATATTTTTTACGCGAAAATAATGAATAATATTGTGATGAAGTGTCGCGGACTTGGTATGAAATATGTACGGTGGTGGTGGTTCGGAAAGAAAAATCGTTGAAACTCATGAAAACGATTTGAAAAAAAAAAAGAAAAAAAAAAAACAATAAAAAAAATTAGATTGTCCCATCAAACTTGACCTTAGGATCTTTTAGTTCGTATTACGGTTTAAAATAATTTTGTTTCGGTAATTTATTAAAACATAATATTATAATGAATGTCACTAAAAGCCCAAAAAATGAAACAAATCGTTAAAATGTGTACAAACTTCTTTTTTTATGCATATATATTTCAGCATTTAGTCTTGATATAAAACTTGACATTTTTAGTCATCAAGCTCTGCCTCGTTTATAAACCTTACTAAAGACTCACGCTAAACAAAAAAAAAAACCCATACACCGATCTAATTGTGTTTAATAATATCGTATAAATTATTCGCAAATGCTACGTTTAGCGATTAATGTAAATCGAGCCATAAATTACGTTTACATGTATTGCCTGGGATCTAGACAATTATTTTTATGTTAATAAAATAAAAATAAAAATAACGATTTTCATTAATAAACTATATACAAGCAGTTTTTATTTATATTCATAAAATACACTATCTTAGGCATGGTGTGTAACAGCAAAACGTATACAAGATTTTTTTCTCGGTTTTGAGTTATGTTAGTTAGAAAGGGGAAAAAATGATTAACGTTGTACAGCAACAATATATTCCCTTCCGTCGGAAGCAAAAAAAACTGACATTTACGGGGGATAAATAGGTATGTGAGACGGATAAGTTTTTTTTTGCACCAGACGAAATTCAGCCGCAATATCGGAAGGCGAAACCAGCACATGGTTCTAATTCAAAAAGAAGAAAATACCAATGGTTGCGATTGCATACAAATTGGTAAATCTGCGTCACTCGTGCATTTCTTGGAAAATCGACCTTAAGTGATAACACTTCCGCGCAGATCAGTCGTAAAACTAAACAAATGACCGGTTTCAAAAAAGAATAACGGTCTTATTATGAGTGAAAATAAATTATTGGTTTATTCACTCAAACAAATTATATGCTTAAATGAAAAAACAATGAAGTTATTTTGTCAAAGGCTTGATTTAACTGGTTATGACAAAAATTTGGTTGGGCCCTTATATTATGAAGATATCTTAGGGCACCCTGCGATCGGGTTAGATCGACACTGGATGCGATATTTGTTCGTGGTTCACAAAAGTGGTCAGAACTCAGAACTTAGTCATGTGTATAATCTATATACTGTAAAATCATATCAAAAGCCACACACAAATATTTGTATATGTTTGAAAATATGCATACGAGTATTTGGGCATATATATCCGAGATAGATGTTTTGAATTGCATTCGAATGCAAATTTAATTTTAGGCATATATATCCAAGATAGTTAGATGATGTTTTGAATTGCATTCGTGTGCAAATTTAATTTTAAAATCTAATATAAATTCCTACCACTACCTAGACAACATTATTAAATTTCACAAAAAAATAATTTGACTGCGGTCGATCAAACATTCAAGAGATTTTTTAGATCATAATTTACGTTATTGAGGTGTGTACAGAATTTAAAAATCGATGTACAATCCAAAAAAGATGTCGAGAAGCCGTTTAAGATTTAATGTGATTGCTAAAGAGTTTGTATGTTGTTCGTGAATAGTTAAAGTAATATTTATATTTTATTTATATTTTTATTAAATCATTTATGCTCGTATGGAGTTATACGATAACGATTACTATAATATAGATTACATACAAGAGTACGTCGTATGAAATAAATTAAAACACAATATGTTACAAATTTATTGATTTATGTTCAACTAATTTATGGCAAAATGTTTTAAATTTAAAATACTATCGATGGAGAAATCAAAACAGCTTAAATTATTATTTAGTTACTATTTAATGTACTTATTATAGTTTAATTAAAATAAATATACATTTCTGTGCATGGGACTGTTAAAAAATATTTTTTACTCGTGGTCCACTATAGTATTAACGGAGGTAACGAGTGTTGACATGGAGTAGGTACATTCAATTATATTATCGTTTATAAAAATTAGAAATTAGAAACATCAATAAAGTTATTCAAAGTTATATGAACAAAAATGTATCAAATTTTTCAATTTTTATCAATTAGACTTATTCGTTTGTTGTATACTACACAAGTATAATTCGAATTGAAAGTTAGATTGTATTATCGCGTAGAATAAAGTTGTTTATCATTACAAGTTGTTAAAACCTTCGCAATTCGTTTCATTAAAACCAAAATTTCCATACTCTTTTGTACAAATAATAGAACTTATGTAATATATATGCGTGTATCGAAACCGAGATCCGATTATGATAATTAAATACTTAAGTCCCTAAAGTTCTGTATCTAGTTGAATATCACGTTAATAATTGAGGCGTGGCGAGGCAAAGTGATCTAAGTGCCAAAAATTGAAAAATACTTTTTTTACACCAGCGTCTTCCGAAATTTTTTTCATTCATGTATTCCTTGAACATTTATCAGAGTTTTGGGTGTACCGTAATCGATTTGATATTTTTTTTTTTATTTATTATCATGTAATTTTTTACATGTTATGAAATATTAAAAAACTCTGGTACGATTCGTGACAGACTTTTAAATTATTAATTTATTTCGCTTTAATAAAATAAAATTGATAACAAGTATTGCATGTTTCCGAGACGAAATGTATGAAATACTCGTAATTTAAATTCTAAACTTTTACTCTATTGCCCATTTTATTCTTGCATCTACTTCTTTTAAGTGTACGCATACCTCACTCCACAGATTGAGAAAGCTTTGGTTAATGTATTCATGTATGAACCATTATAGATATCCCATTAACTAAGCCAGTTAAAGTAATACTGGCAACACGAACAGGATTTTTGTTTATTACGATATAAATAAGAAGATTACAGTCGATAAAAAAAGTAGAATTTAGATTAAAGAGCTAGAAAAAACTATAGAAATAGGGTTTGATGAATTTCAATTTTAAAAACGAATTTTGATAAATTAAATAGTTTTCTATGCCTTAACCGAGGTGATTTTGATTGTTCTGAAATTCATAAGAGTTAATTATCAGGACGATCAGAAACCAATCCGGATTGACAAAGGAATAAAATTGAATAGAAAATAATAATGTCAGAGATTTGAATGACTAGAATGTAAAGATTAGAGGTGCAAAGCGTTAGAGTTTTATATAGAATGTATAGAATATTTCTGAAAGACGGAAACGTGAAAACGACCATCAAAATGTTAGCACACTTATGTCTTCAGCATACCATTTCAAAGATCACATATCGTATGCGTGTAGTGTTACAGAAATTAACTGACTGATTTTATTTTTCAAAATCGTGTACAACCTACTAACGGCAATTCAATCCAACTAATTGGCGTACATAGAAAAGGTAATCGAAAAATTATTAGAATTTAACAACTTGCAGCTGGTGTTACATGACTCCTGGATGAATACTGGACCAGTCGAAAACTGAATAATTCATCCGTGAGCGTTTGTTCGGTAACTTTTATTAACTTTTACCGACTTGAGCTAAAAGAACAATTATTTTTAATTTTTATTATTATTATTATTTTTTTTTTTTTACCTTGGAACGTTAAACTAATTAATTACGTCCAATGTAATTACGACCGTAGACTGCCAATCGATGGACACGAAGAATAAATATTAAAATCAAGGTGCAGATAAATAATACACTGCGTAATATTATAAATCCACCTTAATTATAAAAGTTAAAAAACACTTAAAAATAATTAAAAGTGTTGAACTCTGTGTACATATATAATGTTCCCAGGTATGGTACAGGCCACGTAATCCGAATCAAAGCTCTCGTGCTAATGCTAATTATTGAATTAAAAGATAATACAGGTTGTTCGTGACCTTTTTTGAAATCGAAAACATCAAACTACCAAAAATAACGTCAAATTTAATTAAAAAACCATGTTGGTGTTTATTTTAAGGATCACGTCGGCAACGTAGCAGACGTAAAGTGTAGTTTCGATGATGATGGCGTTAACAATTAGATTATAGATTTTCTGAACAAATGGTCAGGTATATTAATGCGAAAAAAAATTAAAAAAAAAAAAAACATAAAAAATTGGGTTACTTTTTAAACGAATAACATAAGCTGCAATATGTCAGTATGTATCGTAGAAATTTTTCCATTCAAATATGTGGATCTGTTTGTAAAATTAATATAAAAAAAAAAAAAACATATACACATACAGGGATATTCACATCGTCGCGAAACCAATAAGTTTGTGCGTTTCGCTCGAAATCTGAAACTAACTTTTATGCTTATATATATAACTTGTGTTTAATTTATTATAATAATTAATATAAGTCAATTAATGTAATTTTTTAATGTTTTTTTCCCCCAGTGTTTGCGGTTGACTAATATATGTATATTTACAACAACACGTTCCACGAGGCTGGGATATTATTAGGTACATGTACATAATACGATGATCGCAATGATTCATTTTACGCATTACATTCAGCCTACCACGTACGCAGAAAAATCCGTTGCTGTATCACGCGAGTAAATTTGTTATTTTGTTTTTAATCAATTGCTTGTGAATATTTTAATAAATGCGAGTGTGCCATGTGTTGGTGGTGTACAAATACAAACATATTGCACAAACGCGTCAAAACCAATTTTCCATTTGAGCTGTACACAAATTCGAGTGAGACACCACTGATCAAATTTTAGGTAGTTTTAACGAAACTTTTTCGAAATAAAATTCTGGGGCGATTGTAAACTCCGCCAGAATACCGGTCAAGATAAAAAGTCTAATGTAAACTCCGCCAGTTTTTTTTTCTTACCTGAAATGGGTGTATGTAAACTCCGCCAGTTATTTTTGTTTTGTATTGCCATGTGCCTTCTCACGTTAACTTCTATTGCGATGGTATATGTCGAATATACAAATGTAATAATACAAATGCCTGTGAATCTTTTCACATTCATCTAAGAAATTAATTTTATAAAAGTCACCCAAACGTTCACATTTTTAGTAAAGTTCTTATCGAATTTCAAACCCAAACTTATATTAAACTTAATGGCATAACTCAAGTAAATAAACTAAAAAATTCAAAATCAAAAAAAAAAATGACTGTATTACAGGAGGCTATAAATAAGTACACTAATGGAGTGATACAAGACCTTGAATATTTACAAATTGTATCACATCATTTTAGTTAACTATATATATATTTTTGGATTATAAAGTATAACGATTATTATTATGAAAAATATGATCGTTTTATTATTAATTATTAGGTATAACGATTTTTTTTACTATGATTTAAATATTTAATGTAGATAATTATTAATTATTATTATGAAAAATATGATTTTATATTATTACTTATTAGGTGTTTTTTAATAATATATTATATTAATTTTATACTACTACTTGATTTTATTCACTGGCGGAGTTTACATGAACTCAATTTTACCTGATTTTTTTCAGTGGCGGAGTTTACATGAACTTAATTTTACCTGTTTTTTTTTCTGGTGGAGTTTACAGTAAAAAAAGGTACTTGTGGCGGAGTTTACATGCGCCCAAAATACTGCCAATGGAGCAGGTTCACGGCTCTCAAAGATACCAGGTTTCCGATAAAAATAGAAGTATTATAATAATAAAACCGTTGGAGAATTTAACGAAATCTTTGGCAAAATAAACATTGGTTGTCTGCGTATCGGTGACTGAGTCCGAGATGCGTTACATAGTCTAATCGACCTGACTGCGAAATGGTCGATGACACGCGCAGGTTTGAACGTATCGAAAGTCTGAACATGTACCGAATATTGAGTTCTCGTTTTGTTTTAGAGTGCCTCGTTACAATGCGTTGTTTAAATAGTTTTTGCTCGAATTTTTTATGACAATTTTGAATACGATTGCATAGTTACAACTCTTATTTTTTACCTTTTACCATGATCACGGTCAAGAAAGGAATAAGAGAAACATCCATAGTTATTAAATAACAATGAATAATTTACCATGACGGATTCACAAATTAACTGCGATCGACGTACACAGATAGCAGCACATAGTCATGCGATTAAAGAAGTCTAACAATATTCATAATTTCATAGATTTTTTTAATTTTTAATTTTTATTTATTTAGAAAATTAACGATCTATGCTATTACACAAGATAATATGATCAAATAATTTACAAACACACGGAAAATATCATGGGAGGAAGGTCATCTTGTGATAGAACCCTATGTGAAAGGAGTTTATACATTCATTTATGCAAATTTAAACTATTAAAATTAAACAAAATGTAGAGGATACACGAGCACAATTTTCATTTGATAAGAAACCTGTGGTTTATTTGATCATATTTTCTTTGCGAATGTGTCTGTAATTGAACCTTCATTACTTTTAAAAGAGTCGTTAAAAAGTGTGTTGCACTTTATTCTCAACCGTGTATATACTAACGTGAATATTTTAATATTTACTGCAAAATAATTTTACGTGGTTCATTATAACTAGGGTTCGGGACTTGTTGCATTTGCATTTTCTTTTATAATGACTGTAGAACAATCCAAGTAGCATAAAAATTTGTTTTAAGACAACGGACTGAAATTCGAAAATTTGAATCGCATATTTTTGGATATTTCGCTGTTTCTTAGGGAAAACATCCATTAGACAAATTGATTGCAATTTAATTGTTAATTGGACTATATTTACTAATTTGTATGTTTTATATTAAATAAATATATTCTACAGTTAAAATATCTTTAAAATACTAATCATTTGTTTCATTGTAGGAGAAGAAGATGAAGAAAATGAATTGGATCATGTAGATTAATATTAATATCAATATTATAGTTTTAGTCTTATAGAGTTATTGTTGTCAAAAATTAACTAAACAACGAATATTGTCTATATTTAAAATTTAATATGAAATAATTGCTATGGTAAAATAATTCAGTTACATATTTTTGCGTATATTTCGGTAATTTTAAGTGCATATATGCGCGTGTGTACTTTCTATAATTTGTATGCAATAAGTCCCGATCCTAATTATAACCATTATATCAAACACATATTTGAAAACACATTGGTAAATTACTTGTTATGCAGCATATTCTTTGTAAACAAGCTAAGGGCTCGTGCTAAGTGTATTGCAGTAAGAGATTACTGCAACACGATTACGATCGTTTTACTTTTAAAAAATGCAACAATATTGCTTTCCTAGAAATATAAATGTTGTATTTTTTACAACTTTACTTCCCAACTGTACAGTAAATTCTACTGTAAATTAGAATAAGCTAATGATATTATTAAATATTTACTTTGTTTATTATGCTTCATTTTAATATTTTTAAATATCAAGTACATTTAAAAATTTTCAAAAAGACTACATTTATATTTCACGGAGCGAAATTATATTGCGTTTTTTTGCAAATAAATCTTTTTACATACGCTATCGTTTTCCAGTCATATATTTTGAAGCAATTAAAAAATAATCCTTTGACAAATAAAAACCGTTCAGATACAATTGATAGAGAACAGAAAACAGAGTGATTGAAAGTTGGAGCGTATACATTTACGACTTGCATTGGGCAATATCCATTTGCGTACATTTACTTTTTTTACTACCCATTTGTGCATAAAAACACAACTCAATAACGCTCAGTTAGTATATTTATATTTTTTTAAATTTAATTTAATTGCTTTTTGGTCGTTAATCCTACTTATTTGTTGCTATAACATTTTTTTTTACAATTTGTTTAATATTCCAATCAATTTATGTATTTTTTACATAATTATCTAAAAAAAATTGTCTAAAAAATTAAATTTATCTATGGTGTATTTTCGCTGAACATTAATAATGTTTTTTTGTTTTATTGAAAGTTAAGTCTAATTCTGATTGAATTTGTAATATTATGTGGATAACTAGGTACATGTTTGGATTTGACGAATAAAATTGGCTATTGTAATGACGATGGAATCTTTTTAAACGATTTGTTGTCTTTGGATTATTACTTGATGCATTGGCCCAAATATTTAAGAAAAAAAAACCAAAAATCATGCAAAACATAAATTTCAGGAATGCAATCTATGAATTTGTTGAACATAGTCTCGTAGGCGCAATTGGTAGCAAGTCTGTAAATTCGTCCGAGATTTTATCAAGTGGTAATAACTTGGACCGAAAAAACACTCTAAGCTTATGTCATATGCCAATTTTTGATGATTTATTTAAATAATATGTTTAAAAAAAAGTTTATTTTGTTAAATTTAAATATTTTGATAACAACTATTCCCAAGAGGGAAATCACAACAAAGTAAAGCTCAATACGGAAACTTTTACAGTATTACGAGCGGCTTTTTCGAAATAAACATAGAAAACATTTATTCAAAGTGTAATTAGTTGGCCATCAGTCAACATAATTTTTCTAAATTACTCCATAACACAGTCATTTTGTTAAGTATATATCTAATCTTTGTAGTTGCATAAAAAATGTTGAAGCGTCAGCAAACGTTCTTTCTCTAAAAACATGTACCCCGTTGGAAATTGCCAGTAAATTATTTTTGCACGCAATTGCAGTTTTATAATCACTTATAAAACAAAATTGTTCTCTCTTATATATAATTTTATTATATAGGTAAGTTCGATTGCAAGTTTGATTATTGTTAGTTAATTCGGAAAATGCATTATTTTCGTATAGAGTATAAAACGCCTAAACAAGTCTGAAATTCATATCTGAATGAGTTAAATTGATCGAAATATCTTACATATTTTGCAAATCACTACTAATAAATTTATTTGGAAGTATATGTAAGTTATAATTTGCCTTATGTTATGAAGAACTTCATAAAATGTCTCGAGAAATTTGTATGGATTAGATCTGTGTGTGTGTCTTGTGGTTATGAGTATTAATTACAATATATTCCATTAATTACCCTTTACACTTATTCACTATAAATCTTGATGTACGTTTTTTTTTGTTGCGTCTAAACAATACATCTCCGGATTTCAAGACACGAAACTTACTGTACTTATAGTTTTCAATATAAAAACAGAAACGTTTTCCTTTGCGCATTTCAAATACGTTAGATGTTTGGTTATTCGCGGTACTAACGAACCTAGCGTAGAGCTTTGGCAGTCGGTATGCATGCAGTCACGAATTGCTATGAAGAGAGGTTTAAAGGGTATTTTACACTAGTTACATAAGATAGTATAGCGGAATGGTCATTTGACCAAAGGCGATCTTCTTTGAGGGTTATCCCATTTGAGATGACAATAGTGTACCATTAGGTTGGGCCCTTATTATTTGAATAGTGTTTTCTGTGCACGTGCCGGAAGAGCCATTACTTATGGATTTTTAAAATGTAACATTTTCGAATGAAGCACATCATTACACGGATAAATAAGATGGTGCTCATCATTGTTAACGTAATGATGGCTAAATTTAATTGAATCAATTGAAATCAGTTATGTCAGTTGAGTTCATAATACCTTATTTTATCATTTCATCCTTAGAAAATATCATGTCTCCGTACACAATGGCAGAAAAGTTGTATGTGGACAGCCAACACTGTTTTTTCAAAAAAATTATCCTTTTGATTTTTTTAATCCCAAGCTATGACACGTTTTTTTTTCGGTGATATAAGATACTGTACGATTGTCCCTTATTGTACCTACCACGATTGCGTACGTTTGTGCGATTGCGTACGATTTTTTACGTGGCCCTTAAAACATTGCGTACGAAACTGAATGCAACGTTACCAACATGTTCTACAACAAAAATATTATTATAGTATATCTTATGTTTATATTTTACCAATGTTATAACTATAGACCGGATTTATATGCATTTTAAGTTGTAAAATATGCATGCAAACATGCACTAATAAAAGTCAAAATATGCAAGAAAGGAATGCAAAACATGCAAAATAATTTTTGGTTATTACAGCTATTTATTTATTGTAAAGTTATAAAATCAAAACATAAATTATGAATTAAAAAAATTTAAATAAAATAAAAAAATATACAATTTTTTTCGATATTGGAAAAACAATAAGAAACAATAATATAATCCATATTGACCTTGGTTAAATTATGACGGCGGTTTGTGATGATATTTTTGTATGCAGAAAAACTTCGTTCCACATCAACGCTCGTTATGGGCGCATATTTAAAACTCGACAATTTTCCGGGGAAAAATGTTTGATGGAGGAACTCTTTAAGTCAACAGTCTCACCTAGGTGTATTTTATCAATTTCTTTTAAAATTATCAAGCCTTTATTTTTATTAATAATTTCGGAACATTTTTTTTTTTATTAATTCGTTATTATCATTTTCAGCAACATTAATACTAGAATTCATAACTTGTTCAAAAATGTGTAAAGCATCTATGAGTAACAAACCTGAAGTCTCAAGCTTTTTAATGCTTTCAACAATAATCGAAAAATTTGTTTTAATATAAGTTAAATCGTTAATTATAATATTTGATTTAGTTAGAATTTGTTTACAGTTTTGAATGCTTTTGACATAATCTTCTTGTAGGTTTTGAATAAAATTTTTAAAATTTTCAAAATTATCTGCATAAAATATTGCCGATTCTAACCAAGCACCCCATCGTGTTATTATAGGTTGAGGATGGTTTATTATGTAAAGTTGCATGATATAATTGAATTCTATAAGGAACTTTCAAAAATATATTTTTCCGTTGTTAATTAAATCGTTTATAACTTATAACTGTAAAGCAGATTGTTGTCTCTTATTATAAAAATAATAATACGTCAAATCTATAATTCACAAAATAATAATAATATTATAGTCAATTTATAATATATATATATATATAGAATACAATAAAAATATTAATTATAAATTATAAATTAAAACTTGAGATTTGTTGAAATCAGTTAAAATGCTGTCATAACAACTTTTGTTAGCACATAACAATTTCAACAATCTGTCTTTGCATTGTCTTATAAAACCATATTTATGCGAAGAAACCACAACTAATTCTTTTTCACGTTCTGATATAACTTTTAATGAATTGATTATGGTTAAATGTGATATTAATTCATACCACTTTAACATCGCACTATTACTAACTAGCACTAATACCAGTAACTTATCAAATGGCAGTTGGTCGTATATAACGAAGTTAATGGAAATCCGATATAATAATCGGAATTTAATATTATTATATAGTGTTTTATAGAATATCGAAACGTATTGGTCTGGGAACAATAGTTACAGTAACGTTTATGAAACTATCAAGTATAAGCAATAATTTCCCAAAACAAAGTTATATTACAAATTTTTAAAGTTGTAAACAACGGCAACATTGCATTAAGTTTGGGTAGGTAGAACATACGCAATCGCAATAGGGCTGTCCCAAGGTTTTTCGGGGCCAGGGTTAAATTCATTTGGGAGCCCTTCGACTATAATAATAACTTATTTTCAATTGTTATTATTATTAATAAGATATGATAAACAAAATACAAACTGAGTCCAACACAATTCTTGCAAACGTATTTATCCAAACCTTAACCAATCGAGCTCATTTAAATTCATGTACTGCATTACATACTTACATAATATAATTGAATATAATTCATATTACTTATATGAATATTATTCAATAAATTAACATAACATGCGCATTGTATGACTGTATAAGTATTACAAATTATAATATGCGGATGACGCAGAGAAGATAATTTTTGTCTCAACAACGGTGGTCAGGGGCAGTTCGTTATTATTAATTATTATACATCAAGACTTTATAGGGGCCTCTAAAAAATATTCCAACAATGGACCAAATGGTAAAATTGACAATGACAAAAATGGTTTCGTTCGCCCTCCCCCCTCCCACTGAATGGCCCTGAATCGCAATAGTGAAAGAAGTCCATACGCAACAGTAAGTAACGCAGCCATTTTTTTTTTTTGTATTTTTTTCAGACAATAATATTATTATCAAATGTTTAATAACAATAAAGTGTAAGAATTTATTTACGTTCAACTGCGTATTTCTTATAACTAATACGTTACGCTGTACGTAATAGATACGAGTATGTAATATGAAATAATAATACTATACAACTCGCAGTCTTATATTTATATAATAATACAAGATATATCGATTCCTCCATCCCTTTCATCCCTCTGCTACCGTAAAGCAAACGTAAAAATAATCAAATCGGTTTGCGTACACATTTCAAGACAAAAACATTTCCATCTGCACCTCATAAATCATTGCAATGATATCTCGTGCGTGCGTGGTAGTTGAATATTTTAAATCATTTCACGATGGCACTCTGTATACACGGCGCGATGACGACCCTTGCACAATGAATACATACCGCATTTACGGCAAATCTTTTTAACAGTTTAACACGAAAATAAATCATACCGCGCTTTTAGCCTGTATTTCCTGTGCACTTTTGTCCGATGTACATTGTACATCACACATATGGCACGACAAACAGTCGAGCGTGTTGCCAACGTTCGCCATTTGTCATTGACGTGTACGCGTGATCTCTGGAAAGATGAAAAACGCAGAATAACTACATATATATGTAGTCTGAATGGTAAAATAATCACCGCATCTGTTACTGTTTTGAAAAGTTCTCGGATACAGTAACAATTCAAGCAATGGAAATAAAATACTTTTTGAGTACATGAATAAATGTTTTAAGTGTAGACGCTACACTTATATAGTATGTCGCAACGGATATACTCCTAGAAAATGTGTAAAATCTCGAGGTCTCTATTTCACGTGTATTTAAAAACACGGATACAGGGGCGTATTCAGCTCTTCTTCCAGGGGGGGGGGGGTGAAATTTGAACTCAAATTATAGGTTCTTATAAAAAAATTTGTACATAAACGACAGTGTACAAATTATAAATAAATTGGCGGATCAACATTTTTCGATCGTTTCGCTTGCTTAAACTTCTAATTTTTACCCACTTTCATAACCCATAACATTAATTATTGTAAATACATTCAACAATATCCAGGGGGGGCGATCGCCCCTATCGCCTCCCCTCCTTATATACGCCCCTGCACGGATACCCGTGTTTTTAACAAAACGGTTAGGTAGGCCCATGTAATTAAAATACACGTGTACAAGTGTATTTAGAGTCCATGTACCCGTGTATTATAGAATCCGTGTGCTTGTAGTCCGTGTTTTTAATGTCCGTCTACCCTGATCTGACATTACATTATATTACACTATACAGATAATCCTACAATATTTCCAAATTATAAATACAAAATATTATTAATTTTAAGTTTATAAAAACTACTGGACCTTAAACACACGGGTAATTTTAATACACGGGTAGATACAATTTTAATGCACGTGTACATGAAATTCAAAAACACGTGTAATTAAATACACGGGTATTCATACATTTTACTATTTAAAGTACGGACTACGTGTTCACGTGTATATCAATACACGTACCAGACCGAGAGCCCTAGTAAAATCCCGCTGAAAATAACATGTTAATATCGATAATTATGTATATTATTAGTGCAATCATATAGTTTTAGACAACTTTAGTAATACTTTAGTGCAATACTGAAAACGAGTTACGCTTTACTAAAATTCAAAGAGCTCGGCAGTGAAAATATAAAAACTAGGCAATTGTATTTACATTATTAAAATTGTATGCGAGTTCAACGAATATTAAAAAAAAAAAAAAAAAAAATAGATAAGAACTATCGTTTTATGATACTTTCATAAGTATTCCTGTAGTAAATATATACTTTCTTGGGTTTATGATCGAAACTGTTAAATGTAAAAGAACATTTCAACCTACGAATATATGAATTTTTCATTTTTATCAGTGACATCAAGACATGTCCGTTCCACAACTTATCAAGTTTGCACTTCACGAATAGATCGAATTGAAAAGAAGAATATAATATACCATTTGAAGGCAAATTTTTATCAAATCAAACAGTTTTTGTTTCAACAACTATTTGTTGTATGATTTAATTATATTATGTGGGGTTTATTTCAATACAATACACCATCATAAATTATTAATAAGTCTTGAATGATCATCATTATCTAGAAATTATAATGTACGGAAACAATTGTATCATAGCCAAGGTTTGTATACTTACATGTGTACCGATTTAACCGATTGTTTTGGACATTTCATTTACATGTCTTAATTAGTTCTATGGACAGTTTCACCGCAACCGATTTTAGTGATATTTATTGAATATGCAAATAAATGTTATGTGGAACGTGGCTGGCAAATGATTACTTGTCAACCGGACTCTCGTGATCTGCCAGATAGCGATTCGAAACCCATATAAAGGTATAAGTTATATCATCAAAAACTGTGTACTAATATTATACTTATGTCAAAATATATAAATATATAAATGTTAATCTACTACGACCACAACATTAACACTATTCAACTGGTTATTATGTAATTGGTAAGTATCTTTAATGAAACAATATTACATTGACAGTTATGTAATACTAGTTTAAATTGTATTTCATTAATTATTTTAAATTTTTAAAATATTATTTTTTATTCATATCACATTTAAAAAAAAAAAAAAAAATGTAGGCATAATTCTAAATGAAAAATTAACGGAAACGAAAGTCATTGAAATAAAAAAATAAACTTTAAATATTTCTCTCTCATTGCAGTTAACAATTTAAATAAATTGTCTGTGTAAATAATTATAAGTCATAAAATGGATGAAAACTAAAAAATACACTCTTACCATCGGTAATGTATAATTAAACGATTCCTAATTGTTATTGATTTTTCAGGTAAAAATGTAAATATGTTCCTCGTTATATTTATGAAATAATTGATCGATTTTTCACGAAAACAGAACTATTCACTCAAGTTCGTGTTTATATAAAATATATAATCTGTATTTTTTCTTAAAAATAGTTTACAGCTAGGGTGTGTCCGACGAAAACAACGAGGGTATTTACTTACTACTGCTCGGCGTCACCGAGACACCGAGTGCAACATGCAACTGTAAAAAAGCATAAATCGTAAATTTTGGCCATAAAACATTAAAACATACGGTTTTTCTAGGAGTGGTCGAGTCGATATTTACGGTTTTCAGTTACTTCTTGATGGTTCAATAGATACGAACGTGAAAAATAATCAAATGTATGTTTTTTTTTTATCTCAACCGTGATCCACCCATTTGTAACATTATAACAATGGTAACTCGAAAATATTTATTTTTAATTATGTATCTGCATAAAACCTTATCGGATTTATAATAATTAAACATATATAAGAATACGATATTATCGAGAAAATATTTTTTCATTTTAATTCGGCCATAAGTGCATTTATTATAGTTTGAAGCGTTTAATCATTAAATTAAAAATATGAACGTAGATATCACAATTATGATTTTGCAAATTAAACAACATCGTACACGTAACATAAATGTGATAGCTGAAGTGTAAAATTAACGTTGGATATACTATTACATAATATAGTAGTATGAATATCATCTCAATTATAACTATTGCAATAATTGCAATAATTATTCAGATGGAATCAATTTAATATTGAACCAGAATCAATAAAAGTAATTTTAATAATATTAATTAGTTGTATGTTTCAAAATAAACGCGATATTTAGTTTTTCTTTATAAATGTTGTGTTGATACAATATATTTCTAAAATATAAATAAGTATCATTTTAATATTTTGACAGGGTCTGGATGATAAAACTTTCATTTCATACAAACAGTTGCAGCACTTAAGATTTGTCCGGTACGCAGAAGTCATTCTGCATAATACGTTGAAAACAAACTCGTACATGTATATTGGGGTCACGGACACTAAGAAACGACGGGAAAAAGAGTTGTCGATATTTTTTTCAACATACTTTATTATATTCACTTCCTGGCGAAAAAGGTTTTTGAGTACTCGATAATTTGCTTAAAATGTAATTATTGTTTTAGACAATGTACGGCGAACAAAGGACCACTTATGTACTGTAAAATATAATATTTTATTCAAATGCAATTAACTTAGAATGTACCGTTTTATTGTTGTGGATGTAAATTTAATATGCTCAACGATGCAATAGTAGGGTTACAATCGTGCAAACCGACAGTAGTGTACTGATAATACCAATATAACCAATAAGAGGTATGAATTGTTGTTAGAGAACATATAAGATTGAGAAAACGGAATATTAAAGAGGGATTAGGCAGATTTCAACGAAATCATTTCTGTAAGTAGGTATCGACTGCGTGGTCATAATTCTCGATTCTGAACAGACCGAGAAATGTATTTTATTATAATGATACCATATTTCCGTCAAAGACATGCACAGACACTAGTTTCCGGTCGGCAATTGAATCTGAAATAATTTAGGCACATTATTCTTGGACATGAGCACCTATGTATATACTATTTTCTTTTAACTATTCGTATGAATCGGACATAATACCATTTAAGTAAGCCTTACTTTTACAGCGTAAAATGCAAAGCTTAGTGTAGCAATTATTATTTTTATACAAATGAAATCGTAACAGTACTCTGTAATTATTGATTCCTACTTATTTCAAATGTTTCAGAACTTTGAAATACAAACTTTGGGTTTTCTATTATGATATTTATTTTATTTTTTTTATGCCGTTTTGGTTTTGATTGTTCGAATGACAAACGTGAAATATAATATTAAGAAATTTCAGAGCAAAATATATGCAATAAGTCAGTTACACCTATGTCTCTACAGGTTCGACAATATGCACATCTATATGCGGATATTGGATTTTGGATATTGTGTTGAATGTTATTTTTTTTATAATAATGAAATTTAGGT
The DNA here is from genome assembly GCA_034509805.1 of Sipha maydis. Lineage (NCBI taxonomy): Eukaryota > Metazoa > Arthropoda > Insecta > Hemiptera > Aphididae > Sipha > Sipha maydis. The sequence continues at coordinate 148,591 of JASXSY010001986.1, read as the reverse complement.
CACACTAAAAGCTGTATAATACATAAATTAAAAACAATACTATAAAATTGAGACGCAGATAGAATACGTTTTATTTTTAATGAAGCTTAAGTGATGATGTAATAGATCAATACTGCTATTATTAAAATAGATATATTTTTTTATTGAATCAATAAATGGCAAAATAAAATGTGAGCAGTTAAAATATTCATTGTAGTTATTATCATTAAATGTTATTAAACTCAATTTAAAAAAGAACCGGATGGGCCTGTAGGTAAGTTATATAATTTATTTTCTCTAAATCTTTCATAAGTGCAGATCCGTCCACATTCATCAAGAGAAACCGCATTACCATACACAAACACAAAACGATGGAGACCTAACTATAAAGTAATTTAAAATCACCAGTTTGGATTTAACCAAATCGCTCTTCAGTCCACTTATTCCACCGCACATTCAAGATCAGAGTTAGTAACTGCTATTTCATGAAATATCCTACACTGACCGGAGACCCCCAAGTTTGCACCTTCTCTTTATTTAATTTTTGCTTAGTTATTTTTACCTTCTTCAAATCTTATATATTCATTGGTATACTTCGATAACGGTTTCAAACAATGTCCAAATAATTGTTTCAAAGTTTATTAGTACTGTTCAACCAGTGAAATTAAAATATAGGTACTCGTATTAGCTAACAATTCCTATTTACGCCTAAAAATATGCTGGCGTTGAGACCTATTCTAGAGCAGGACCGACGAGAACTTTTGAGGGTCCTGGGGCTGGTCGGTTTCAGGTCCCCTTATACCTGTTTAGCCAATATATACATACTACTTATATATACTTTAGTTCAACACAAATATTCAAATTTGCATCTTATGTTATGGCGAATGAGATTATAAAATAATTTTGTATAAAAGCAGGGCCATATTTACCATTAGGCAGGATAGGCAATTGCCTATGGCCTCCGTTATTAGGGGGCCTCGGATTTTCATGAACTCAATTTTTTTTTTCTAGAATACTACTTTCAGTATATAAAATAAGCATAAGAAAAATAAATATAATATTTTAAAAAAAAATATAATAATTAATCCTTATCAGCGTAAAATGCAAAGAAAATAAATAAAAGTCTATTTTTGTACATACTGGAAACACCATACGGGCCACAACCATCGATTCTTCTTACAGTTAATATAAAAAAAGAACCGAATGGGCCTCGCTCTGCTGTACAGTTGGGGGTGGAGTGCACCTCGTTTATAGGATAGGTCATTATTACAATGGATTTGTTAAATTTGAATGCAATGATAGATATCATTGTATACGAATAACGGTTCTAAACGGAGTTAATATGTTTGTCTAGGATATAATACATTGTTATTTATAAATATTGTAAAAAGTATATTTTATTTTGAAACGATAAATATATTTTTCAATTAGGATGGGTTGGCAGTTGCATACAGCGACATAGTTAAATTATTTAAAAATAATGCATGTAGTTATTATAATAATACCTTATATTAAAATATAGTATTTATTTTAATATTTATATATGTGATTTAGTTACGATAAGTTTTACTTATTATAAACCTTTTATTAAATTTTCAAGAGTTTTCGGTCTGCTAATTAAATTTGATGATGTTTAAAAAAAAAATTTTACAAAAATCGAAAATTTAAATTGTCTATAAATAAGTCAAAATATGTCAAAATACTTTGAAAACTTAACCATGTATAGAGAACGCCAATATAAAGATTTGGTGAATATTTCAAGTTGTTGCGATTTTTGGTTTTAGAGCATTTTAAAAATTTGTAAAAACGTGAATTTGCGTAAAATTTTCCGTTTTTCGTAATTTTTTTATCGTTTTTTTCAATTTTTTTAAAAAGTATTGAAAAAGTTGGATTTTTTTCTTGCCAAAGTACCATCTACATTCATTTTCCTTTCAGAAAAGTTGCTGTTTAAGCAAATCGAAGCATTTTTATTGCCAAAAAAGGTGTCGTCAGACACAAAAAAAAAAAAAAAAATAAATAAAAACACACATCATTGTAAAACCAATAGATTTCATCACTCCGTTCAGAATCTAAAATGAAACAGATAATTGTTAAAATTCACAGTCGTACGTATATATTTCTAAATTACAATTAGAGGTAAGTAATATGAACTTTTATAATGTTTGACTTTCTTATGACTATGATTTTTCATTAGTGACATTTTGTTTTTGTTCAATTATAAATAAGTTTTTTAGAAAATTTTTACAATCAGTGCAAGATTTTTTTTGCAGATATTTTTTCATCAAATATTTTAACTCTACTACATACTATATAGTATGTCACGATACCATAATTTTATTTATAATACAGCATTTAGCTTGTAATTTTATTGATGCGGTAGTAGGTTTCCTTCATTTTTTTTCGTACATTACGACTTGAATACTTCGATTTACGTTAGATAAATCATAGTAATTATTTAATAACAAGTCGAAGATGATCATATTATTCAGCGTCGTGAGATTAAACATTTGAAACTTTTGAAACGTGACTAAATACCATTGGTTTTATGAATGATTTTTTTTTAGTTTTATCACTTGTACGTAGTACAATACCGTTGCCATTAGCTACTGTACAGACCTGCAGGTGCCAGCTGCCTATTCATAGTACGACGTACTATATAAATTTGAGAAAATTATGACTTAATATATTTATAACAGAATGAGTTAGTTACCGATACCTGCGGGTTTTTTTTTTAATCTTTTTCCACTAGAAATGCAATAACTATGACGAATGTTTTACATGGATATTGAAAATTGCTGTAAAACCTGTATTTGATGTTTAGAAACGATTATAATAAGTAGCTATCAACGCGCATTTCAAGTAAATGGATCTGCGTGTTATTTTTAATTATATGGCTATGAATAACATAAAGAAGAAGACCGCTACATCTGACTTAATTATGAAGTATCTGCGCATCATATTTACGATGAATGTATATTACCTGTACATGTGCACGAAACAAATATACGGTGCACCAGGAAGTTAAAAGATTGATCTTCGAGATTAACCAAGTAAAAAACAAGAAACCCCGCGGATAAAACGTAATATAAATGCACTGTATGCTCTTGGACACCGTAACATGTATGCAAAGTATATACGAATTGAAATATTTAGTGTTCCGTAAAATAAGCATGTCACGTTTATCGTATGTATTAAGATCAAAATGTGGTAGTCAGAATAAAAATAAAGTACACGCGGTACAGTTTTTACTTATATTTTATAAAATTAAAGTGGATATTAGTGAATAGTGGTTCCGAAACGAAATATTCTCAATGGAAAATACGTCCGAGAATTTAAATATTTTATTAACGGATACGTGGAACGTTTTGAAATTGATTTAATACAATATAACAGGTATATACGTTTAGATGCACATGGGTACATCAAAATTTGATATATTTGTGTATTAATTAATTATTTATTAATTAATTAACCTTCCCATTTATTGTTGGTAAGTTTGAAGTTTTACGTTTTATTTATTGTCTATTCATCATGCATTTGTTATTAAAATAAAGATACCGTCAAACTTTTTTTTTCATATAACTCTTCGTCAGTGACTCTCACAAATTTGAAAGGTAAACTAAAAGGTTATATTAGAATGATTAAAACCTTTTTTTTTTATTTTATTTAATTTCACATTACTCAAAAAAATGTATAGTTATTTTATACACTAATAGGTTTATAAAATCACTCACAACTTAAACGTTTCATTTTGTTTAAATTGTTTGATTGGTATTGCACATCGTGAAATTGTTTTACTAGTTTCATTATAAACATTGGGAAGTGTAAATAAATAAATATTACTCAAAATGTATATATTCTGATATATATATATATATATATATATATATATATAATAAATAATATATAATATATTGTAATATAATGTATATATTCTAGTAGGTACTAAAATGATATTTATTGAGGGTAGAAAAATATATTTTTACTACATTTAATAAATCCCCATGTCTCTTTGGAAAGAAGTGTCTGGCGTCGGCCAAGAATAGAACTTACATGTCCAGTTAATATATTTGAGTTAGGTAGACTGATTATATTATATTAAGAGTTTAACCTAAATATAGGAGTATAAAACATGAACACCGGTATAATTTGCTGGTATATTTATTGATACGCGCACTGGACTGTACGCTGATATAGTGTTTTGAGACTGTTCGTATAACAAATTTCTATTTATATATATATGAAGACGAAACCGGGTAAAATATAATATATTATGCATACAGTTGGTGTATTAAATGTTGTAAATGCATTCGAATTCGTTGACATATATTCATTCTAGACTTTATGGGAAATTTAACTGTGGTATATTTCGTTCAAAGCCCCCGGTGAAAAATGGTTCAGGTCACAAAAACAAGCACATCGTGGAGTATTATTTATCTTGAAAAATTGAAAACAGTGTTATAGTGTGAATCGATTTAATATATTGTTTAGGTTTATATTTTTTTCAAAGAATATCACAAGAGACTTTGACCTCGGCACATACAATGCGAATCGGAACCAGTGACGTAAGTAAGAAAAATCCACAGAAGATCATGAAACTGGAACCCGAAGCCATAAATAAATTGCATTCGAAGAATCGGGAACAAGTTAAAAATTTTAACATTTTACAATTTACATGTTCATATACTATAAATTCTTAGCTTACTGTTATAATCATAGTAAATATTTAATTGATAATAATATTTTGAGACTATTTACATTGATATCAACCGGATTTTGTAATTTTATTGAACATTTATATTTTTCAAAAAATAGAACCAAAATAGGAATAATTTGAAAATATTTAACGAGAGCGAAAAACAAAAACTGAAAAACCTAAAATTAAAACACTGTTGTCTTTGTCGAGCAAACTCTGATTATATAATATTAATATTGCGAATAACAAGATGAGAAAATTGTTAAGAAATTATTACATGCATAAATCGAATAATGGCTCGATGGGGGCTCTAAGAGATGCAGTCGTGGTATTATTGAAACTTTGTATATTATACTCGTATAGGGCTTACGAAAATGGAAGGTTTAAAAATGTATAAATAAATGAATTGTTTATACATAAAAACATACAAATAAGTACTTAGGCTGGAGTGTTATTAAATTTGTAATGTAAGACCAGTTTCGAATTAAAAATTCATCATCAGATATATATATATATAAAGGGTGTTAGTCTGTACATTTAAAAATACAAATAAATAAATAAATATACAAAGTCAATGAAATCGCTAATTAATTTACATATTCGTATATGAGTGTTGACAATTTAATAGTTTTTATTTCATTTCAATACTTTATTATTTAAAAATGTCTTGCGGGTGTCCTAATAAATATATACTTGTTCAGAATTGGATCCAGAAAAAGACAACAGGAGCGTGGAGATTTTTACAACTCGAAGGGCGCACACTTCAGACATCACGTTACCCGATTCTCACCAGTACCACGAATTAAAATATAATTTAATAAATTATTTCTGTTTATTCTAAACCGCGGTCGGTACGTCTGAAACGGCAGAAATACCAACGGTTTTCCTTCTTCGGAGAACGTTCCCTGTACCGATGGTTCGAACGCGCGACAAGTATTTACTGTTATTACGATCAAAGCAACAGCGCGTTATCAATGTACTCGCGTAGTATGTAGATGCTCGAAAACACCCGGAAAACCTACATGTAACTTCAATAATCATGACGATAATAAAGACTAAAATATCCGTAGGCAGTGCAAACAGGCGCGTACAAGAAAAAAATAGTACGGGGAGGGTTTAATGGTTTTCAAGGGTTACAAGTCAATAACAAATAACGAAAACGACGCGAAATCTGATTTAAACGTCTTAACGTATACGTATTTTTTTCTTCTTCTGGACGCGGACAATAACTAATGCTACTGTTAACCGTGGGTATGAGAATTAATTCAATTGCAAATCATCTTACGATTTCGTGAAACGGGGGTGAGGTGAAGTTGGACCATTCGCTCCCCGTGGTCACTCCGCCCAACTGTAAACGGCATTAATAACAACAACAACAACAACAACAATAATAATAATAATCGTAATAATAATAATATGTAATGCAGTCGCGGTGCGCGTGTCGTCGTAGTTGCCGATCACAGGCCGGTCGCCGCGCACGGTTATTCGCCGCCGACAGTTGGTCATACTTCCCCACCGCCGAGACGCGAGACACTCGCCGCGACGACACCACATGGGCCGCCAAAAGCTTGGGAATCCGTCGCCGCGACGGTAGTTCACGCGGACGTCGTTCGCTCTGCGGTGCACCGGTCGTCCGTTTCTCGCGAATCGCGTGTTCCGCCTCTTCGTGACAACTCGTCGTCGTCGTGCGATCGCCCCTCGTCGCGAACAACTCCGGTCGTACGTTATGGCGGTATAGTTCTAACACATCGGTTGCGCACGTTCGTCGACGATTACTAGGTATGAAAACGTTGGACTTATTACATTTTTTTTTTTTTCCATGCCCATAACTCATCCGTTTGAGATCGGCTGCGGAATAGAGTGGTCGGTGTGGGGGAAGCGGATCCCGCGCAACACCGGTCGCGTTGATGATCCGTAAATCATTTTCCGATAATGTTAAACGATGCTACGACGTCCGTCTCGTGTCCTACGCGTTAGAGTACAACGTTATTTTTAATTTTCCGAAGCCCAAACCACAAGTGCACGTTCCTTGTAATGCACTGCGGTCGTGGATCCAACGGCATGTTCGGATCACCGACGACCATCCAAGGGTTCCGTACTGCACGCTCGTTGCACCGGTTGATCTAGGCAATATGGTTTTTTTCTTCCTACAGCGAGATTTTTACCGTAGACGTTTTTTCGGTGAATTTTCTCGCGAAACCCGTCCACATAGGTATAACGAATATTGTGCGCGTGTTACGTAATACATGGACTCCGAATCGAAATGTCTGAACGGCTCATCATTTCGTCTTGGATCAGCCACTGCGCGCACGTATATGATATTGGTGTTGAACTTGATACGTTCCAGGCGAAACAACGTGTGCAGACGGTCATCGCGCTTTCGAAAAACGATTACTTTTAGAACACAGTATTATTAGAACAACAAAACCGATGATTTTATCATATTTTCGACACCACTGCCATCGGTAGGATTACCGCGTATGCGTGGTCCGTACCTACCAATAATAATGCCGCAGTTACTTGGCAGTCACCGATATCATTTCACGTGCGCGTGGTGTACTCATAATGAATAATATCACGTTCGAAAATATATTTTCGTCGGTCATGTTATTATAATTTTCCAATTGTTTTTTCTACCGTTAAACGCGCTCAGTTATGTTTTCTTTTATTTTTGTATTCGTTCACTCTACAAACGCGTAACTTCCTTCTGATAGTATATCACGTTTGTGCCGAAAGTGTGCTGCTCGTTTGGTGGCATATTACACTGGAAAATGTTATTATTAAATCTATCTCACGATTGTTCGTCAAAGACTATGTCAAAATATAATCGATGTCGAACGACCGTGTAAAAATATTCGGTTATAAAATCGAAAAATCGTTATCACGTTGACCGCGCGATACTTACGTCGTCGGCAATGTACGCAATAATATAACCACCGAAACTGGTTTGTACTCGTTACAATAATAATAATAACAATCGGCACCTATTATATACCGGTTGGTCTATTCTTTCTCGGCTAACACGACGTACTTGTACCGCAAATCATATTTAGATACAGTTTTTATTATAGGTGTGCTTGAGAAACGATTTGGTCGTCCAAAAATGTGTTACTAGTTCGTTTCAAACGTTGCGGCTCACAGTGTTGATCTCATACATGTATTCATTGTGTTTAAAAAAAAAAAAAAAAAAAAAGCAATTATATTTATTAGTAATATTCTTTTATTATACCTATAAAGTTACTATTAAAATTAAAACGATCATTTTTTTTAACAAGTAAAGTTTATATCACTGAATTAAGCTCTTTGATGTGTGTCTCATTGTGTTTTTTTTTCATAAAGCCTAAGCCCAAATTATATTGAATACAGTAAAATAATAATATTCAAAATGATAACGTTTATACAGAAATGTAGAACTATGTAATTATATAATAACTAAAGCAACGCATTTTAATCGTTTTTTATTTATATAAATTAACTTATTGACCACGTTAATGCACGTGTGACTTTATAATAATAAAAAATTGCGAAAACATACTTATAAATTAAAAATCATGGGAAATGTATATGTCTTAATTTATTAATCCTTAATTAACTTATGTTAATATATATAATATTTTAATAATATGTCTAATTGCAGTTACCTAAGTATTTATTATATATTTATTTACTGCCTTAAATCGTCATGAATAATTTTTATTTTTATGGAATTATTTCATGAAAGAGAATTCAACTTAATGATTTGTTAACCACAAACGGTGTTAACCGCAGTGTGTTTTTGAATTTTAGATTTAAAAAAATACATTAAAAACTTTTATTGGTTAAGGCAAGTAAATTAAGGCAGTGTAGGTGTTTACGAATAATTTTCAATATATCATTTATAGTTATAAAATGTACATAATGTAAAATATAACTATACATTTACATTTTATAATGTAATTTTTTATTTTTGTGATTTTGTATTTATAAAATATCGAGTAAAATATGTTCAATAAAAAAAAATCTGTTTATAGATCCGACCGAAATAAAATTATTTTTTAGAACTAAGATTTTCAACAAAACCTGTCATTATTACTTGACCTAGTTGAATAGGTTATAATCTTCTTAGATTTAATTTCCATAAATTATCGACAAATTTCTCTCCTTACTAAAAATTCATTAGCTAAAAGTCATTTACAACTTTTATAAAATAATTTTTGATTGTAGTGCACTTTCTGTTAAAATACCCATCGCCTTTTCCTGTTCTTAAACCGTTAGAATTTCTTATTCACACGGATCATCGCTCCTTTTCAGCTTCTTAAATACAAACATTATTTCATTCTTTCGTCCCTTTTGTATAATTAATTGAAGTTATTCTGGTTTTTTGATTTACGTGTTTTTCTGTTGTATCTATAAAAAACTTTGAATGGATAATATAAATTGGTAGAATAAACTTCATAATCTGTACAATTCAAGATGTAATATTGTATTTGAAAATCCGTAGAAAAAGAACCATGTTTTTTCGGACATTAAATAATAAAAATATAAATATAAAAAATGTATAATTATTTAAACGTCAAGTGTGCAGTGTTGCGTATTATATATGCATTCTGATGAAATGTAATAAATACAATTTAAAACTTTTTCTAATGATATTCGCTTATAGTTGTGACCAATTATTTTAGGTTATTTAGGATAGTTCTGTGATGAAAAAAATATTGTTTTATGTAACAAAAATGATTCTAAACGAGATTTAAATTTGTTTTTAATCGAAATCCTTGAGCAGATAATATTTTTAAATCATTTAATTGGTGTGTTTGTGCTACTTTATTATAGAGATTTATGTTTCTTATTTTTTTTAAATTTACTTGTGATTCTGTAATTTAAATAATCGAAAAAACTATGTACGATACATTTTAGTAACTGTAGTGTATCAAATATTGTTTATAAATAGTTAAATAAATTGGTAGCAATAAAAATAATTGTTAAGTACCTAAGTACATCAAACTCCTCCATAAATAATTTTTACCTAAGCCCTTGGTCTGGTGTTTGGACGCGTTTATATTATCATTTTATTACGATATTGGGTCTTTAATTTTAGTTTTTTGTTTATTATCGCGTGGGATCCGTCAGATTTTTTATCTATAGATAAAAAGAAGAAAGTTATTTTTGCAGTTATTTTTATGTTGAGGTTTCAATTTAACATTGTTTTCTTGTCTGCGTAAAACCTACATAATTTTCGAAATATTGCGATATTTTAAGCAGTCCTAACGTAATTATCATGTTGCGTGCGCACCACGTGGGCTCATCATCAATATCAATATATAGATGATATATTTCCGATATTTTTATCTCGGCAAGCTGAAGATACTGTAATATCTCATTTAAACGTACATAAATCAAGTATTATGACGTATTCATTATAATTGAAAATCATTTTCTTAACTTTTATTAATATTATTACAGATCTGTTAAACTTTTTCTACGTACCACCCTCGTTGTAAATAAGTTTACTTGCATATGGTTGCAGAAATATGTATACCATATCGGACGTTGTTATTATTTTATGTAGGTTTTGGTGTGTTTGGACCAAATGTATTATCACTATAAATTATATGGTCTTTATCTATGTATAAATTAAATTGCATACATATTTAACCTCTAGTTAGTAGCCGAGTTCGTCGTAATTTGGAAGTCATAACAATAAACCTCCGGAATCGTTCGATTCATTTATTCGAATTATTGCTGAAAAATTGACGTTTGCATATTTTTACCGAACTTTATAATCGTGCGTGCAAAAATAAACTACTTTAACATTTTAAACTTTATTATATTAAATATAAATTGAAGTTACTTATAATTGACAACGTGTGACTGAAAAATGTATATTCGTCATGCGACGAAATGTCATATATCGTGTACTTCTAACATAGTGTGTTCGTAAAACTACGTTTTTTTGGGTCAATGAAAATTCAATATTGTTGGCGTTGATCAATTACATTTGTATAATTGATCTTTATTATTCCTTTTTGGGGTACCGTATAAGTATATTAAAACGATTGGTTGTAATATCCAGCAACGTGATGATTTAATTATTGTGTTACTTATTGCATAAGATTTGCTGCAGAATTTTGTTGGTAATTAACTAAATTGATTGTGGATAAACTTATGGTTAATCAGTAGGTATCACATATAGTTATATAGAATGCATGCGTATATGTTGTGTTCCGTTGCTCGAAATTAATCGTACTCGATTTTACAAAAGAAATAATGTTTGAATTAGTTTATATATTATCACTAGATTTAACGTCTTCTAATCCTAAATTTTCAACCATCATACATAAATAACGAATAATACTATATTCAAAGTTATAAAAATTAATCGAATCTTAACAAACATGTTCTTTCAAAACAAATTATTGTTATTAATTATTATTATAAATTTAGTTTCAAACCGGAATTAATCATGTGTCACATTCATTAAATATCGCATAAATAAACAAAATGTAACGCGATATTATGCACAAGCTACAAATTGTAAATACTACTAAAAATAGTGAAAGATAAATCGTTGCTAATTATCCGAATTGAAATATTTGATTACTCATCCAATTAGTTGTACATTCTTAGTGAAGCAAAAGAGTTTATTGGTTTTTATAATGACGTGTTTTTTTTTTTTTTTTATTATACATTTTAAGCCGAAAAATCTTTTTAAAATGGTAAAAGGCTTGAAAAGTTTTTACTCAGCAATTATTTAGAATCATAATTTTATAAAAATTGTAATTTAAAAAGCTTATATATAAAATATCTTAGTATTAATGGAGACAAATTTTCAAGAGAAAACATAATTGACGAACAAATAAATAACGAGGGAGATGGCTTATGACAATGTTTTGACCGTTATTAGCTCGTTAAAATTGATCTTTTTAAATAAAATAATTAATTTCGACTTTTAAATCAAAATATATAAGTAAATTTATACTAGACCATAGTAAACAAAACAGAATACGAATGTTTTAAATTATTTTGGGAAACTTGTTGAAACATTATATAGTTATTTTATTTGATAAGAAATAGTAAAAAAAAATTAAAAGTAATATAAATTGACTTTATATAACTAACATTAACACAAGTTTTTAATTAATTTTTATATGTTATTAAATTTCGAAAATGCATTGCTTTATCTAATTAGCGAACTACAGGTTTTATTAAGCATATCCTATAATGCTTACTTAAAGTAAACGTGATATAGTATGCAGTACGTATGCATGTGACTGTTCGTTCATGTGAAACAATTTAAATAGTATAATATGTGAATGAGAACAATGCCTTAATTGACGTATTTTAAATTAATAATAAATTTATGTTTTATAGTTTTTGTTTAGGGAAAAGTTTAAATTTAGAAAAAAATTAAAATAGAACACATTTTTTAAGTAAGTTCTCTCTTATTTACGAACTCCAACATTTTTCGCCTTCAAAATAGACTTATGTGTGGCTGACCTCCGATAATTTGTTAATAACAACATAATAATAACAACATGGTAAATGCAAATTTACTTACGTAGAATTAAAGTTTATTACGTCGGGACACTCAATATTTTTGTAAACTATTTTGACAAAATGTAATATTTTTCATTTTAATTATACTAAGGTAATGTTTATTAATATTTTAAAAGGAACTTAAATTTAATCACGTTTATGAATTAATTTTATTTGATCTTCATATGTATTTTATTAGTTGCAATAAATTAATAAGTTGGGGAATTTCAAATATTATTACGATTTGATACGCCAAGTATTTAATTTTTAAATTGGTTTAATTATCTGATGAAGTTAAATGTAACATATGACGACAAATATTTTGAGTACTTTTTTGGGAACAAAAAACTTAATCTAAACATAGTATTTGGTGACAAGGAAGAGATAATAAGAGCCAAAATATAGCCCAACAAGAAGTTACATTTTTATTATTATTGGCTTTTCTAAACACCAAAGTTTCAATAAATCGGTTAAGGAACTTAAATGGATTATTTGCTTTGTACAACAATGTTAGAAGATCAAATAAAATCCCTGGTATTAAAAAAAAGTAAATAAATAACTAAAAAGAAAAAATGTCTTGTTCACTTATATGCATACTTGCTTTTGTGTATACGGGTATGCGTATGTATGTATGTATAAAATATTATAATTTCATAAATTATTATAACAACATTTTGAATAAACAGTTAATTTAAATTTAGTTAGTTATATTTAAAAAAATAATATTTCATTTATTTCATTTATGTGAAATGTTATTAGACTTTCTGATACAATAAAAAAATGTATGTTTTAGAAATTTATGAAATTTTTTTTAAAATAGTCTTATGATAGTTTGTTGAATAAAAGAAAGGAGGAATTTTCCCTGGCCAAGACTGAGTACAATTACATTTGAAACAGAAAGATTGTAATATTTTATTATTTAAAACTTTTCTGTTGTATATTTCTTCAAAATGCTATTGATGTTAAGTAATTTTACTTTTATGAAATTATCTTTATAAAATTATTTATTCGTTGTGTCTTCATTTCAAGTTTATGATTTACAAATAAATTTACACAAACAAAATAAAATTTAAAAACAGAATATTTATATGTATCACTTTTATATGTTATTGTTGACAAATGTATGAGCGAAGTACTTAAATAATATTTTAAAACTATTTGGAAAAATTGGATTTTGAATATATATTTTATAAAACAGTGCAGAGCTATAAAAACACTACGAGTAGATAAAACTACATCTCTTCGGTTTTTTACATTATATACATTTAAAAAGGATTATCGGCGTAGCTTCACTTTCTTTAATGGAGCATGTTGCGGCATGAACGTTTATACCTAAGTGAAAACATGTATTGCAATTATTATTTGAACCTTTTCTAAATAAAATTTACAATTTTATAATTGTAAATCTTAAAAACTTAATTGGTATCTTAGTGTGTTTAATAATATTTCAAAGTTATTTGAGTTATCTTAATACATTTTACCTTAGCACTCAAATATTTTACTTGATTTACTTTTTTATTAATTATATTATAATGAATTTGTTATTTTCATTAGATTTATTCACTCATTTTTTCTTTAAACGTTTAAAGATTTGATATAATCCAGTGGTTCCCAGCCTGGGGGCGCCCCCCCCCCTTGGGAGGCGTATACACATCGCTGGGGAGGCGCAAGCAGTCATCACAAAGTAACATTTTTATTTATCAAATTTTATTATATTTAAAATTAAGAGAAAAAATGAAAAATTAATAAAGACTGGTTATCGTTATAGATTATAGAATATAGAGTCGTTAAAGTCGATAAAGTAATCGATAAAGATTAAAAGTGTTTAGTCATAGTAATAAAAAATTACGAAAAAACCGGGAAATTTTATGCAAAATCACGTTTTTACAAATTACATTTTTTTAAAATGCTCTAACTCAAAAACCAAAAATCGCAACAACTTGAAATTTTCACCAAATCTTTATATTGACGTTTTCTATACATGATTAAGTTTTCAAAGTATTTTGACTTCTTTTGACTTATTTATAGACAATTTGAATTTTCGATTTTTGTAAAATTTTTGTTTTTAAACATCTAAAAAATTTAATTGGCAGACCGAAAACTCTTGAAAATTTAATACAAGGTTTATAATAAGTTAAACTTATCGTAACTAAAAAATATCGGTGATCGGTTTCCTCAAATTTTTTTTAGAAGCCCTTAATGCTCAAATTTGTGTAAAATGTGTAAAAATCGCGATAATTTGCAAGTTATTTTGTAGATAAAAATTCATAAAATTTTTTCTGTTCACACTTAAGGTTTAAAATTTTAACACTAGGTTATCTATAAGCTACTCTTCAAAAATTTTTAAAAACTTTCTACCGGGCTTAGAGGAAAAAATTGTATGACTGTTTGAAATTTAAATATTTACGAAATTGTATAAAATAGCGATTTATTCTCAAACGATTTGAAATATTTGTTATAATTCAAAAAGTATAAGTCACAGATTTTGAAATTTTTACCAACTGTTAAGATTGGCATTTCCTTTATGTCATATTTTTTTCAAAATATTATATTGATTATTAAGCTACTTATAGGCATTTAAAATATTCGATTTTTTACATTTTTTTTTTTATAATCGGTGATAAAAAAAATTTGGCTCGTACAAAATACTTGAAAATTTAATAAATGATTCCACAGAAGTAATTCTTATTGTCATTCAAAAATTATTAAAATCCATACGCACAATTTTTTTTTATAAGCGTTTGAACAGCGAATATTGACATTAAATTACATGTTAAATATAATATAATGTATAATATTCTAGACTGACAAACTATGTCGCTGTATGCAACTGCCAACCCATCCTAATTGAAAAATATATTTATCGTTTTAAAATAAAATATACTTTTTACATTATTTATAAATAACAATGTATTATATCCTAGACAAACATATTAACTCCGTTTAGAACCGTTATTCGTATACAATGATATCTATCATTGCATTCAAATTTAACAAATCCATTGTAATAATGACCTATCCTATAAACGAGGTGCAATCCATCCCCAACTGTACAGCAGAGCGAGGCCGATCCGGTTCTTTTTCAATTATTGGAATATCTTTTGTTACTCCAATTCTTTTATAATCTTTTTTAAAATTATTCAACTCAAATATATTATTAATGGA
Organism: Sipha maydis; assembly: GCA_034509805.1. Lineage (NCBI taxonomy): Eukaryota > Metazoa > Arthropoda > Insecta > Hemiptera > Aphididae > Sipha > Sipha maydis. The sequence goes on along the minus strand of JASXSY010001986.1, from coordinate 133,236 downwards.
ATTTCTATTCGCTATTATTCACTATATATCTACTTTCATAATTTTAAATTATTATTGAAATTAAAATAAAATTTCATTTTTGACTAAAGTTATGAAAATTATTACTTTTTACAACATACGATTGTCTATTTCTGAATTGTAATAATTAATTTTTAAATATATGTTTATTGAATTTTGCTCAATTTTTGTAATTATTAATTTATCAGTTAAACATTAATTCGGATGTTTTGCATTCGCCTCAACTAGAAGTTTAGTTCATTTTATTGGTTTAAATGGCATATGAGTCTGTCGTATATGTTGGTCTCGTGGGAGTTCCGTTTCGAGTAAGTTACTAGGAACTTTTATGTCCAGTAGAGTTGTCTTTTAAGACTGAAAGCAATTAATCACACTCCAAAACCGTTTCAAATCCAAGCTTAATGTTTTTTGGGCAACACTTCTACGTTCTGGATGAAATAAGGGATAAGGATACATGGTAGGGATGCTATTGGTATTTTTAAAAAAAATTATGTGATTTTCTTCATTTTTTTTAAAATTCTTTTTTATTTATTAGAAAATCGCTTTGGAGCTGTAAAAGTGGTTTGGAGATTCTACAAAATCATTGTTTATATTTATTTTATACGTTATATAAGTTAAATTTGAAGGTTAACACAAATTGTTCATAAAAAACTCAGAATTTTAAAAATGGCAAAAAAAAAAATAAAATTCACTGTACACCTGTAGATATATCGACTTAGCACAAGTAAATTAGATCGAGTTTTATTACGAATGTGTTATATATTTTATTAATGTTTTATAAAAAAAAAAAAAAAAAAATAAAATAAAAACAAAACAATTTCTTTCAGACAAACTTCCATCTGAGTGAGCGAATCAGAACGAGTGCTCGACAAGGTACAGTCGATATGTCTACGGATTAATAATAACATTAAATAATCACTACATATATATTGATACGTACATTATTAAGCTTTGTTAATTTTGAACTTTAGTAATAATGATTTCTTTAAAATATCTAATTTTTATGTAAAGAAATTAAATTTAAAATGTAAATCAAAACCACTTAATTTTCTATGATTAAAATATAATCTTGATTCTTAATTTGTAATTAGCGTTAGTTTTCATAAGAATAAATTTGCTTTTTTTTTCAGTCGATGAATTTAATTTATTTTTATGATTAAAATGTGATAAAATAATCCATAATGAGTTAATATGCGGATCGTCAAATGTTATTTCAAATCGAATTTTAAAGTCGCTGTAAATTCTTGGAACGTTTTGTTTATAAAAAGAGAATAGTGTGATTTATGTCGGTGTTCAATACATGAGTGCTGCTTACATTCCAAAACATACGTTACCATTTAATTCTCTAAACAATTATTTGTTCCAAATGAGAACTGTTCTTTATACTTACTGTATACTTTATAATAATTTTTTGTTTCAATCCCAATTTAAGATCAGGAATATAATTTTACAAAATAAATAAACACATATTATATAACACATAATAAACACAAATTTTAATCAATACTTATAAATCATAATGACTGTATGTTTTCGTAATTAATTTGCACAAAACAAAATTTGTTTTTCACGAAAATTAAATAGCTATAATGTATGTTTATTTTTGATGAACACAAACCATTTTGTTTGCGATAACCCTTACAACGAGTAATACAATCAATGTCCATTGTAGTAGCAGGTTTTGATTTAATAATGATGTAAAGAAATTGTAAAATAAAACGATACGCGTTTAGCGATAAATGGTATATTATATTGATTTTAATAACTGTGTGATAGTTCTTTGCATCACTGTTATTGAGGGTCGATGGCAGGAATTTTCAAAAAGGGTTATTAGATACTAAAACAGAAATACAGATTTTGATAATTTTTGAGATCGATTTAAAAATATCACATAAAATATTGATTTTTTTTTTTAACAAGTGTTTCCATTTTAAGTGATTTTTCTTTTTTTTGGACATTGCATTAACAGAGTGTACGAAAATAATGTATTGTAGTATAGTTCAAAATGTTAGATATATTTTCATAATTTAACTTTCTTTAGTTACCTAAAAATTACATTAAATTAAAGGACCCTAGTTTGTAATCGTGAGCAAATATTTTGTCGAAAATTAATCAAATTAACGATTTGATTGAAAGTTCACCTGGTCGTAAAACCATCGACACAAATAATTTAGCTAAACATAAAAAAAAAATCAGTAATCTACTTAAAAGGAAAGTTATTGATGATTTGCGTATGCTAGACCTTCAAACCCCTAAATAATAGCACTATTATCTACATTAGATAATGGTAAAAAAATACAGGGTTGTAATTATTAATAAATATAAAAAAGTAAATTGTTCATTTGTTGCATGAAAAAAAGAGATTCAGCATTTGTTTTTTGAACTTTACGTATTGATAAATAATGTTCGTTAAAATCTAGCTTATAATTAAATGTAGTCATTGTTCATGGTTATAATTTTAATGTAAATTTATCCAATGAATATTTACTAGTAAAACAAAATAATTTATCAATCAAAAAAGAAAAATTCCTATTGAAGGTTCAAATAATACTGCCTTAAATTGTGTTTATTGAATATCCTATTTAACAAAAAGTTATTTGAAATTTGTTTTTAGCTTTTACTCTAAAACAAATTTCATTTCACATTGAATAATAATAATATAAACATCATAACATGCTTAATTTATGCACGTATAAAAATAAAAGTGAAAATGATTGAATCATGTAATGCCACGATTTTTTGAACCACATTATTTAGAAGACAAATTGATCATAATGGAATGTAGGATACTGGACATTATTTTATATGCATATAATAAAATCTATTACATATGTGAAAAATGGTTTGATGAAAATATGAATTCAGCAGGTACTTGTGTTTACTTGGAATAATTCAATATAAGATTTTGGAAAAACATAATGTACTACTGTGCTACTACATTAACTACATCTCGATAAACCCTTATTTTCATGATATATTTACTCAGTTGAGATCAATTGGAATTATAATATTCAAGTCACTTTTAAATGCAAATTAAGATGAATGATTTAATATGAATTATTTAATTTATTTAAATAATTATTCATTAATTTGCTTGTATATTTTTCTTATTTATTGGCATTGTGGTTGTAGTTCATTTTATTAGACTTAATACGCATTAAAACAACGATACGATTAAATTATTTACTTTGATTCGTTGTTTTCATTAAATATTTAAGATGTTTCAATATTTTGTTGTGATAAAAAAAAAAAGATTAAAATTAGTTCATAATAATACAAGCTATGTAATTTCGTTTATTTTTATCATATTTTTATTTCACTCAAAATTCCATTGTCGCTTTAAGTACAAAAGAGATTAATGATTTCAAACAATTCTGAGTGAGTTTAAAGTTGGTGTATAATAACTTAAAAATGTTCATTGTAAACTTCATCCTTAATTTTTGTTTTTTTTTTTTTTAATAGAAAAAAAAATTTGCTGTTATATGTATAAAATTTTGAATATACATCTTCATATATTTATGTTAATATACTACATACATAATTTACTGGTAACTACAGTACTTGTGTTGCTTAAACTTCCATACGTTTAAATAAAAATATCTGACACAATACATTGTTTAAAATTTTAAATGTATATAAAGTGCATATGTTCGTGTATATGCATAGAGACATAGAAACATTAAATTTAATTGAAATTAATTTGTCGGATCCATGTGTACAACATTGCACTTATATAATTACTTAAAAACCAAAGTGAAGATAAAAGTAAAATAAAAACCTAAAAGAAAAACTAACAATTTAATATTCCAAATTCCCGATCAAATTCCTTTAAATGTATTTATTGTAAACATTTAAATAACGATTGTTTTGTATAAATATCCGTCGCAGTATAAATTCTGCACTATGTACGTTTACGAAAGCAGAACCCCTAATTATTGTTTAACTTTTCCATTATGTTTTAATTTATTTGTTTAAAACTTCTTCTAGTTATAAATTACTTTTTGTAACGCGATATTACTTATATTATTATTATTATTATTATTATTCACGTTAATAAGCATGTAGTAGCAGTTGTTACATACACATATAATAATGATACTTCATATTGGAATTTATTACTCAATTCGAAATGTTAATTTTGTCTTTTGTTTCGTATGAGAAAAATAAATAAAGTACTCGATTTAAAATGCTGTTGTACACTTCATACATTTTTTCCTCAAATAATTGCGTATTGAATATAGTTCTCGTGTGCTGACCTCCTCGTACATACGTAGTGTGATGATGATGGTGGTGGTGGTGGTGGTGATATTTTGAAACGTGCAGTCTACGCAGTAACGCATGAGCGTATGTATTGCTGATGGATTGATTGCGATTTTTGTTTACAGATTGATATTAAAATTTCCGTCTTTTTGCACAGGGTAAACGACGAAAAAGTTTTTTCTATTGAAACGCTGAACCGTGTACAGGTGGAAAACGTGACGAATACCTTGTTTGACGGCTACAAAATTCGATTTACTACGTTTGGTCTTTCTCGTTGTATTGGGACCGGAGGAAAGGGAAAATTTCAATAATATACGAAAGTAATGCGGCGTCAAAATACACACATGAACCGTATAAATATATACACGTAGACACACGTACCTGTCTATATATTCATTCGTATATATAGTGTGCGTGGGTGCGTGCGTATGAACCCATAAGTTGATCATTGTTGTGTGTAGTACACGGAAAGACCGCCGCAATTGTGGCAACAAACCCTTAAGTAAATTCGGGCGATTCATATTTTCTTCTTTTACTTCTATTGTATATGTTAGCAGTATCCAATGCTTTTCCTGACTTGAGTTCAAAAACATTCATTTTGTTCCGATGATGGTGAGGTACACCTTTGAAATACATATATATATATATATATATATATATATATATATATATATATATATAAATGTAGTCTTTTCACTGGTGAACGGATTATTGTTGTTTATTGTTTCAATATTTTATTGTATGCATATGAGTGGATACGCAGCTGGAAGGACACGATGTTTTGGATGTAATCCATAATAATATCCATTATCTAACCTATATTTTCTTTTTTCTTTTTATGCGTGTAAACCTCGTAAACGTCTTATTTACTTGTGTAGCAATATCATATTTGCTACTCGAACGGTCGCAGTGATTAAATATAGGTAGGTAGACCTCTTTCAGTCAGAAAATGATTATAAACACGTTTTTATGGTAAAAAAAAAATAATAATAAGTAAAAGTCTATGTTCTATAATATACTAAAAATAGAATAGAAGCATAATATTTTACTTAACACATATACATAAAATATACGGAATAGAGTTTGTGATAGGCGATGTGTCCGAAACGTTATACGTTCAGATAATACAAATTCTGATGTGAGGCATTAGATTTAAATGAAGATTATTATATTTTTTATTTTTTTGTTACATAAAAAGAGCAATGGTAAAAATTAATTAGAGTTTCGTTTGATTTTGATTAACAGCTTATGTGGTTAGCGTATCATGATTAGCAATGTTTCAATATACTTTAGAATTAAAATGTATTTATATTATTATAGGAGCATGTATTGCATAATAATATACTTATTCTTAATCGTGAACGAGTTAAACAAAGTTCTTACTTTTTTCCAGAGCTAATAAACAAACAGATTCTCCAAGTGTTATCACATTTATTTATAATTTGTATATCTATATTGTCTGATTTCGTATTCTATGTATGTATCACGAATACAAATTGGTTACAAGTGAATTTGACTACATTTTATGAATTATGAAGTTACATTTCAAACTAACTTGGCTCAAAATATGTTGGTATCGAGTCATAAGTTTGATGTATTGGTTACATTTAGGTTCATAATATTTTATAAACTTTAAGAATGTTGTGTAGTAAGAATATTTATGTAAAATTAATGTTTTACGATTTATCATTTTAAAAATATTATGGATTTTTATTTAATTACATTTATTATGGATCTTACAGATAGAAAATGCAATCAGAATCATCTTCACTTCATACCCTCACAACAAAACAAACTAAAAACAAGTAAGTTTTTTACTATTCATGTCATATTGATAACTTAAACAAATAAACTGTATTATTACAACATTATATTTTTACCGCATTAAGCAGAAATTAAAAGTTTAATAATACTATTATCTTATTTAACTAGGTTTGTGATTTATTTATAATGGAGAAGCAGTTGTAAATTATTTTACAAAAAATGATTCCGAGGGAAATTCAGTTTATTAGAATTAATTGAAAATAGTAATGAGTAATCTCCGATTAAAACGTTATGTCATGTGTTTTGTTAATATGTAAGCAATAAATTATGTTAAAAGAAATTTGAAGAACTTCGTAATGAAGTTAAAAATATCAACACAAATATTGTATATCTTACATGCTCATTATAATTATTTTTTTTTAAAAAAACTTAATAATCACAATTATGAATAAACAATTATAATACAATTTTTTAGATTTTTCGATTTAATAACTTCATAATATTAAATGAAATAAAATCAAGAAAACAATTTATATATTATTACAGTTTTTAACCAATAGATTTTTATGTCTACTTAATGTATTAAAATAGTTTTTCGTATCGATTTGACTGTTGTTTAAAGTGTTAATATTAAAAATAATTATTATGTTTGATTATTTTTATTAGTAAGTATCTCATATTATATAAATGTAATGTTTATTTAAACATCATTTAATAATTAATTAATTATATTTCAATAACGTTAACGTTAATTGCACCGGGAAAGAAGCTATAACAGAGTAAAAATAGGGAAAGATGACGTGAAATTATAGATGCAATGAGAGCCATAAATGGGCTGTAAAAGCTTAAAAAAAAGGAAATGTTAATTTAAATTAATTTATAATTATTTTATTTAATCTGTGATAATATTGTTCAACACTTTTGGAACATTTGTTTTTTACTCAAAAATATTTTTTATGAATATTAAGCTAATAAAAATTAAAAACATTTAAACTAGGTAGGTATATTTTAATGATTTATGTTTTTATTTTTTATCTACATAATGATGAAATTCATCTTATTACGTTTTTTAGTTATTTTAATTTTTTTTGTGTTCTATATTCGAATAACAATTATTTAGTTTTTTTTGTAGAATGTTAACGATATCGTACAAAAGCTGCATATACCCCGTGGTAACATAAATTAATATTATGTATGATCCCATACTTATAGTATTAACCTTCTTGTATTTATGTAGAACACATTTGCTCACTTCGATATTTCTTAGTAGAATTATAAAGAATATATTTTATACATTTATATAAAAGAAATTATGTACAAAGTAATAAAATAGAAATAAAAGAAAAAAACTGATGCATGTACCGTATTTTATCCAAATAATGATTAGTTTTTTCAATTTAATTGAACTCGTCTTGACATAATAAATTATGTTTGGTGAATTTACCCCGGTGTATAACAGCTTTTCAATATTTCGTTAAAAAAAACATATAATTATACTGATCAATTTTTGTCGACAAGTAGAATATATTTTATTTTAAGGAATCATCTTAATAATTAACCTTATATAGTAGTACATTATCATTACGATAACAATAATATATTGGCGTAATCAGAATCTTGAGGATAATATGTATACCATATAGTTAAGACAAAAATGGTTAGACAAAAAACTAGTCCCAACTTAATAACAGTTGACACTTATAATTTGTTTAATTTTTAGGGGAGCTAATTAAGAAAGATGTAACGCGCTAATGATTTAAAGAATTGTCACGTGTTGTTTCCATGCTTTGTTTTTTTTTTAAAAAAAACATGAAATTTTTTGTATATATATATATATATATATATATATATATTTGAATGTACTATATTTATTTCAAATAAAATTTGAAACTCGAATAAATTGAATACTGGTGCGCTGTAACTCAATTTTAGTATGTTGTGAATTATGATTCTACTATAAATAAATTGTTACCTCAGTTATGCTTTTTTATCACTCACCAGCGATAATTTAAGCATAATATAGTACTTATTTTAATCAAACATTTTCAATAATTTAATTGGTTATTGTTGAATAGTGAAAAACGTGTACAAATAATAATAATATAACGGACTTTAACTATCATCACCTCGGTCAGTTCTATCAATTTCTTGTATAGACACAAATCCTATAATACTGTTTATTTTAATGCCTATTGGACTAAAAACGTTGAAAATAAGTATTTTGTTGTCAGATACGTACTAAATTGTATGAATAATTCAGCGATGAATAAATACGCAAGGATTTTAGAAAATGAAAAATCCGTAATTCGCTTTGATCGTGAAAATAGAATTTTCTTTTATTTACTCGAAGTACGGACCTTACGGACTCTATCTTATTTTCTTATTTTTTCTATAGAAAGTGGCACAGAAAAGATATTTCATAATCAAGTCTCAAAACAAAGTCGATTAAACATAATATTTTATATTTCTAAGAAAAGCGGAATCGAAAATATTTCAGAGAAAACATTTGTTACTTATGTTGTCTTTAAAATTATATACTATAAACCAGGGATGTGCACTCCAAAGTTACTATAGTGCTGATTTATAGAATTTTAAAATCTGGCGGCCGGAATAAAGAAAGCAAAAAAAAATGGATTGTACAATTGACAATTAGCATTTGTTTTATATAATTTAATTTTATGACCAAACCAATACAAAAAATATAATCTAACACCTATAGTATGTTAGCTATGTCAAATATATATTACATATAATATATATATGTCATATATGTCATATATATATATATATATATATATATATATATATATATATATTAATTTTATTTAGATATTTAATAAATTAGCTGTAGTTTAATACTAGATAATAGATATTATCTACATTTACGATCAACGCAATGAAATAAAATGTCGATAAACGCTGAAATAGTTTGAAGTAATTTGAAAATGTAGCACAGGCCAGATAAAAAAGTATGTTGGCCGCCAGTTACCATGTTGCTCATCCTTGCTATGTAAAGTCAAGTTGATTGTTCAGATACTTATGTGAATTTCAAATATTATTTTGTGGTTTTATTTGAAAATCAACTGTAGCGTATATGCCAAGCTGTAATAAATGATCATTACACTGCATTTGAATCACTTTATGAAATTGCGTTACCAATTATCGTATTATACTTTTGCTATTACTACACTACACCTAATGTAATTCATATCATGAATACGGTTTTGCTTTTTGTAGGAATTTTTTAAAGGAAAAGTAAGAGAAAATCATTTTTAAAATGCAGGATTAGCTCCAACACCAATAATAATTTAATTTTAAGTAAGAAACAAAATTAATTTTACGTTCGATGTTATACGTTATGTAACATAAAATATACGTTGTATCGTTTAAATCAAATTACTACTTAATTTATTATATATATATATATATGGATTTCACCATTACCTCGGATACGAATTTGTCAATCAGGTTTTATTTTTCAGATTGAATAATTCAAACTGAATGAATGATTTCAAGACGTAATATACGTAAACAATTATCATATTATTATATATTGGGGTGAGATTTAGAGAATATGATTATATGTACTAAAGTTTCAGACTTGCGAAGAGGAATGTTACATAGTTAATTGAGAAAATGTTTACGAGTGTAAAATCCTCTTCTTATTCGTCCTTGGGTACGATTTTACTAATAATTTACACGTATAAACTTGTAATTTATTATTTTGTGTATTTATTTGAAAACTTGAATTTATTGCCTTTCAAGTCTCTATGTTATGTTGTAGTTATGAAAATTACGTCTTGTTTTTTGACATTAATTCGTTATTGTTATTTTGATTATTGCTATCATGTTCTTATAGCTTACTCCGATTGATCAGAGATTGTATCAGAGATGATAATACTTTAGGAGTTTCACATAAAAATTCATATTTTTTGCTCCACATGGATCATGTGATATAAGTAAATTTTGAGATTATTCCGACCATTTGCAGGTATTTATTATTTATAAAAACTATTATCTAAAAACCATTAAAATATAAACGAAATCATAAATTATTTTGTTGTTACACAAAATATGTATTATATATTTTTACTGTCTGATCTTCGTTTATCTAGTTTTATATTTGTTTTAAAACGCATCATGTGAAAATATTTTAGTTATAAATTAATAATTTTTAATAGTACAAGTTTAATAGTAGTTTTTGTACAACGTACATTACTTAATACAATTATTTTTAATCAAAATTATATCTCCGATTAGTTTGCGCCATAGCAGTTCAGACATTAATTGTTATTATGAATTCTTATTTTGTAAGATATTTTTTCGTAAAGATAGAAAATACAAAAGATCCTAAAATGGATTTTTTCAATGTTTTGACAATAATAAAATAAAATGTATTTTTTTAAATTTTTTTACGAAAATACAAAATTTTTATTTAATTATGAACGTTCGTTGGCCTTATTTCTGTGAGTCATATTTTTATTAATGATTAAACTCATAATTAATTATCTCCGAATGTATCGTAATCGATGTATCTTGGTGAGCGGTAATACTTTGTACATATAGAACCCGTGTTCACTCAATCGGTAACATTTATGCGTACGATAATATGTGACTTACAGTTAAAAAAAAAATGTAACATAAATATTTTAGAATGGGTATTAGTAATGGGTAAAAGTAAGACAAACATGGGAAAATACAATTTGATGGAGATAATGTTTGTAACTCGAGGAAACATATTGATTATCCATTATCTATTATTGGGTTATTATTCTTTGAAGTCGAAAAATATTATACTACGCTTATTTTACGTGTCAAAATGTATATACATAATAGCAGTCCTTGAAGATAAATGTCTACTATAGATGACTGGCTATATTCTGACGATTTTTCATGTGAGCTGAAGAGTAGTAATATTTGTGGTTTTCAAGTTGTTTTAAAATGTAGATCATTACATTTCATTCGATTCTAAATAATTTTATGAATACTTTATACGTTGATGGCACCTTAAAAATACACATACATCTATAAGTTACATTATTTATAAATTAAATTTTTATAACTTTTTAAAATATATTTGTTGATGGAATTATATTACATGCTGTACATTATTTAATTTGATCAACACTATTTTATTAAAAAAATAAATTTGGCAATTAAATAAATTGTCGAATAGGTCCATATGGCGATGATGTTCTATAACATTTGTTGTAACCATGTGAACAATAATTGCAGCATTTGCATTTCGCGATTAACATTTCGCATTTAACTGCTTATAATTGTACTGTATATTTATAAATTATGTACATAAAATTATATATTACATGTATTTTCTAGAATATCGTTTCTGATTTATAACGTTAAAATATCCGGATTCGTTTGTTGATTAATAACAATTATCATATGCTGTATTCAAAGTGTTGTAATTATTAATATTAGTTATATGATTTATTTTCTTACTTGAATTTATGATGATGAAATTTTTGATTTTATTATTGTCTTTGATAAGTACCTTTATGTCCTTATAATATACGTATCTTTTGAGTATTCAGCACGTGTAAACATAATATATTTAATGAAAATGTGAGATTTATTGGAATTTATATAGTTACGTTCAAACTTATTAATTATTAACTTATTATTGAAATACGAGTATTAAAAGAAAACTATTTAAGTATTAATTAAGAATATTAGCTTTTAGATGTATCCAAAATACAATTTATAAACATTTATTTACACTTAAATAAAAATTATTTTTATCTTAATATTTAAGTACAGTTTTTATCAACAAACACACACACATTTTTATATACTGTGAACATATATATGTTTTATTACTACTATTTTATTTTAAGATATTAAATTTTGTAATATTGTAACACTCTAATTTTTCCATTACTATTTGCATACTATTTTTTAATCATAAATGCAATATTTAGAAAGTATAATACAAAATATGCTTAGTGCCATTAATACTAACTCGTTTTGAAAGTTAATAAATATTCTATTGTTTCATAATAATTTTGTGTTTAAGTTTTTATGTAATTAGTTTTTAAATATTTGTAAAATAATATTATTGAAACAAAATCAAGAAAAATCATTACCCTCACTGGTCTGGTTGTTGAAAAAAATGTATTGCATTCATGGGTAAAGACTACTGTTATTAATTTACTAACATTATACTGTAAAGAATTAACTTTTTAAACTTTTTAAACTTTTAAAAACGGTGTTTAATATTTAATGTTTCAAAACAGTACACGGTGAAATATAATTAAAATGAGTAATTTTTTGTCTGTGATTTATAGTAAACAAATACAGTAACAATAACAATTTTATTCGTTTGACGTAAGAAATAAATGAAGTTTGGACGTATGAGTAAATTTCATTCAACGATCACAAACTTTTAATACTTATTACATATATACGTATATATGTATACGTGCTGAAACTTCTATTCAGTGACACTTTCGATAGGTGGAAACTTTTATGCACTCAAATACACACACATACACACACACTCACACACACTCACACACACACACCCACACATACACACACATTAACCATCTACCAGAAGAATACTTATATAGTTTACTTAGTTCTTTTATAAAATAATGAAAACAATAAAATAAAATTCGGTAAATGATTAAAACTGGTAATTAATATATAAATATGGTAATATATGTATATGTATAATTACATAATATAATTTATTTATAATTATTTCGTAATATATAAATAAATGTTTAGCCTAGAGTATTAGTATATTTGTGATGAATGACCGGTTTCCGATTAAAAATTTATCATCAGGTACATCGATATAAAATTCCAGATTTTACTGTATATACTTATATACAATAGTGGACCCGACAAACGTCCTGTTTAAAAGAAATCTGTTAAACTGTTTCATGAGAGTGAAAAACATTTTCTATTGAATCAAATTATGAATCTTAACTATTCTCGAATAAACTTAATCGCATACACAACATTTTATATAAATTAGTCCAGTCTTTTAGAAGGAGTTCAGTGACATTTATTTATACATGTACTTCTAATGTAACCACTAATTGCAGTATGGCTGCCAAAAATTATTAATATTTCGTTTTATCTTATTATTGTGTTGAGACTCATTAATTTACCAACTAAACATTTTTCGGTTTTTTTTCAATAGCGATTCTCAATATGGTGGGCAAGCCCCCTAGGGAGGCGTGATAAAATTTCAGGGGATGCATGAATATTTTTAAGAAGCAACGGAACATGAAAACGTTATCTTTGATTATTTTGATATTTATTGGAAACATTAAAGTTACAATAATTTATAATAATAAATTATTAATTGGAATTAAGCGGTGCCAACCCTGTCATTAAATTATAGTTTCTTAATATTTAATACTAATACATTAAAAATTTAATATTTAAGAAAGTAAATATAATATAATTTGTATTTATAGTTTTAAATTATAATTGTATTATTTTTCTAACTAATAAATTCATTAAATAATAAAAACAAACTTCATTGATCTTCATACTATCATATTAATCCATTAACTAGTATTAAAGGCATGCTGTATTATATTAAAATATATAAATATATTAAACATAATTCAATCTTATTATGGTAAAGGAGGGTATGATATAATAAATTATACATAGTATAAAAAGGATCATGTATCCCAAAATTTTCAGAACTCTTGTTTTTGAACATCATCTCTGTAGTGTTTGATTTTTATTACGAAGTTTAATTCCGGAATGGTAACATTAGTATTGAGAACTGAGAGAAAAAAATTACTGAAGAAACTCGAAAAAAATATTGTATTATATTTTATATTAATATTGTGTCATAAGTCATCATATTTAGTCAGATCCCAATCAACTTAAATTATAGTACTGATTTTAATAATAATTCTAATATAATTCATAACAAGCAGTTTAAAACATAAATGGAGCATCAATATTTAATTTTATGGTTTGAAACCCATTATTATTTGATAATTCTGTTTCTTCGAAAACTGATTTAAAAACAAACTCACTAAATAAATGTATTTTTATTTTTGTAGTTATTTATTATTAATTATTGCAAGTTGGTCGAAATTATGAAAAAATTAAATTTTGATGTTTTATATAACATATGAGAATACTTAAAAAAATGTTCATTCGTTTTCATTGATGCTGACAAATATTGTTATTTGTTGGCTTGAAAATTGAATATTGTATTAATTCTATTTTTTTGTAATACTTACAATTATCTAGGGTTATTAATTTATAGTATACTAAGAATTTTCTGAGGTTAGTTTGCAGTTATTCTTAAAAAATGTATACAATTAGAAAAATTATTTTTTTTTTTTTATATTCTTAAAGATTTATTTAAATATATATACATTAAAGTTAAACAGAGAAAATAGACAATTTGAATGTTTTTATTTTATGATACTTCAAAAATTGTAAAATATTTTTTTTGTAAACAATATTAATATGCAAATACATTATTTATTGTACGATCGCTAATATTATTTTATTTTATATATTTTTAGATATATTTACTTAGAAATACTCTATTTTTTATAATCAGGATCTGCAACCTTTATTATTGTAAGTGTTTCGGTTTCAGCTCCGGTTCTTAAAAATACATAACCTTGGTTCCGGTATTAAAAAATATAAAATAATGGTTTCAGTTTCGATATCACTTGCAAAATAATTTAACTGGTTTCAGATTTTATCAACACGGAAAAAAGTATTAAATATGAATTTCTATGTAAAATATTACACTGTTCTACAAAAAAAATCTTATTTTTATCAAAATAGTACAAAATTGTTACAATTAGGTATGCAATACAATTTATAGGTACCCATGAACATTTTTTTATCAAGTCAAATGTATGTAAAAATTGGAATGCTTTTATGTAGTTCTTCATTACAAACCCTTAAAGTTATTATAATATACTTCACTCTTGGTTTATTATTTTAAGACAAATATCCAAAATGTTACTACTGTTAAAATATAAATAAAAAATAATGTAGGTAATCTTATATCACAAAGTCATAAAACTCTTATAGTGTTAGTTATAATATACTTTCAAAAAATGTTGTTATATGTTGAAACTATAATAGCAAAATAATAATAATAATAATAATAATAATAATAATACAGTTTAGTTGGAATTAAATTATTATTTAGAATCACAATTATATTTTTATAGTCATAACTTTTTTGTATTATCTTTAGAATTAATTTTCTCATATGATCTGTTGGTGTGTAATAAAAATTGGTTCGAGTTCCAGAACTAGTTCTTTACGGTTCAGTTCCAGTCCCTGATTATTAAATAAAGACATTTTTTTAATAAAAATCATGTTTTTTGAATCAAACGAAAATATTTGATTTAGTAATTCAAATCTTTGATTTTCCGAATAAAAAATACAATATTTTAAGAATAGTTTATAGTAAATATTTTTTTATAAATATTGATAAACGATTAAACCGTCAGTCCTCTAAAGTGAAGGATAAATAAAATTTGATTAATTTGAAAGGTTATTAAATTTAATCGGTGACTTGAAACGTAAATTTAAACTACCTGTATTCTTAAAACATAAATGTGAGCATAGTTAAAATAGTTTTTAAATTGAAGTTGCTGAATTATATTATACCTACTAGGTAGATTCTTGATACAATCGAAATCCAACTAATGGTAACTATAATTCTTTTAGAAACCTGATAATAATCAACTTTTGATATATTTACTCCTTTTACTAGTTTTAATTCATGTTATGTTTGGTTGAATTAAAATCGTTTAAATTATAATTACATTTAGTTTTAATTATGATTATAGAATATTAATTGTATATAAATATATAATACATACATTATTATTAACACATTGGAAAACAATCTGAAATGTTTTGTCTAACGTTTCCAGATTAAAAATCGATAGAATGTTGATTTTGTTGATTTTGTTGAAATGCGGTATAGAATATTCGGTTAGACGTCTTTCTTAAGACGAATTTTATGCTTAAAGAGTTACATTGAGCTTTAAAAATATTCGTTACCTAACATAATATAGAATACGATTTTAAGATAAAAACGAGTTAAAGTTAAGCAGATAAAAGCAATATTACAATACATGCGTCACTAAGAAGAGCCAAATAATATGAAAATTATCAACGAAATATGTGAGTTTTTACTTCTTAAATGTAATGTACTATGGAATATTTGTATTAAAATATAACGTCCTTTCGCAGAGTTATTAAGTATTACCTTTTACCGCGAACGAAAACATTGGTAACACACTTTATATATAAATAAAATGAATAATATATTATTTACTTCCACTACCTACCACTTCCACTCTTTAAAATTGATGGAAATATTTTCCTTCTCGTGTATTTATTTTTTATTTTTATTTTTTTAATGTTATTTCAAGAGTAGTGTGTAAACGACAGTTGCATAATATTTTACTTTTCGTTTCATCATAAAAAAAACGAATACATATTATAATTGACCCGGTGTATTTGACCCCGATAGAGATGCGTACCTCTCAGACGACATCTCAAACGCATTATATATCTAGACACATACGCGTGCACCCACGCGATTTCGCGTAAAATATTATTGTAACGTGCATAAACGGAACGCGACAGTCGTACGATACAGGTCGGGGAAAAAGTAAACGAAATAAAATATTTCGTTGTTTGTATAGTACACTATATGGTAACGACAATATAATTTCCTGAAAACATCAGTATCCGGTAGATGTACGCACCTATGTGTAATAATTAATTATAAGTAATTGTACGCAGACGTACCTATTCACACCTGTAACACGATAAAACGTAAAAACGATTACGTAATTCAATACACATGAATATAATACTAACTCCGACGTACATAATTACGTGAATATTAATCGTACAAAACGTTATCTTCTCGTAGACAAATAATTTTTATCGCGATAGTCTAAACTCGATATGGAGGTCATGTAAGTTTTCCTCGTTCACCACACCCTGCGACCGTTTATGTGTCCGAGGCGTCGGAAACAATTATTTATTATTAAACATCGGACCCAACAAACATTATAATAATATTATCACCGTAGTACAACGTAGTGTTACATACTGCTGCTGTAACAGTGCGCAATTACTGCTGTATGTTTAGTTCGTGCGCGTAAGTGTAATGATTAATCGATTTCGGACTTTAATGTTAAATATATATATGTATATGAAATATCATACGAGCATTTTGAAAACATATAAGATGAAGTTTAAATATTTATTTGGTTTTATATGTCGATTTGGGGCAAAGAATATTAAAATATGTTTACAAAGAGAGCGATAAGCTTGCCGCCGGTACATAAAATAAGTATTAACAAGGTATTACGTTTACTGTAAAATTGCAGTATTACAGCATATCCTATGGGGGTGTGTGTGTGTATGTTTCGCACATAAGCCGATGTACGTTTATAACCCATTTATTTTGTTGAAATGTCTTCAGAAAACTTGAGCTGAAATAATATATATTTGCGCATGTAAGTCCAATAAATGACCCCTGGACATAAATAATTTATAAGCTTGCCAAGTTTCGACGTAAGTCACAACATCTATAAAATACATTCCGTCAATGAGATTGTAATAAATCGTTTATCGCTGTATACTGACGCTGCTCTGATGAGTGTTCGGTTTTCGTAAATCTTTACGAATGCACATACACAGATCATGTTCAGACCAGGAAAATTAAACAGCGATTTAGACAGTTGCTGTGTTTTCCCCAGCCGCACACGAAAGTATTGGAGGTACCCGACCAAAATGTGTATAACAAAATGAGACCCAATAGCAAAAGTGGGATAAATCGGCAGATCTATGATCGTGTCACGCCCGGAGTGATGCTTTTAACTCAAGAACTGACATGGGACCGTTAAGTTAGCCCTAAGCGACAAACTTTAAAAAATGTAATCTAACAGGGATTTATTTTATTTATTTTCTGGATTCACGGACATACATTATATTGATATGAAAATCAAATATTTGTAAGACATTTAGAACCAGAAATACATACATATGTAACATTATGTTTTTGAAATTCTTAATTTTTTCATAAAAACAGTAAAAGTAATAAAATATCACTATTAATTATATATATATTACAAACTCAATGATTATATTACAAAAATCCATGTATATTTTTTTTACGTACTATTATAATACCATAATTTTGTTTAAATAAAACTTTAAGTGTGAATATGTGTGTGTGTGTGTGTGTGTGTAGGGGGGGTATTGATGTAAAAACGTGGTTTTAATTATGGGACCAATACTCTTGAACGATGAAGTATATTTGCATTAAAACAGTAACTTTTTTAAAAATATTTATCGCAGTATTATAGTTACATAATACAAATAATATTAGTTAAATGAAAAATACAGGAACATAAAGGTTTTATAACACTGTGGTGTTGGAAAAAAACGAAAAAAAATAAAATGAAAATAAATGAAGACCAAAGAAGGACTGATGGACTTGGTAAAAGAAAAAAGAACTTTACAAAATAGTAAATAAGATCATGGCGATGTCATTGTTTTGTCATATACGCTGAGACATAACAAGAAATTCCATTTAGCATCTTACTAGATGATGGAAGGGAAGCTTGGAAGAGGAATGCTTAGAATACATTATAGAAATCAAAGAATTAAAGAGTCAACTTGTACAGATAACTCAAGGATGATACGTACGGGAATATTGGGACAATCGAATTTTTATCGTTAACTTTTAGATACGAATAAAAAATTAGTAGGTTATTAATTAATTTGTTTAGGCAAGACAACAGATGCGTAATTCCTGTTTTATACGATAGACAGTACTTTATAGTATGAACAATCGAATCGGAATATAATGTATATCGTGCAACGTTTCTGATATTTATTGAAAATGTGATGAATTTTATTAGGACAGTGCGAAAAACTACTTATTTCTGAGCCGCGATACGTGTATTATCGAGTTGTATACGTATATTATTGGTTTCGTTCAGATCTTGGTATACGTTCCTGAAACACAATATTGAGATGCTCCGTCGTACTATCAGCAAACAAGCGACGAAAAAACGTTTACGTATATTATAAAAATACCAACGGATTTACTTATACTTTGATTAATAAATATCTAACATCCTCATACACATTGCCTAACACATAGTGTGTAGTTCGTGGTTTAAGTTTTTCCTTTCTGGCCTGCTAGATAATATAAACTCTGACCCTCTGGGAACTTAAAGTTGTTCATCTCTGATTTATGCAATTACGTGTACTCGGTAGGGAAATATATGATTCGATCAGAATGATGAAATATGTGCGTAAAACCCTTTGGTGTGTAAGAATATGGTATTTTTGTAAAATATGCCTTAACAAACCTATATATATATATATATATATATATATATATATATATACATATGTATATTCTTGTAACTTTTTTTATGAATGATATGCGTGTAGAAAATATGATTTCGCCAAAACCGTTTGGACAGTATTATAAAATTATAGTAACATATATATTTATTACGACTTCTTAGCCATTACCATGACACACGTACATCATAATATTATAATATATAAGTCGTGCAAATCGGATGTTATTTTATATCCCATTTTATCTGAATTGATTTGTCCCCTTTCGCTATAATGATTTTGATATTAATCGTTACCGGATAACCATACGCAGTCTATAGTGGCATGCTATAACTTTATACACCCACAGACATCTGGGGTAAAATATGTCATATTTTACTTATATACTCAACTAAAAATAAAGTGCACAAACTCGTATTGAGTGGAAAGGGCATAAGTATAAAACACTGTACACTCAGAGATACGGATTCATAAATTTGGCGCATGGGTGTTTAAATTGTCTCCTATTTATTGAATTTATACTACTCTAGATAATGTTTGTATTATTTTTAAATTGTAACAGCATATGTAAGGAAATGGTAGAACACTATTTGATGATTGATGAAAAACTAATTTAAACCAGTTTACATTAACACAATATTGGCCTTGAAAAAAATAATTCCGCGATCGCTGATTCTTGCCCTCCTCTTCCCCGCTAGATACGTTACCGTGTATATTTTACACATTTCAAATGATTTTCTTAAACATGCGTTTCACTGTCCAGCACACGCCTGACCATCAACAACCAAAAACAGTACCGACTGCGGCGGCATCGCGTATATTATTGATATAATAACCCCAGGTTCCTCTATTACAATATTGACTGTACAGCACGCGTTCGTGATGTTATTACCATAGGCGAAACTACGGGTGAGGTGAGTCAGGTCACGGCGTTATTAAATACTGGTTGGATATCACACTGCCTTAGTAGTTTAGTAGAATTTAAAATTAAAATTCGGAACTCAATTTCCGCATGCCCACAACGTTCTGATTTTTAAATGAAATAAATGTACGTAATGCATGGGTAATTTTTTTTTTTCGGGAAATCGGCCTTTAAAACCAGTCCCCTTCCCCCAGGTATATACTCCTCCATCTATTTCTATCTTCTATTGCATCCCTCCAATCAGTTTCTATCCTTCTGACTTCTTTAATAATACAATCTTGCCATCTTATACGAGGTCTACCTAAGGTTCGTTTTCCTGCTGGGTAGTTTTCGATTATGGTCTTTATAATTGATCCCTGTTTCCTCCATGCATGCCCTGCTCATCTCTATCTTCTGACTGAGATTTCTTTTGTGATGTTAGAGCGTTTAAGAAGGTCTTGTTGGTCATGTCATTCCCTCCAATTCATGGGTAATATCGATACATTATTTTTACGTATTTATCATTTGGCCAAAATAGAAATAAATAAATAAATAAATAATATAAATTTCAATAGAACAATAGGTCTAGTTTCGCGTTAGACCGTGGTTACCGCGCGTCCGACAACGCTTTTTTCCAATCTTGACCGATTCGCCGTCGAGACAAAGCGTTGAACGGGGGAAAAAAAATAAAATCAATTCCTCGTCGCCGCGAACGTTGGTGTGGAGGGTGGGAAAAGTGTACGGTTTTTCTAATCGTGTGTTGCGAACGGGCACCTCGACCGTGGGTAACGTGATGGCGAACAGACGCGACGGCGACTAATAAGACGTCAGCTGCCCCGGCGCCGGGCTCACGGCACAGCATAATGCGTTCGCCTCGACAACTCGCTCCGACCGCCGACAGATACGCGCGTCCATTACGCGTGTTTTCGTTGCCCACCCTGTCCGTTCGTCGTCGTCGTCGTCGTCGTCGTCGATGTTTTTGCGCGCACGACGAAAATCGTTATCGATTTGCAGACATACTCCGTGATTCCGTCGACGGGTTGGCGCTGAGGAACAAACGCGAACCGCAGAACGAAAACATGAACAAAAAAAACAGACCGATTAGCGCGGTTAGGTCTGCACATACAGTAGATCGTGACGACGACTCGCTCTCGCGGTCCGTAAGAATTTGAACCATGTACGTTGTTCGAAACGTAGAATCGGATGAAACGTATATGGTCTGTAGCGGGACCTACTATAATAATTAAAATTAAAAATGTAATATCGATTAAAAAAGAGAACTGTATCAAGCTAATGGAGTGAAAACTAAATTTGACTTTGAGGTGCCGTTAGTGAACCGTTTTCTCCACATTATATTAGCGTTAACCTTTTTATGTATTAACATAAAACACATTTATGTGTTAGTTTCAGAAACGTTAAAAATAAAAACGCCAAATGTATTCAGTAATAAAGATGGCCTGATACACTTTTGAATCGGACCATTAATTTCCTTCCTAACCGATTATATTACATAAACTTTATAGCCCATAATATTTATCTTGTCCGACTTTACTGCTTAATTTTATTATAATTACATATAACACTTTCTCTACGTTAACTACCTATGTAAATTAAATGTATTGGCTTTTTATTATGTTATATAATTCTTACCATTATATTTTTATCTTATACACTGTTTGCAAATATTATTATGTATACCTATTTAAATCTATGTATGTGATAATTCTAACTGCGAGACATTACGGATTATTGCTAAAAGCTAATTAAAAATAGGGAAGATCCTTAGGTACAGTATTGAGTTAATAGCACTGCTACATTGGTCATTTAAAATTGAAACTTATGTTCTATTGCTCTCGAAAAAACTATTCTGAGGAAATAGGTTGAGCGGACCAGTTTATACTTTTAAAGATGATTAATCAGTTATCATCGTTCGTTCAACGTGAACAGATATTCATTGCGTTTATCCACTTTTATATTTAATATTTCATTAACGAATGTAACTAAATAGTTGTAAATCCAAGCATTTCTCAATATACTTTTGAACGTAATTTATCTCTATTATTATCTTCATCTATGAAAACCAATGACAAAAAAGCAAAGTGTTTATAACTCCAAATCACTATGCCTCTTTCTCCGAGGTCTCTCTCAGGATGTATTAAAAGCATATATTTTAAAAATACTCCAAAAGAACGGATTATTTATACCGACGGCATAACTAATTAAAATGTAGTTTATAAGTACTTAATCGATAATGAACAGATCGAAAACACTAAAACGGTAGAAATCATACACCATATTTATCAGGTACCTCCACTTGTCCACAACTGTTCAAGATAAACAAACGAGTGTAACAGATATAGGTAACGATATTATTCGGATCACTAATATTATACATTGTACCACAAAATGCCCATTACCTTTATTTCGAATAGATTTGAAAATTTCATAGAATAATAGTGATATTTTTAATCCGATTAGCTTTTTAACACCAAAATTAAAATAGAGTTTCCAAAGAAAGAACTCATCTCTCCATAAAGATTGTTAAGCTTATTCTCACAAAAGTATTTTTTGCTATCAGTCTCCTGGTGTGTTAAAAGTTGAGATAACCATTTCACTTCGAAATTCATTAAATCACTGCCAAAATTCACTGTGAATGCCTTATGCACAGGACCGCATATAGCATATTACATGTATAAAGGATGTTTGGTGTTTAAAAAAATTATCGTGAACCACAAAAAATAACAAATAGACAAACTCCATCATTTTGCTCTTAGTTTTACCATACCACCTAAAAGTTTTGTCACTTCTAGCTCAAACCATAAACAAAAAAAATCATATACCTATATACAATATACCAATTCATATTACTGTCAATTCAACATCTTTAGCTATAAATAAAAATTCGATTTTAAAATTTCTCGAGGATTTCAAAATTATAATTAATTCATTATTACGCATGTTAATTATTTTATTATACTTTTTTAATTATTTAAAAAAACCTATTCCCGTTTTTTGCTTCTATACCTTCTCTTTAAAAATATTAAATAGTAAAATAATCGTTATTTTTTTTTCTATTTTTGTCTCCCTACAAAAAAAAAACATCTCTTAGTTTCCTTTAAATAAATTTCTCTCGGCCAATTATATCCTTGATTAATAATTACATTCTCACTTTCATTGTGATAAAATTTTATTGTCTGATTATTAAATTCTTATTCTTATTTAAAATTGTCTAATTTTGTAATTTTGTGCATTTATCATAATTAATTGTTAAGCTATCTATTGTATTTACCGTATATAATTCTGTAATTTTTAATCTAAATAGTCCTCATTGAAAGCTCCTGAAAAAAAAAATATTAATATTGTAAAAAAATAATATTTCTTGACAAGGGAAGTTTTTAATATTTTAACTTCTACAAAAAAAAAAAAAAAAAAAAGCATGGGAAAATTGAAAATTTTATATGCCTAGAAATAACATAATCTACATTAAAATAATTTTTCAAAACTATTAAATGTTTTTAAATAAATAACAAACATGGTTTAAAGATAATCCATTAAAATATCTGGCTTGATCAAATTTTAATTTTCTAACATTTATAAAATAACTATATAAAGTTTCCTTTATTTTGTTTTGTTTTGGTCACAGAAAATCATATGAAAAATTGTATACTCAATTTTCAAGTCTGAACTATAAAACTTTAATATTTTATGAATATTTTGTAATAACTATCTGAATGTGTCGGGTTTTTGTGATTTTAATATTTCGTCAAAATTTTATATTCGTTATATATTAACGCTTGTAAATGTTCTTTTTGGTATCAAGATCAATTTTATTGTTTAATCAGTAATACTATAATAATATCTATGAAAAACGTTGTATGTATTACATTTTTAAAATGTTATTATATAAAAATTAGTTTATCGATATTTTTGAAAAATAAAGTTAAGAAAATATAAAAATTTCAATTTTCTATAAATATCTAAAAACATATTTTAAAAATTTTCATGTTTCCCCGAATATTAATTTAAAAAAAAATAGTTTATATTATTTAGAAACTTATTATTAGACTTGAGTGTTATTATTATACATGTAATTTATTAATTTTTGTTTTATTTTATTATTTAATATTCATTTTTGAGTTACGATAAAAGCAAAATGTCGGTCTTGTGGAAATTCGAGATGCCGTTAATTTTACATTATTTTTTATTACTTTTCGGAATTTTTTCCCAAAAGTTATTAAGAAAACCATTAATTAATTAGTATAATGATCCTTTATAAGAAATCTCTTATGGTTGTAATATCAGAACAATCCTTGTGGTTGAAACTGTTTACAGAAAAAAAAAAAAACATATCATATTAAAACCTTTACATTACACGTTTCACTCAAAATGTAAAAAAAAATAAAATGGGATGATAATAATATCATAGTCGTCGAGTGTGCCGCTTTCTGCATTACGAGTATGTACCCAGACACCGTACTTAAGAGATCACGAAACAATTTTTCTTGGTTGGTTACAGCTGTTAGTAGTATATAATACTTTAAAAGCATCTTTATGCCGATGGAATATTTATACGATTGTCATTTTTAATATAACATGTTGTATACATGTGTCATGTGTGTACAAGACATTGTCAATTTATTATCAGTCATGGTTTTTTTGTATGCAATTTGTTATTTTTTTAATGCTGTTTGATACGCATTGACAATTTTATTATTTTTTCGATGATTTTTTCATTTTGTTAATTCTATGTTTCGTTCTGTCATAGAGCACTTATTGATTTCATAATTTTATTAGTATATTATAACGCGTATATTTCTGCTAGAGGTGTTTTAAATATTTACACTGAACGGCTGCAGATAAATCCATGCATCTACTACCCGTAAAAAACTGTTTTCGGTTTGTCCGATTTATTCCATAACTTTGCTTAAACGTTCAAAGTGTTCTGCTATATTTACGTCCATAAATAATCAACATGTGCGCTCACGATTTTAATCCACTCAACCAAAATTTACCCGAACGATGTGTACGTAGTGTTCGGATTAAGAATATTCACTAACTTTTATTTTTTTTTACCGATATGGTGTGTACAAGTCCAACGCACAAGATTAACAAGATTAATACTACTTGTGCGAATCAACGATTTGTGAATCAGACGTTAAACGTGTTGCGAAATATGAGAATAATATGAAAGATAACATAGAGAATCCGTTCTGTGCCAATCTTGCACACTGTATGGATGTGGATTGATTGATTTTTGTAAAACACAATATTTTTTTATTTTTTTATTTTTTTTTGTTGTTACATCATTGTTAGCGTTTCCGTAGGTGTGACATACGTTTGTACATATTATAATATTGTTTACGTACACGCGCACAAAAGTACAACCGTAATCAATTTACGTGTTGCCATTATCGATGAAATACGATTTCAAAGTCTGAGCGCCGTGATGGAGCTGCATAACTGCTGTGATGAGTTTTACAACAATGATATTTTTTTTCTTCTAAAAGGCAAGAAAAATACTTTTCGGGATATTAAAAAATAAGAATACTTGAACGTTTTTTTTTGTACCGCACAGCATAACTGTACATCAGAGTATTGGAATTCAGTCGTGAATTTATATGCGATGTATATTATATTCTTGTAATAAAAATTGCATAACGTCGAATATTTATTAATATTTTGTAGTTATCAGAATGTCGTATGAATAACCAACATTTTGTTATACGGACAGGTATACGAATCCATAATGATTAAAAATATGACTAACGTATTAGATCACGCTAAATTTGTAAAAAACTTGATTAGAATTTGCAGTCGCTCTCCGTTCATAACGTTTCATTGTACTTCCTAATTTATTACTAATTACGTTATCAACAGATATTTATTTTATATTCTTATCGAAATGATCTATATCAAATTTAAGTACAGCGATTATAGTTAGGAGGTATTATAATTAAGGATTGTAGTCAAGGATTATAGTTAAGTTCTAGACCCTGGGTCGACAATACTTTAAACCAGCGGTTCTCAAACTGTGCATCGCAATCTATGGCTCATAAAAAATACAATTTTTTCATTGGTAATATTTTTATGTTAATAATAACAATAATTTTTTTATTTTTCTGTGCACTTATATTAGTATGCTTAGATTATATGAGGTTTAATTAAATCAATAAAATTGACTATCAATGAGTGTTTGTTTTTTTTATTCTGTCTTTCATATTATTCATAGGGCACCGCGGAAAAAAAAAAATTTAGGAACCGCTGCTTTAAACAATATAAGATGTGATATTTATAGAACTATACGTTTATCACATTGGACACTGTAATACTTTAAATATATTAAAACGTTGGATTTAA
This sequence comes from Sipha maydis, assembly GCA_034509805.1. Classification (NCBI taxonomy): domain Eukaryota; kingdom Metazoa; phylum Arthropoda; class Insecta; order Hemiptera; family Aphididae; genus Sipha; species Sipha maydis. Next base: position 106,559 of record JASXSY010001986.1, on the reverse strand, counting down.
AGTTATAATTACGTTCACTATCGCTGTTTGTCTATATTTTGAATAATTTTTATTTTAATAATTGATTGCCTGTTCGATGTTTTACAAAAATATTCTATTTCAGAATATTTTATTTACTCTACAGAATTATTTGATACATTTAAAATATATATAATGATAACAACCATAATAAAATAATTACAAACTTTTTTTTTGTAAAAATATATTCAAGGTTTTCTAAAATAATGTCAAAGTTGATACCGCAATCAATTCTGAATAGTATTATTTATAAATCACAATTTTAAGTATACTGCAATTAGTATTAATTTAGTAATTTTTTGATTATAATTTTTAATTAATAAATGTTAATTTTTTATGTACATTAAAATTGGTTAAATGCGATACTTTACATATAATACAAGTTTTTAGTACTCTTATTTAATATGAAATACATCATTCCAATTTTAATATATGGTAATTTTATTTATTTATAAAATGTGCAATATTAAATGCTCTGATGACAATTTAATAATTCAATATCAAGATATTCAGATCAGCGTGATGAAAATCACATTAAAATAATATTACGATAATGTATTCAATGATTAGTATGTTATTTTTTACGTCAGTTTCCCTTCATTTTTATTGATTTTTATTGAAAATGTAATTTAAAATCTTTACCAACTTAATATTTAAATTTTATACCATATAATTTAATAGCGTACAGCGTAGAAGATGAGTTTTGTCATCAAAAATATTTAATGTACATTATATGTTTACACATATATTTAAAATATTTATTACAAGTCTACCAGTTATTGAACATCAAGCTTTGAAAGATACAAAAATACTTAATCGCTAAAATGTCGTTTACATAATACGAGTAAAGATCAACTGTTTATGTACACCATAATAATTTTCCTTGATTGTTCTATTGTTTTATACATTTTTGAGTGCACTAAAACCAATCAACAATGAATTTGAAAATATACACTTACGTTTATTACTTAATACTGTAAAGAATTATAACAAACTATAAAGAATGTAATTATGTAACATTTAAAAGTTTGTTAATTTATCCGAATAGGATATTTTCAAGGAACACTATAAAAATTAAAATTACAAAATTCATAAAATATTTTATTAATTTGAATTTTTTCCAGTATATATATTGTAATACGATAATACGTGAAAGATATCTATACCTTAAAAATGATTGAATAAAAAATAGAAAATGTTTAAATTTTAATACGAAATTTTATTAAATTGTTATCAATTGTTTATATCACTAGGTCATAAAAATGTATTATTTCTTATTATCAAACTATTCATCAACTGTAATAAATTCAAATATTTAATAAATATTATACTATTATGCATAAAATAATAGTCAAATTATAATTTTTTCAAACCGTTTTGCATTTGAAATGTATTAATGTTTAGTGCGCGAATCTTTACAGTCATGTTTTGCAGAAATGATGTATTTTTTAGTCAAAGTATTTATTTATGTTTTGTAAAAATAATGCAATCTGAAATAATATCTTTTACAAAACAATTATTTTATAATGTCTTGTTTTTATACGAAAAAAATAATTTTCTATTGTTTTGAACATTAATTTATTCATATTACATAAAAAAAATACAATCGACTAAAATCTGCTTTTTGCTTTTCTTTTTTAATTATTTATTTTTTTTTTAAGTTATTTAATTTTAAATGTAAGGGTTTTGAAAAGAAATTATGTCAATTTATTATACCATTTACTTCTTACAGTTTTTTTGGAATAAATTACTTATCTAATTGTTCCACTAAGATGAGTAAATGAGTGACACTTCTTTACCGTTCAGTCTAAAAATAAATATTGTCATCAATCAACATTTCGTCATCTCACCAATCCTTGGTTTGTTAATTATTATACAAATCGTTATTTAAAAATGTTAGCTTACCCTGCTACTATGAATATATACTTGTGATATTTGTAAAATGTTTAAATTAAAATCATAATTATTATACAAGTATATGTACAGAAATTATGTTTCATTTGAAAAATATAAATATAAAAACTCTAAAAGCAATTACAATTTTTAAATTTTCCAACATTTTAAATTAAATTAATATATTATAAAATAAACCAATGAATTGAAAACTCTTGAATAATAGTACTATCACTCTATTTCTCTCTTGATAGTATTATGTAATCAAAATCTAAAACGTTTACACTTTAATATAAAAAAAGATAAATATTATCTTTTTGTGTAATTGTTCTTTTTTATCCATTTTATTTATCCAACAACTTTCTCGGGCAGTAAAATTACTTTTAAAGTTTACAGTTTTATTATGCAATTGAGTAATACGATTAGAAACTAAACAGATTGAAATAGCTTTATATTAATAACTTTAAAAAGGCTCTTTTTGGATTATGATGGATTATCTATTTACCATCATTAACCCCAACAGAAAAGTATAAAAATTATTTTTAACATTTTTGTAGGTGATTAAATTATCATTTGATATACTGAAATAATAGATGTTTGAATAGGATAATAATTATGTTAAATTATGTATAATATCATACTAAAAATCTGAAGTATAGATAATATTTGACTATTTTTCTAAATTAAACAATTATTTACGACTTTATTTGAACAATAAATTATATGTAAAGCAGAAAATATCTAGTAACATATTTAATCATATTTAACGAATAATAACTCTTTATACAAAACAGTATTTTTTAAATATGGTTGTTTTCAGAAATTGTATATCTCTTGCTTCTAATGTCAAAAATTAGGACTACAAGAACTTAAATTTAAGCTTAAGGGATAATTTAAATTAATTTTAACTTATTCTAAAATGTTTCAAAAATTGTATTAATAAATATCATTTTATTTTCATCGTAAATTTATCGAATAAAAATCGAAATCCAAGGCATATTTAGTAGCGCTTGTTGAATGTATTTATTTGACAGTATAATATATTATATATTATACATAGCTTTTAAAGTTAAAGATACCCAATCAACTCCTTATAGTATTTCTGTCATAGCCATGCGTTTTCCTTCAACGTTGCTATGTATAGTAATAATTATAATAATTCATATTAAAAAATTAAATTGCATGTACTTACGTCAATCAAAAACAAAAAAAAAAAAAAACAATGGTTCAAAAGGTAAATATAAACTTACTACCATTCATTTCAGTAATCATTATATTATGTATTTACCTACGTTATTTTATATATATATATATATATATATATATATATATATATATATATATATATATATATATATATATATTCACATTATGTACTTGTAAGCAAGGTTAATCAACAAGTTTCGTTTCTTTTCGCTGAAAGCATAACCAATGAGATGTATGGTACAGAAAGAATTACGTACTCGTAAATCATGAGCGAGTAAAATAACTGTGATTATAATATGTATCTATGTATTTGAACCGCATCGTTTACTGCATTTAGAATATTGTACTTAATGAACATGTAAAAATTAATGCTATTAAAATTTAATTCGGCCTTAGATAATTACGATTATGATAGAATCGTTCGGCTGTTAAATTCAAAGTTTAAGCATTGAGGTTTTATAGAAGATATATATTGATGTAACAATGGGTTATGAAATAGACTAGGATGCTGATGCAATGTTAGCAGTAATTTAATATAATTTAATAAAAACACGAAGAAAAAGTTGTTGAAACTATCCGAACTAACCTAATCTGTGTATATATATATATATATTCTTGTTGGTAATCTATTTTGAGTTCGGAGATGTATTACTGCAGTTGAGGAATCATCAATAACGATGAAACGGAAAAAATCAGCGCACAAATGTCTACAGAAATTGTATGTTAATAATTGAAGTTTTTATACAGATTTGACTTCAGTTTTTAAAACACGTGATTGTGAGCGATGACACAACCAGCATTTATTTGGGGGGTTTTGATTTGATTATACCTATGAAAAACATTTAATTTCGGAAGGTGTTTGATGAGAATAATGGGTTAAGAGTTAATGGAAAGGTTAAATGCGACATATTTCGAAGTATCAGATTCGCCACTGGTAACGAATATTTTATATTTATATTATTCTAGTCTGTTAATCATTTACATGAAATTACATTGCAACACAGCAATTGCAATGATGTCTCAATTCGCTCACAAATTAATGCGTTTATAATAAATGTCGGTTGCCTAATTATAAAGCATAGTATTATATGCATTGCAAGAATAATTATGTACAGGTTTAACGCAGTACCATTACATATACGACCACGCAAGACTTGAGCGAACGAAATTACGCATGAATAGCTGTATATTTAATATTCATACGGATTTCGGAGTGAAATTCCAAGTATAAAGAAATATTTAATCATTTTAGCACTGCGAATGACAGCGTTTGTTTTATTTTTATTGTCCATGTGAAATCAACATGAGGTCTGATAGTTGTGTGAATCAGTTTCATAATCTATTACAACGGTTGCGGGTTATTATTATTATTATTTTTATTGAAAATATCCTTTAGTACATCGATAAATCTTGCAAGTCTCCGTGGTCAATTTTTTGTGAAGCTTATGTTATATATTTCGTAAGATAAGACCAGCTCGACGTAAATATATTATTTTTGCTGATGTAATCGCAACGGTGTGTCATCTTGTCTCATGCGATATTCATGTGTTCGTTGATAATTATTTTTTTACACCTCTACGTAGCTTCGTTTACAGATATTTAATTATCCAACCGGCAATCATCATTTACCGTTTTCTAATTATAATGTACATTTTCAGTTTTGGGCGTTTTGGCTACGTTCCACGACCAAAAATAGACCGTTTCGCGGTCTTACGTTTTGCTTAAAAATATATATTTAGTGTTTATTTTGTACCTATTTAAACATCGTATAATCTTTACATGCTGAATTGCTTAACATGTGATACGTTTGGCGAAATGATACATTTTAAATTTGATATTTTCTATCAGATTTATGTTGAAAGTTGTTTACAAGTTTGTTTTTGGATATTTAATATTGGCTAAAAGATATTATTTTTTTGTTTTTTTTTTCGCGTTTTATTTTAACACATTTTATTTTCAAAAATATTGTTGAACTTGAAATATTGTTTGTAGTCTAAAATATTTTTATTTTAATGGCTAATATAATTTTTAAGTGTTTGATGTACATTTACTTTGAAGCATTTCATCGTTAATGATGCGAATTTCTTGATAGTTATCTTAATTATAAATCTTAGAATAGATGACCTAGCATGAATTACTTTTGGATGGTAACATATGTAAGATAGTTTCACATTTTTTATATAATTGTATAATGAAAAAGAATTTGTATTTTAATTATTTTTACGTATAGAAATTTAACTAGGTATTAATATTTCAATAAGACAAATATATCATGTTAACATCATATCATTCTGTGATAAATATTTGAGAAATAAACTATTTTGTATTGATAAATATAGCAGTTTATATTATAAAAACAAAGTCGATGATTTTAACAAATTTTAGATTTGTTTAACGAAAATTGATTTAACACTCAAGTCGTTTGACAGATTTCAACAAAATGGGTTCTTGGCAAAATAATTCATTGTCTTAAACGTTATATTTATGTAAAATAGGATATTTGCCAAATGTATTCTCTTACACAACTGAACAAAAATACGCTTGAATGGATTACATTTTAAAATCAATCGGTCGTATTAACAAATAAAATTATTGTGTTCGGACCGTATAGAAAAATAATATAACAATAAATGTATTACATTTATTATTATATTATTTTTCTACATTTAATGTAATACATTTTACGTATTGCTTTTTATCAATGTATAGAAAAAAGTGTTCATCAATTTGTGTATTATAATAATTATAAGTAAGGAATTATAATAAATATTGCTAAACCATATACTTAAAAATATTGCATTAAATTATCGCAATAACTTATATAACTTGTAAAACTAATTAGCTTACCATTATTCAAGTTATAAATTTTTTTCTAACGAATTTGATAACATATTTTAAATACTAAACTACTATACATCCTTATATATACTTAAATTAATTTAAATATTTCCTTCTTAGCTATTGAATAGTTTTCAAAAAGATGATTTAAAATTTTATAAAACAAAATCGAAGAAAAAATTTAATTTTTTGAAAAATTATGTGAATCTATGGTCGGGTAGCTTGAAAGCTTTACTATTCATATTCAATATATTTTTAAAAATACAATTTTTATTATTTTAATAAAAATAAATTATATTCATTTGATACCAAGATTAGAAGATATTTGTACGATGATGGTTAATTACATTTTGTTGTTAACAATTAAACTCTGAAGTTAACTCCAGTAGTCCATGTGGCAATCTATTTTCAGTTATTTTTCTTAATTTTCTGGAAAACTATTTCAACATTTCAAGACTTATAATTTTATTTCATAGTTCATCTTATTTAATTCATTAATGTTTTGATGGACTTCATTAAGTTATTGATAAATAATTAGAAACGAAAGTCCTTATAAATCCATTTAAACCAAATGTATGTGCCTCTTTATTTCTTAAAATAACTACTATCTTAGAACTTTAGAATAGTAAAAATATATTCTTTTTTCTTTTATAAACTGTAACTTCTTACTAAAAAATTAATATTCGTTTCCATAAAGGAATTTAAATAATAAATACCCGAAACATTCGAATTCAATCAACTATTTGATATATCAGGAAAGCTATGATTTTTGTGTTTTCGTATAATATAGTACAAAAAGAATTGCCATATTTTATGCTTGTGATCTCATTACAATTTATTACAACTTCGAACGAAGTCACGACCTTAAAGTCGAGAATTGTTGTTCCAAAGTATACCATCTGTGTCAAATTTCCAATAAACAAGTATATACAAGAAGAGTTTTATGAAACTTTTGTAACACCCTTATACCCAAAAAAAGGATGACACCAAGCCTAAAAAATAAAAGAATTACATATCATTGTGAAACCAATATATTATGCGGGTACTTCCCTTTTTCTAAATTGTAAAATGTATATTATCCGTTTATTATTATAGTTTAATATATATTATTACAATACAATAAAATATCAAATAATTTCTCTAAGATATTATCTAATCTAATGATGTAATATTATTCAGTGATGATATATTATTCAACTGATACTTTCCATAGAACTTTCCTTGGACATCTCAAGTATTACAATATATTTATATTTTATTTTATGAACATAATACTGAGAGTTTGGGATAGTATCATCTTAAAAATATTGTTTTTAAACTGCTTACTATTATAATTCTTATTATGATTTACGAGTTCCATCAAAATAAGAAAAAAAAAATACGTCTTTAGAAAGAAATTAATCAATTTCCCAAAATAATTGTTTAAAATTTGAACTCCATACTTAAAATATTGTTAAAATTTATTTATTTAATGCCTATTAAATGTTTTTTTACGTTTATAGTTTTATTTGAAATTTAACCCTAATTGAATGTTTCAAAAGACGTATCTTAACTGTTAAGAAAATACATCAATAAAGTGGAAATTAGATTGAGTTATTAAATATTATAAAAATTAATTTAATCGTATTTAGAATATAAATTTGTCACTCAATGACATAATTTCTGTATGATGTCAAGTCTGACAGACATTACAGAAGAGTAATTTGGCTGCATTTCAATTTATTTTGTGTGGTCTCTTAACTTCTTGACGTTTAACACTTAAAGGAAAAAAAGTACTTTTCAAACAATAACTTAACTCGTCTATATAGTATATAAAATGGAATGCTTTATAAATTATAGTTTTATATTATTATTACACGCTTCAAACTGCCTTGTATTTAAACATAATTATAGAAAGATTAAAAATTTTGAATATCGTTGTAAAACAATTATTTATTTATTCTATTAGAAATCATATTATCTTATAATTTGTGTTTGTTTGAAAATAAGGTATAAAAAAAAGAAGAAATACAAAGTATGACAATACTTTAAATAATAGGTATTGTGTTGTAAATCTGGACGAAAACGATACGAATAATCATTGGTTTATTATATTATTCTTTTATTGTTTTTGAATTTAAATAAATATCTATATTACGATTAAAAATCTATTTGTGTTTATATGAAAATCATATTCAGTTTATGTAAAGGTAGGATTGAATACTTTTTTGTATTTATTCATTTCTGTTTCACGTTAAATATTTCGTTTGCATTGTATAACCACAATATACGTTTTCTGATATTTATACATAATTACTATGTATCCAAGAGCTTACGACAAATATTTACCTTAACATTTCAATTTATGTATTTATCAATTTTATCTGAATGATCAAAACTATAAAAATTTGGTTAGTACTAAACGACACGCACAGAAGATTTATTACCAGAAAAATATTTTTATTTGACAAAAATAGTTGTCCTACCCCAGTGAAATTTGTTGTAAATTATAAGAACTAAGACTAAATATTTTTCAATAATTTAGATAAGTCACTCATAAACTGTTTGTATATTTTTCAATAAAAGTCGAAATATTTTTAAGAGCGTTCAAATAAAGTTATATGTAAGATAGTTTTAATATATTGCAAACATTTATTGCAAGACAAAATATGTAATTTTAGGGTTAAAGATTTAACATTTTTGATTACACAAATGTTATTCAACACTTACTAAAATGTTTCAAGGATCTTGGATATTTTTAAATTGTAAACTCTATAAAGTGTAAACCGGAGTGTGCTTAGAATCGTTCATGGAATACAATGATATTTATCATTGTTTGAAAGTTTAATAACAACCGCTCCAATGACCCCGCAATCTACCATATCAGCTTATGTTTACAGCTATTAAACCGAGAATGAAATTCACTATCGGTTTGAAACGTATGACCAAAATATTGCAGTGGTGTTGTAGTTTTTTGTTTTCAAAATGAATCAGTCGAGTGTGAACTTAAATTTTAACCAGGTCGTATGATATTGTATTTTAACGGTATGTTATCCTGTAGATTAGTGGTGCCTAACCCTTGACCCGTGAAGGCATTCTATGTAGCCCATTACAAATGTTTAAAATAAAACAAAATATTGAAAAAGTAAAAAAAAAGTTAAAAAAATTTGATTTTTATTAATTTATTAATTTTATTTTCAGAGATTTTCAAATAAAAATTTTACGATTTTATATAGATATGACCCGTGCATGTATAAGAGTGTAATGATCAAATTAATGTGTACTTTCAGCATGTATCTCAATCTGTAATCGTTTCAACAGTCAATAAAATATATGAAAACAAGTCCAATATGTATTTTGTATATCCACTAATTAGAAATAATTATAATTATAATTAGCCATGATATATATATATATATATATTCTATAATATAAAAATGAATCGCAAAATATGTTGGTTATCAAACTCCTCTGAAACAACTTGTCCGATTTTAATGAAATTTTCGGTGTATATTTGGTAGGTCTGAGAATACGTTTAAGGCTAATTTAAAAAAGGGATTGACCACCCCCGGGAGGCGTTCAAACGAATTTTGAGATTTACGATTTTTGTTTATAAATGGTTGCTATGGGGGTTATAAGATTTGAGAATAATATTTATTTATAAGTGGTTGCTATTGGTAATATATACAATTAATATAATGAATTACCCGACGTTGCAAGGTAACCAAAAAAAAACATAAATAAGTACTTTGAATATTTTCTATTAGTTTGTGTCATTAAAAATGCCAAGAAGACGCCAGAATGCCAATTTTTGCAGCTACAAACATGAGAAATAGAAGAGTGCAAAGAACAGACGAACAATGCCAATCTGATAGTGCCAATGTTCGTATGAGTATGGCGCAATTGCGTGAATCTCAATCACAAAAGGCACGTGCAAAATGGAATGAACGACAATTTGAGCAAAGACAAGCGTGTCGTAGTTGACTCACGCAGATCAAATGACCAACAATGCTAACAGGTACATCGAGTATTTATATCTGATTCATTCCTGAGTCTAGCATTCCAATATGAGCCCGATATTGAATATTATGCTCATTCAAAAGTAGTAATTGGTGTTATGGACAAGGAATGCCCGCATTACCCCATGCTATCAAATTCAAAATTGAGCCAGTCGGGATTTGTTGCACGTCAGGGAAGGTTACCTGAAATTGAAACACCACCTGAACCATTGAATAGTTTACTTATCGGCACAGATCCAGATTCTAACGTGTTCCTGAAGTCAATTAGAACATTCAATTCATGTTTTCAAATGACATCTTTCGGAGCAACAGAAATAGTTCGAAATGCCAATGCAAATGGTCAACAATACAATGTCAACAACTGCACTAGGTCCGCGATCTAACGCAGGTAGATTGCCTACCTGATAATATACTGCTGCAGATCAGAATTTTTATTCCGGGCAACAGAAAATTTAAGATAAATCTAGAACATTATCTACCGAATATTAAATAACGAATTGAACAAAGTTTGAGTCGTATAGAGTTGGTATATTTAACGAGCAACGAACTGCACGGGATAAGCTAGTATATATATATTATTATTTTCTACTATATATAATTAAATTATAACAAAATTATTATTAGATAATAGATTAATATTGACATTTTATTTTTGCTGTTGGTGTGTACATAAGGGGTGTAGAAAATCGAGATGAGTAGAGGTTTAGGAAAAGGGTGGCTGACCACAAACAGTTGGCAGAAAGGCGAAGGCGAAGGAGAAGAAGAAGAAGATTAATATTGTCATTATTTGTACTTTTATATTTGGTAGCCTGCTGGAAGATAATTATTTATCAAAGTGGACCGCCGAGGAAAAAAGTTTGGACATAACTGCTCTAGACCGACAGGGTCGTATGGATTTTTAATATCGGAATTAAAGAATTAAAGGGGTACCGGTCCTTTCGGGTGTAAAGCATCGATATTTACACCATTATAATACCTATCATTTTACCATGAAAATAATCAATGAAATTAAAAATGTATTCATGTTTTTATTATAATGCATGAGTGAATATTCATGTTTTAAAATTAATTAATACTTTATTTATAGTTGTTATTAGAACTGAAAAGTATTTCTAATTTTAATTACAAATTGAGGAAAAGTTATTATGTATAGAATGAAACGAATATATAACAACATTTCATTGTTATAAAAAAATTATTTTCATGTACAAAATGATAAATTTTTATTTAATTTGCTAATTTTTACCAATTTACAAGCCATTGTGATTTCATTGTAAAAGTTTGGAAAGTAAATGTTTTCACTTTACAAAACTTTGTTATTGACTTATATTTTAAGTACTCTGTATAACCATTTGATCAATAAATTAACCTATTTTACTATACTATGATGATGTATTTAATTGCACTTAAAAGTAGTTGTATATTTTAGATTGGTAAAACGAACAGATATTTATAAACTAGATACGAAGAAGACACATTTCTGCGATACAATTGAACTATATTGTTTTAAATTCAGATTTTCGCAAGACGTGTTTTAAATGTTGATTTTACATATATTTGTACAATTCTGAATTTTGCAAATGACAATACATGATATTATACGTACTCGGCATGCGAACGCTGAACAACGGGACACTCGAAAAAGCACTTCTTACAAACGATTCTTGCAACAATGTCAATAACAATTTAGCAAACGTGATAAGACGATAAAACGGAAAACGCGCGTTCGTTTTGCAAACATCTCTTAGCAACGTGGTTCGCTTCGAATCGGCTGTATACGTGTTCGCGGCTCCCGAAATCAAGGTCGGTGATAGGTCAGTGCTCGTCGGACGGACTATTTTCCATAAACATATTATCCCGTTCGTCCGAAGCGATCCGGCTACATACATGTGTCTCGGTGGAGGCGACGACGTGCGCGCGCGCGGATCGCCTCGTTGGCTTCGTTTCCGGGACATTAAGCTCGACACGCGCGCACGCACACTCATCTCGGTCGACCGGCGGTCGCAGCGTGCGACGACGTGTACCGCCGAACTTTGGGTTTCGTGCAACAACGTACTTCGGCACACGGAGTGTCGCGGACCCGATGCGATTAATTCCATTGGTCGTGCCGTCAACGCGACGCCGTGGGTCCGCGGTCCGGACGGTGAGAGCCGTTTTCGTAACCGCACCGAAACGTACGCGCGCGCGCACCGTGTTACATTTTACACGCACGTTCATGCACACCGCCCGGCGCCAAACTCCGTTGGTCCTAAACATCCCCGACCCATTTCCAATTCATTACACCTACTCGTCTCACCTATCATCCCCTACTCCCTCAGCGAACGGCCGTCAACAGCGCCGCCGCCTTAGTATCGTATAGTCATCGTTATTTCGTTGGCTTTACACCGCGGGTCATTCGACACGCCGACTGCTGCGATCCGTTTTTCCCCGTGTCCGTCTCTCCTCTACCTGCCACCCGTCCGCGGTCCAGCCGATTCGTCGACGACCGGGATCAACGCGCGCGCGTTGTCCTTCACGTTCGTCCCGTGTTCTCCCGCACCGTCACCGCGCCCGTTCCGCTTCACGTGGAAACGCGAAACAAACACAAGCAACGAACCACGTGCCTGAGCCGGTATCGAACCGACAGAGTTGTATGTGATCCGTCGATCGATCGATTTGTTTTACACGCGGCCCAACCTCGATTTGACGCGCGTTTCCCGTGGAACAATGAAATGTTCGCGGAAAAACGTTTCCACATTCGGTGGACTGATTTTACATCGCCGCACGGTCACCCATCACACAACGCGCCTGTGCCATTATTGATATTGTTCATCGTTCATTAGTGCACAATGTTATTGTTAATTAACGAGCTGCGTCTACACTTCGCAGGGCGTCAAACATATGCGCTCTTTATGGAATTATCTTGTGTGGTTTGTGTGTATAGTACCGAGTGTTTGGCAATCGATTTTTAACTATTGGTTTTCGGTTGCCAGCACTGACGACCGCTCCTGTGGTTCACATGAGGTGGTGCACGATTAATTTGTTAGATACCTATGCAGGCGGGTAAAAAATTATTAATTTTGCTATGGGTACATTGAATTTCTAAAATTCTATGAAATAATTTCGCACGAATGAGTCATAAACGTAACATTTTTATTTTCACGATCGACGTGATACGTGGAACGATAAAAATAAGTCCGGTGCTCACATCGGTTGTGCTCAAAACTACCATGTATTACTAACCGACGCGTCTAATTGTTTAATCGCAAATAGACTCTTTTCTCAGCACGAAAAGCTGAAAAAACTCTTTTAGTAATAAATATTTTTGTTAATTACAAGTTATGTGTATAATAAATAGTTATAATTTACTGCAGAAATCAAATAGTTTTGTATGTAATTTTTTTGGGTAGTTCACGTGCTCCATAACACGAGTCGCCGCTGCCAGTATGTATGCGCGACTTGCTAGTATGTATTAGTCGAGTATGCCAATAGTTTTAGACTTTTCTGTATACTGCGTTCGATGTTGTGCTGATGTCTGATAGCAACATGTATTGGTTTTCTGGAGCTCTAACTCGAGATAAGCAACCATATAACACTCTTCATAAAAACACTCCTTGCTCAAGTCAACGCCCAGCAGAGAGAATTGTTAAGTCAGGGTCTTGTTTATCGTGAGGGCAAACGCAACATTGACTGGAAACTGTAGCCTTTGAACAAATACATCTGAATCATGAGTATCCATGAAATATAAGCTATCACATTGCTGTTCCTGTGAGGATGGTCGCCACGATTATACTGTCGCGCAGCTCTTTGTTCAGTAGCCTCGTGCCATTACACATGTGGGAGTGCTCAAGTTTCTCAATAGCATGCTAGGAATACCGACTTTTTACATAAGGCCGTGAAGTAGTTAGTCAGAAGGGTTCAAATAATTTAAAAATTCTTGAGTAATGTATTCTGAATACTACACACCGTACAATTGACTTATACTATTTGATTTAACCGGAAATTTTCTGTAAATACTATTTTATTCATTGTATCGTTTTTGGGTGATATTATTACCCTTGAATAAAATCAGTGATACTTTCTAACCAATACATTTTAAATCCCGCGATAAATAGTGTATATAAGATGTTCTAATCTATGGATTATGTTACTTAATCTATTGTCAAATTAAATTTCAGCGCAACTATTGTTTGTGATAGGAGAGGACATTTTTCCTTGAAGTTTGAGAAAAGTTACGGAAAGTCATAGTCGTCAAATAGGCTCTCATATTTGTTTGTAAGTTGAGAGTTTTAATGAAATCCCATAAGAGTGATGACTTTAAACATGATCTGATAATATTGGCGTGTGTTGATTTTGATATTACAGGCAGTGTTTGCCGAAAATCACCGACAACAAGATAAGTGCTACCTAACCCATGACATGATTTGAGTTTTTGAGACCTTGGAGCGTTCGTTTTAGTTTATCAACATGAGCTCTATGACTAATGGTATATTAATCCTATATGATCAAAGATGCATGTTGTAAAAATTGGTCTAACAGTCTATTTGTATGTATGGAACATACTATCTGTTGTTCTGAATATACGGTCAGTGATATTAGAGATATGTAATACCGCGGACTTTTGTAAATAAATATATTACAAAAGATAGATAGATTTTTGATTATTCATCTTTAGTTAGCACTCGTCGATAAATCAACGCTAAAGCATCATTTTTAATAATCATAATAAAATATAGCTTACGTTACTCAGTAATAATGTAGCTTCTATCTAATAATGTATCTAACTATCGAAAGAAATTTCAAAGTCGGTGCAGTAGTTCCACAGATTACTTCCTACAAATAAACTCACAAACTAACTAATTTTACTTCATTATAATACTAGTATAGAAGAACGTTGTTATACTTTTTGCTTTGTATTATTATTTGTGTAGATTAGCAAAAGTATGATTTCTAAGTGAAAAAAAATTGTGTTTCTTCTTAACGAAACATTTATTTTTATTTAGTTTTTTTTTTCAACCAATCATCAAGTTCGTTATTTATGGAATCTATATAAAAGACGAGATAAAATATTAGCTTAACGCGGTGTGTCTCGCGCACATTGCAATGCTCTATACAGCAGTGGTATCTCACATGAGCACGTAAATTAAAAATCCGCGGAGTTGGAGGATAATATGCGTATTGATTATTTTCCGAATGACAATAATATAATATATTAAAATAAAAAATAAAATATAATATTATAAATAATATAGTATTATTTTATATACGCATTGGACCATGGCACACTGTTGTACAGCGTAGTTGCATTAAAATAAGGAATTGCGAGTCACGTACATTTACGTGATTTTGAACATTTTTTTTTTTTTAGCATATTATTATTATTATTACACAGTTCAATAGTTCTCCCATGTCCGTGAAAACTAAATATTATAAAAAAGGTGGATAATGTTAATGTTATGATTTAGTCGTATCTTCATGATGTAATGCTTACAGTTATTTTTCTATTACGAAGGGATTGATAGAATAATAATATTATCATTTTTTGAAACTTCAAATTGAGAATCATCGCTGATCATATATGCAGGATTTGTATTACAACGTAGTATATGCACTAGCTTATATGCTTCGATTTTATTCTCTGTTGATATATGTTTTTTACCTTTCTGATCGGAACTATTATTGGTGATTAAAAGTTGTACTCTTAAAAGACATGTAATTTCTAAACTAATTACTTGCACTCCCACCCTAGGAACTCGTGCAAGCAATAATACCTCGATGCGGAGAAGGTTCTCTGTTTTTTCATTCCTTTACACCTATTATAATAAGTGGCGTAGGTATATGCAAAGCTATGTACGTTTTTACACTTATCTATGTTATTATATCAAAGTAAAAAATAATAATATTTGTAAAAATCTTATAAGATGAAAATATATCTGATGTTCATTATTTATTGTTACAATATTTTGTAATATAGTAAGTATATTACTACTTATTCATTATATTGTTTTTTTCTTCTAAATACCAGTAGAATATGCTTTTCGTTATTAATTATACAATTGTTGATACTTGTATTCGTGTATCGTGTATTGTCATAATGTATCATTACTTTCCAAGTTCTTTAATTTGATTTTTAAAGTATACACGTTTAAGCATTGATAATTTTAGACTTTCAGTTTCATTTTGTATATTAACCGATGAGGTATTTATTACTCTAGCAACCGCCTGAAGACAATAATTTACGGTTTGTGTACCAGTGAAATTCTAAATTTCAATTAACCATCAAAAGCAGCTATGTTCAACCAGTAATTCATGAACGTATTGTATATACGGACCCGAAAATATAAGGCATATTTACCACTGATCTCGAACGATCCGTCTTTTTGGTGGGTTTGTCCGTTGACAATGTAAAATATACCTTAACATTCCGTATTAGTATTATGTATAATATGGTAAAGCGTTTGAAATGTCTGTAGAAGTTCATATGCCGTCCCTGGTTAATGCCTAAAATAGTAATTATATAAATATGAACGAAGGATTTCTCAGTTGCGTATTCAGAAATAAGTCCATGTCCTATTTCGGATTTCTCTGCTGGAAGTCACTAAAGAGCGTATATATATATATGCACTATATTGGGACTGTACAAACTAGTAATTCATTTAACCATAAAAAATAAATAAACCGTCTTTGACCATTCCGGTTCTCGTCATAAAATTCAATATTAACTTTATGGAATATCAATAGATTTGATTACCATCAGTGTTGTCTTCACTATTCGATTGTGGATATAATTAAGTACGTACACATTTTAGTAGTATTCATTAGCGGTAAATATATTACAATAAAACGTAATTTAGTTTTTCTAAATTAGTGGTACTCAATAAACAATTTATTGCAATGCGTTTAACTTTATTGATATTATTCAAATGCATTGTAGTTACCTTGCATTTTATTTTTTGGTTAAAACAACAAGCATTATGCGAGAAATAATCGAGGTTTTTTTCCGATGTATAAGTAGTTATTTTAAAAATATAGATGAAACTTAAGACAAGGAAATAAAATTCATTAGTTCAATAAATATTTAGTAATATTTTTTATTTTTGGTCATAAATAGAGGTCAGATTTTTATGATTTTACATATTTGTTTCTAGTATATGCAGTTAAATGGGAATGAGAAATCTTTACGATTCAGGAAACACAGAATTCACAAGAAAAAATTTATTTTGCATAAGAAAGCATATTTTAGGGGTTATAGAATATTTAACATGTTAGGGAATATTTGAGAATATTTTTGTAATATCGACATATAATGAACATATTTCACGTATATCAGCACTTTGATAAATACAAAGCTCACTAAATGATTTATTTCTGGGTTTCTGAGTTTTCATAAAAATTAATCTCCAGGTATTCTATATCGATTGCGATAGCACATCGGTTATTTTGTTAACTGTCACGACTATTCGTCGTTTACTAGTCGTCTGTCTCGTCTCGTGTTAATATCAGAGTCCGATGAATTAATTAATTAAATAAAATATATTTAAAACCAAATTAATATAAAACTGATTTATTTTTAAATATTAATAAAATATTTTGCATATTTAAAGACATAAAACATCATATAATTGGTATTTTAAAAGAATATTAAGAGAATATATTGCCTATTTTATGTGGAGAATATAAATCCGACATCTAGTAATAATATTTATTTATATTATCAACTTCAGCATTCTTTATGTTCATTATGTTTTATGATTAGTCAAAGTATAAAAACGAATGAATAGTTAATAGATATACATTGGATTTTTTCTGTACAAATTATATGAAAAATTTATTTATTTCTCATTATAATAAAAACATTTGATACTCCTTATAGTATGGTTTTAACTTTTAAATGAATATAAAATAGTATGTTTGTTCAAAATAAATCCCTCTTTTCGTTTGTTGTCTTATAATAATTCAACATAGTATTTATTGATCGCATTAATATAAAATAGAAGTACAATATCGATTATGGACAGTGATTACTATTCAATGAATATGAATAGTCCGTGGAAATGTGGTCTAGTGGATTGATATACGAGGATTAGGAGTGATTAGATTGTAGATGATTTTTAACGGTTGATGGTTTAACGGTTTAAAACGGACCAGTCCAAAAAAATTATAAATGTCAACATTTCGTAGTAACATTATTTTTGTAATAGTCAAGATAAAATCATGCATCTTGTTCAGAAATGCCTAACATTTTTCCTTATCGTGCTGGAAAAAAAAAACGTAAAAAATAAATAAAATGAATAGATATGTGTTATGACGATGGAATTGATACTTACAGTATATCATTTATTATTCTACAACACTTCTAAAATATTTCTTTGTGTAAAATGTAACACTTGGATTATATTTTTAACTATGATGTTTTTTTTTTAATGAAAACGTTGATTTTTTTTTTTTTTTTAATTATCTTTTTGTTGCTTAAATGATTAGGTTAGAATAATCTAGGTTGGAAGGTTTCTTTGAAACCGAAGCTTTTAAACATGTATATGAAAATGTTTATAAAACAAATACATTTTCGTTAATATTTGTGTTTTTATGGCTTACTAAAAAATAAAACTCTTTTGAAAAAAAATTCTTCATACACATTAAACTGTTGTTAAGCGTAGGAATAAATTTTAATCAAAGTATTTCTAGGGTACGCATTTTTAAAATTCTAGATTATTATACTCACATACAAAGTTGTAATATTTTAAAATTCTATAATAGACGCATTTGCGTTGTAAAAAAGATTTAGTATTCGTCAGTTTCCATAAAAAATAATATTTTTTTAAATATGACCGAAATTGGAAATTATATCTACTTCATATTATGTATGCATCATTTAGCTCAAATAAATCTTAATGTATTGTAATAAATGAAGTATATAATATTTTGTAATGTGTAAGAATTATATGATCATATTTTATGATATGTTAATTTAACTAATTGAAGGCGGTCTTTAAAATGACGTGTAAAATTATTACAATTTGAAATTTTCAGATTTCATTATTTTTTAATTAAGTGGGCTACATAGTTTCTCTCGAACTATTCTATCCCCTAATTATTATTATCTTAATATTTGCAGTTAATTTTATCATGTTATTTGCAGTGCATATATTATAGTTGTATAGATTATATTACCTATTCAATATTACGACGTTCTGTGTCATGTTATCAATATCTATTCACGTCTATATATAAATGTGTGTGTTTGTAATCGTTGAGCTGAATAGTTATAAAAAAGCTAAATAAAAAAAAATTAAATAACAATTTAAAGTAATGTTGAGTATATTAAGTTAAAATACAAACTATTTATAGTATTTAAATTATTTCATGAAATTTAATATGTGAGTTTACTCACTTGTTTGTATTATTTTGGATGAATATTTTAAATTGATAAATACCCAAATATTAATACACGTTGTTTACAAATGTCATTAAATAATTCAAAGGATTCTTCTGAACGATGACTTTGAACAGCAATTAACATTTTTGCATCGAACCAAGAATACGTGTTTTTTGCTTAATTGTACTTGTAAATCTTATTTTGTTGAAATGTATGCGATAATGATCACACCATGATAAATAAACATAGTCCATACAGGTGCATATTATACTAAAATTAAACATAAATAATATTATTATATGCTTACATTGTTTCCGCGATAGTACTATTCGTTTAGACGATAACAGCATATGATCATTAAGACAACCAATTAATAAGATAAATGTTCGTTTTTTTTCTCCTACCGAAGAAGCCCTCTTCGTTCACCACGAAACGTTTCCATTCGTCTGTATAACTACCCTATTTGTCATGTCTTCGCGGCCACATGATATCCTTAATGCTTACTATTCCAAAACACCGAACAATTTGATATTTTTTTCCGCTCGACTGAAAATCCGTTATTTTACGAACTACTAAGAGGTAACATTGTGCAACTAATTCGAGTGCGTAACGGTTATACGATCTTCTTCCGTTTAAGTTTATAGTGCATATAACTTATTTTAGTTAGACCAGGTACGGCCGAGCCATTTGATAAATATAAAATTAAAGTGCTATAATGAAAGTTATTTGAAATTAATAACGTTACAAATATAGATACACTCCCGTCGTACGTTTACGACGACGACGTTAATAAACCGAATCTTTGGGGTTGCTGAAACTGCACGACAACGACACACTTTATTAGAGTTTCGATAAACTAACCATCGTCGTTTAACACGTATAACTATTGGGATAGGTAAAACGTCGTTGCGCTAGATATCGATGGCCGCCAAAATTAATTTGAAATTCGTTTGCTATGCGATCATTACCAACAAGACCCCGATGCCTCTGCGCGTTGCTTATTAAACGCCGAGAAATGCGTTATTCTTACGATCATCATTTCCATCAGCTTGACCGTCGTCTGAACATTGTTATGGTGCTCGCGATTATAAATGTTGGCGTGTAAGATCCAAGAAGTCTTTTTTCATTTAATCTCGGTAACTAAATGCAGAAACCACTTTTAGACAGATTACTCGACTGAAATAGAAAGCTATTCAGTTTCAAATGAAGTATTAAAATACGCCGGAAATCTATATATACATATGTATTCAATTTATTCGTAAACATATAAATACGCCAGAGTATCGTTATAAGTTTTCAGTAATTTATTTTTCAATTGAATTACATTCCAAAACTATATACACTACACATAAAGACGGTATATTACACTCCGATGAATTACAAGGCATTTATATATATACAATTCTTTAAGAACACTTTTGTGATTTTCTTAATGCTAAATATTGATAGAAAGTATTATTTGTTTGCGAAGTATAGTAAAAAATCTTTTATTTCTATCTGTAAATTTCGTTTCATTGATAATAGTTATTTATTTTATTCTTTTAATTATGCTTATTATTAGTGAAGTACAACAATTTTTTCTTCTATTATTCATTAGACAAAAAAATATATTTCACTAGTCAGGTTCATGAAACGTATTGGGTTTTAATTAGTTTTGTTTTCGGTAATATCAAAAAATAATGAAGAAATTATATTTAAGTGAAATCTAAAGAACATTTAACGTGTTCTTTTGGATCGATCGACCGACAAATGTACGAATGAAAATATTAAGAAAATATTTCAACGTTTACAAAAAAAAAAATACATTTATTTGTTAACCAACA
Source organism: Sipha maydis (assembly GCA_034509805.1). Lineage (NCBI taxonomy): Eukaryota > Metazoa > Arthropoda > Insecta > Hemiptera > Aphididae > Sipha > Sipha maydis. Next base: position 85,428 of record JASXSY010001986.1, on the reverse strand, counting down.
TTTTTTTTACACAATAGAATAAAAAATAAATAAATAAAAATTGCTTAAATATCGGGAATTATCAAACTTTCAAAAGTAACAAAATTGATTTAAAAAATGTATTAAATTCATGGTGCTCAAATGAAAATAATTTCAAAATTATGGTGGTTCATAATATTTATAAGTAACTATAAAATTATAAAATACCAGAAAAATTATTATAACTTAATGGATTTTTCTCGTAAGTTTCTTAACTTTTTAATGATTCAATAGATTTTTTTTTTATTTAATGATGCTTTTAAATTAAAAAGTTGCCAACAGTATTATTGTATATTAACATATTTTAAGGTTATTGTAATAAAAAAATAAAATATTTTTTATATTTTTAATTAGTTTGGTTTTATAATAAAATAAATAATAAAAAAACGGTTGTTTCGAAACTTGGAACAATTTAACAATTTTAAAATAAATGAGTTCTTAATTATTTCACTGGATCCTAGCATAATATTTATAAATACTGCATTCATAAATATTCGTAAGTTAATTTGTACAAATCAAAATAATACAATTTATATTGACATTTTATTGACAAAATGCGAAATGAATAATGTACATAATAAAAACAATTAATTAATTATTAATCTATTAATTTTTAATATGTATTCTAAATTATTTACTATATGCTTAACTGTTGCATATCACTTGGCAATGTAAAAAAATAAACGTTATTTAACAAATTAAGATAAAAGTTGAAAATTTGATTAAATTGTTAATAGATAATTAATTCATGGTAAATAGAAAATTAACTGATAAATGTGCATCAATCTAAATGTTTCGTCAAAATATTATATTTTGTTTTGAAATCTTCTGATAGTAAGACATGATATTCTTGGTGAATAGTTTCACGTTTTGCACATAAGTCCGTCGCAGATACATCGTTTTATGGATAAAAAGCATTTTATGGTCACGGCCACGTTACAATATCATTTTAAAAATGTTGTAATTTATTTGATTTTCTCTAATAACAAGATTAATGTCGGTCAATGATTTGATCATCGTACACATACAAAATAACATTAAAATAGAAAATAAAAAACATAAAAAATTACGTGCTGCCGTGTTTACAAATGAACATATTAAAATTTGCCATTTTTACACAAGTTAACCTACAACGGAATAGTAAGTTATAATGATAGGACATGATTAAATTTATATGTTATATGTAACATAGGTTTTAAAGTTATCAAATAACGTAATATCATAGCTGTTTGTGGAAAGGATTAAAAGGGTTCGGTTCGATGGCTACCTGTAAACACAATTTATTGGCCCAAAACAATAATATTATTATAATATTAGATTATTATCAAAAATCAACTATGTATTCTCTACTACATCGTTCGTAACAGTTAAATATCAATTAAAACAACGTGGTTGTGGGATGAAAAATCTCGTTTGATCTGCTACAATATTTATCACATCCATTGCAGTGTTGTCTAATGTTATGATATTAATACATATGTATTTATATAGGTCATACGTTGGAGACGAACGAATAAAAAATCATGAAAATGTAATAAAAAATATAAAATTGCTTTCGTTACTTACGAAAATATACATATTTTCAACATCGTAAAAATACGATACAATATTATCACATATTATAGTGTTTTCGGGTAACATATTAAACTTTGAAATATATAAAAAGGATAAAGAGGATTCGCCTCCGTTGTACGTCATACGCGTGCACAGCATTATATTATATTGTGTGTGGTTGTTGCGTGGCATATATTGGTGCTCCCCGCGTACATGTAATTGGTTTCTGTTGAAATGCCCAACGCCCCCGTATAGGCCTTAATAATATGTCCATTGCACAGCGTATATATTTGTAAATACGGCTTTTTTTTTTGTCATGATGTGGATCGTGCACGCTGTTGAATCGTGATATTTAAATAAACTGCACGTAGTGTTAGCAGTCGTATGGTCTCCAAAAAAATCCTTGCAGCATTTGAGTTTTTCTTGTGAATTTTAAATATCTCTTCGGATTATTGTGTACATTCCACTGAACCGAGTCGTTAAACAGACATTCGAAACAGTCGACACTACCGAAACTTCGGCATAATATGTAGCTAAGGTGGTTAAGTTTACATCGTGAAGCTAATGTTTCTGTAGACCGTTAACAAAAGTTTAAATGTGTAAACTCGAGGACGTTGTAGTCGATTTAATGCCTCCGAAAATATTTGAAACGCGAGTGCTATCAAGGATATTCCGTTGAACAATCAATGTTATTGCCGTACTATCACCCTCCCGCTTAAAAATATCTAAAAAGTAACTAAAACTTTTTTTATTTAATGTAAAATTCATTAGTTTATAATGCTGTAACACGATGTTACCAGTTGAATATTAATAATGTGTTGACATACATTCGAACAAACGAAACTGAACGATTTGTTTACAGCACAGAAGCAATGTTCAGTAAAACATTTTTATAATATTTTACCGTGCAAGTTATTTAATACTTATATTATTATTTTAATTTTATTAATATAAAATATATTATTTCAATTTTAAAAATATATTAATATATAAAATATATTATTATAATTTTATTATACTAGTGTTAACTATAACGTTATTTATTGCTACTGCTACGATCGTTTCTTAAATATAATTGGTATACTCTCGAATTTGTACAACCTCCCTCAATATTAAATTTCAAAACTTTGTTTGCGCCTGTCATTGATACGTGGTTCTTACGATTGTATACTGTTTATTGAAATTATAATTTAAAAAAAAAATCTATACCTATAGGACCGTTATCAAGAAACCTTATTTCTCGGTTAGTGTCTTAGTGCGCCGTGATATATATTATTATATATGTTATATTTATATTTATATATTTGACATTTATTTACGACAGCATTACTTACAACTTGTTAACATAATTACACAAAGTAATATGTCCATAAACTATAATAATCGTGTATTGTGATTTTATTATTGCGTCCGTTCGTAACATCAATTGAAAATCGTGTCAGTTAAAAATGGATGTTAATGTTCATTAATTCGTATCCGCCTCACTTTTTTGTTTCAACCGTTCATTGTATGGTTTTAGACAAATCGTTAAGGGTTGGTTTTTTATGCATACAGTCAATCGTGTTAATCGATAACGACGTTGATGAAACCTTGATGAGTCCTTAAACGAAACTACTATTATTGTCACGGATTAGTATTTCGCGAACGTGAGGGTTAGATGAATAAAGCGAAGACGACGTGCGCAATAATGTGTTAAAAAACGTTGTCAGTGGTTCGTTTATCGCGATCAATTTCAGAGACTTTAGTGGATATTAGTCATGGAAATCGATAGCTTCATAAAACTTATAATCTAACGAAATGCTGCGGCTGGCGATCATCGATGTTTTCGCGCAACTAAACTACCGTTTTTTTTTTTTTTTTTTTTTTTTGCCTCAAATCCGGGTATACGAAATCATTTGTTGTTCCTCCGTGAGCATAATATTATTATTGTGTTATTAGTTTTTCTTCGAACGCGATTGATTTTTTTTCTCTTTACTCGCCGACGAGTAGTAAACATGTGATGTACGCGTTTTCTTAACACGCAAAGTGTGTTAGTCGGTACAAGATATTCCATCGAAATATCAAAGGTAATGAAATATTTTGTATTTAATCGTTTGTCTGTTTGTTTACAGAGAACTAAAAGAATAGCGTTTCGCGTGTACGGATTATAATACAATTATTAAGTTACACATATTATATAATTCCCGTAGGTTTTCACCGTACCTAAACCAAATTTTCGTTGTGTTTTGTTTCGATAATATCTATCATTTACATATTTGCAAACCCATCGCAACAGAATGCTTACGGGCGTACGTAAAACGATCAATACGAGGCCCGTCCTCGTGATCTCATAAGTTTCCATCCCTTTTTTTGAATTCGTATATCGCGATTTAGTACGACCGCCGTTAATGTCAGTAGCGTGCGTGTGCTGTTAAATAATTATTAGGTATTAGTATAAGGTATTTTTTAAAATTATGAAAGCATTACCGAGTTGCTTATGAGTTAACTATACATTCTGTTCGTGTGGGTTATCAATCCGAAGCTTATCCGAACATATCCGCTGTGACAACATACAGCCGCAATATCGGAAAATATATTGTAGATATTGTCTCGATGAAAGCAGACGTTTGAAATTCTATGGAAATTCCGTGGTATTTGCTTATACACATTCAATTGAACTCTAGGTATGCATTGATAGATTATATTATAAGTTATTTACATAAAGTATGTTCGGTATGTTTACTTGTTCTTCCGAGCAACGATAATTTTTCACGCATAAGTTTTCTATACAATTATATGCATTGTTAATCAGTTTGCATTCGTATAGAATACGTTCTTGTACGTTTAACCCGGACATAAACAAACTTCGGCTTAATAGACATTAGCTATTTCTCATATATTATCTAAACCAGATTTTGAACTTTTAAACTTTGAACAGTTAACATTTGTGATTTCGCAAATTTAATAAACGCTCGCGTGAAACTATGTGTGTATAATGTAATGTTTCTGGATCCTAAATTACATTGATTATTATATAATAACAACACCGTATGTGCCATTATGCAAATAATGAAGTAAAATGTAATTTAATTTACTCAATTGTTAAACTATTCCTATCATAGTATATACGTAGCATACTCCATTATTTTCTTTGAATGTCGTAGATTTCCATCGTTTATACGAATTCAACCTGACCGCACGGTCACGGAAAGCAATATATTATATCATTAAATGTTTATAATATTATTGAACAATAGTTTATTAATGAATCAAATTGCAAGTACCAATTTAGGTATGATAACAGGTCATTTTGGGCAGTATACACAGAGAAATTACGTATATTTTTGATTACCATTCGTCGCTTTTGTATTTTACATGTTCATAACCACGTTTCCTTAAAAGTGCGGCTTTTCCCAGTGGCGTGAGTTCTGGTCATGGATGTACGACTTTATGTTTAATATCCCATAATCATTGATATAACAAATTTAATATTATATAATAATACCCTATACACGTACTATTATTTTTAAGCGTCATATATTATTTGTCAAATTATCTTGAACATAGTACCTGAATATGTATACGTACTATAGTACACATTATTATATAATTTAAAAATACCTAGCTAATTTATGGAGTTATTTTATGAATAAAATCCACGCGCCTATTTATCGCTGATAAAAAATGGTTCTGCCTACTAACGTCAAGTAGCAGGCCACAGTAAAAATCATAAATAAAATGTATAATGTCACCGACTGCGGTACTTGGTCGTTCAAAACAAGTGTATAAGAAAGCAGTTTAAACGTAAGTACAGGTACACGCATGCACACGATTACGAGACTTCGCTTGTTATACGTAATAATGCACTAAAATGTTTAAAAATAATAATCGACAACGGACGACGTGCGTATACGTAGTTTATTTTTAAAAATAAATTACTTTATATGATAAATATTAATATACTAATATTTTACCGTACGGACGACGCTGCCGATCGTCCAAAACGCGTGTATAAAGATCGCTGTTCAAACGCACCGCACGCAAACGATAGCTGCGCCATCACCTATAAGTTATAATATACGTGTTCAGAATAGTTCGGACCATGCTGTCCGTCGTCCTCGCACTCAGTTCTCGTGTTACATGCGTATACACTACACATACACACCGGGTATCTGAAGGAAACTGATGTTCGCACCTGACAGAATGTATATAATAAATTACGCAATTTTATATACAATGACAATTATTCGAAAAATGCGGTATGATAAAAGTTATTTTTTTTTTAAAAATGTATAAATGTACAATTAATTTTAATTAATTTTAGTAGGGGGTGCAGGCCACGAACCGCCACTGGCTTTTCCGTAATACATGATCGGTGTATGACTTCTACCGATCTAGTTCATTGTACGTATAACATATTATGTATTACGTCCGTGTACCTTATGAATACAACCGATACGTTTGGACAGTCGAAATAAATAAAAGTAAAAAAATAAAAAATAAATAAATAAATTATGCTCATATTAACTTTAAAATTATTTCTTATTTGAACGTGTCGAACGGATAAAAAGTTAAAACAATAAAAATTGTCATCATACACACCAACCGCACTGTCCCAACCTACATCACCAATTCATCAGTTCTACCATACTAACTGTTTTAATAAAACAAAAATGCCAACGCCAAAACAAACAACACGATGTAATAGACATGAAAAAAAATCACCCTAAAAGCGTATAACTATTACAACGGTGAATAATTACGTTTTAAGAAATGTAACGTTATTAGTATAAATTAAAAACATTATAAATACTTTTCAGCTCGAAAATCTTCGAATGAACGACCGCAACAGCATTTTACGAAATAAATTTAAGACAGGGCATTAATCGTACACAAATAACAATTAATAATCCGTACTCCGGCTACTTCGGTTAAATACATTTTTCTTTAAAAGCATAGGGTCGTAAAGACGTGTAACGTATGTGTGCGTGAACATATGCGTGTATTCATCATTTAGGCGTAAGACAGTAAATGCGTTCTGACATTTATCTCGCGAACGTCGTTTAACACCGAAGACACTGAACGTGGTTTACAAATAAATGCGGAAAAAAAAAACAAATAACATTTGGTATTATATAACCATTCTCTATTAACTGTTATTTATAACGCATTAGCGCTCGTTTATGTTAACAATATTATGTTTTTTCGTGTTACACATATAGAAATAAATTTGACGTCAAAAATCGCCACGTGACCGCTCGCATGATTAATTTACTCATAACGAGTACATCGTACATGGTTTTCTTATTTAATTTATAGATCCTACTAGTAGTACTACACACAACTGTTATAGTAAACAGTACTGCAAACGAAACTATTTTTACCATTTACTACAGTAATGATAACCATGCTGTTTAGGTTTACCAAGAATAATTATCATAACGTCCGTAACAATAGCCGTTCTAAGAAAAGATTGAACGTTTTTAGCAATATTATTTTATCTCGTCACATCACGTATTCAGTTAAGACATTCTCGTTTTAAGGTATACATTTTTCACATTTATAAGCGAAATGATTTCTTACGCTGGTTTTTATTTTTGAACTCGGCAAATGAAATTATATTGCTATGCGACACTTAATGAGTGTTAATGAATTAGGAATGCAGTGGTGTACTCAAAGGGATTAGAGAGGATACGGTCGTTTTAACAAGCCCTGCCACTAATTAGTCTCGAAAAGTAGGCGCGTGATTTATTTCACTGTGTTTTATTTTATTTTTTTGTAATAACTCAATAACGTTCTCGATGAACGTGTCTGTTTTTACCCGTTCGTATACTATATGTGTTAACTCATTTGAGTGTAGGTAATTTATGTTATCAAATTGTGTACGATGCACAATGACTTTGAACAATATGATTTTCACTTAAATAACTAACAACTCTGGAACTACAAGGGTTACATAATATATTTAAACACAGTTCCAAATAATGTATTTAATTTGAATTTCGTGTGTTTAATCACGATCCTATGTGTATTAAATACAATTTATGAAATGTATTAAAAACCAAGGTATGTAAAATTTGATTTTAGGAAGAAGATTCAAACACCAATTATACTGAAATGATTCCTTGGAATCTTTGACTATTAGTAAAAAAAAAAAATCATTTTTGCATTATTGAGCTTAATATTAATATAATATATATATATATATATATAATCAATATTATATCTTATACGTGGAAAAAATTGTAATAATTTGTAAACATTCGTATAGTTAAAAAAAAAAACAAAAATTCATAAAATATAATTATCTACAATGATACAGTACTTTTATAGAACACATAATGACAAAATTATAATTTTAAATTTAATGCATTGAACAAGGACCTATAATTATTTCATTTAATACTCAAATAAGGTTTAATTACTAAAATTACGTACCTTTCTCTGTAACATTTCGTTTAAAATGCAGCTCAATGTTTTAAGTTGCATAAGTCAGAATTTTTTTAAGCTTATATTTTATTACACACCCGTAATTTATTTATAAGTACTACACGCATAACTATTAACCATCATTTTAATGGATATTTTTAATATCATAAAAGCAACAATTTTACTACAAACTACCGAAACGTTTATGTTATTTTTATCCCGATATTCAAAAATATTTTGAAAACCGTAAAAATATACATGGTAAACGTTTAAAATTAAGTAATAACACACTTAAGTATATATTCACAACAAAGAAACAAAAAAAAACAGTTTATTAGTGTGAACATTTATGGCTGTTTTACAATATATATAATTTTTCCAATGTCAGTCCACATAATACTGTGATTTAGCTTCAAGTACGTATTAACAAAGGATTCATATCAGTGATAATAATAGTATACATGATCGTATCTTAGCACGTTATTTCACGTGTAGAATTTTCCATTTACAGTGGACTATTCCTACTAATTATATTTTCCGTTCAAATATGAGTTGCGCCTTGCGAAACATATCAATAATACATCCGTGTGTACATTTTTACAATAATCCATAAACATCAATGTTTTTAATAGTAAGAACGTGCTTTTACAATTTATCGAGTTTCTCGATTATTTCAAAACCAACAGAGTCCATATCGATCTCCTATTTTCGTATTTGCAAAATTATATCATACATATAATATATATTATTCGTCGATCACGCAGTGTTCCAGATATTGCTCAAGCAAAAATGCATATGCATATTTAAGTATATTTTTATAACTATGCATGCGATTTGATTTGATAGATCTGATTCTTTTCTATTTGCTTTTAGTTTACGCTGTGCTGTATATGAAAATAATTGTAAACGCTGATGTTTAATAATGAATTTAATAATTCGATTATCATTATCAATCACTCACATCGACAATAGATATCCCACTAGAGTACCGGATATAATATTATAATCTTTTAATAATAAATAATTGAAAATATTTAGCTTTAGAGTTGGAAATGTTTTAATGAATTTATAAAATACGTACCTCTTTTTAAAAACAAAATATTCATTTTCCTTCCCCTTCATCTAAATGAAGGATTACAGTGTACACGAAGGTATCCTGTAAGCTCTGTTTACGGAGAATTTCAATTTAAATTAATTTACGTGGACTGCGTGCACGAATCAAATTAATTCGACATTTTTTCTCCTCGAATTATCTTTTTATTTTTATTTTTTTTTTATTTATTATTATCTTAACACTGACTAATTAATGTGTTCTGATTCTAAAGAAACAAGTTCGATATCGGGATATTTTATTTCAAAACACCATACTTACAATGGAGTTCAAAGTAATCTTGTATAAATTTTCAGTAATTAAAAAGGTGTTCTCTAAGATTTCGATAATTACATTGTTACATAACAATATAATCAAAATAATATTTTTGTTCATTGCTTATAATTAATAATATAGTATTACATATTTTTATACGTTGAAAAATATTATGTAGATTTTCTGGTTAAAAAAATTAACACAATGTTTTTATAGCTTCTAGTTTTGAATTACTCATACAAATTTAATTAATTATAATACTATTATGTAGTACACTATGTTAAACAAAATTGTTTTCATAGATGATATAATCTTTTTGTACTGTTTATGTATTCTGAGAAATAGATTTCTTTTTCACTTATTTCAATTGACGTAAAATGTAACTAATTTATAGTATTTGTATTTTTCTTTATACTACTAAGACAATAATAAAGATAATATTAATTGAATTTCCATATTTTATACTTAATAAAAAGTATTTGGGCAGTCGTTTTTTTTTAAAAAAAAAAATTAAAAAAGTATTTTATATTAAGTATGTTAAAATTATAATTCATAAATATAAGAAAAAATTAATTTTTTTTTTTGTTGGGACGAAATTAAACTGATCTAAATATAATTGAAATATTTATTCTTTTATCGACCAAATGTATCTTTTTTATCAAGGTACTATTATTAATGTACACAAAAATTCAACTGAAAGATTTATACCTTATTTTTGATGCTGTACGTTCTGCATTTCAAAACCTGCCTGCAACTTGGTAGATATTTTTTTGACGAATTTAAAACACCTTCCTAATCACACCTCAACCATTTAACCATTTTTAAATTATTTATGAGGTCAATTTGTTCACGTTATATTATCCACCTTGATTAGTTTTTACCCGATTAAGTTTAAAATATGTTATATATATTTAATAACACTTATACCTTTTAGATGATTATCAATTTATTACCTCACAGTGAATATTTTAACTCGGATAGGATTACAATTTCATACAGTTGGCAATTTCGATTTATGAAGGTGGTACCTTATTTAGAGATCACGTACTATGCATAAGTAAATACATTTTTTTTTTAAATTATACGACTTATAAATACAAAATAAATGTTTCAGTTTTTAATTTTAAATTGTATTAATCATTAAATTAAAATTAAATAAATATTGATATTATCTGCAAGTGCATTCAATAACCGACATATATGTGCAGTGATAGATCTAGGGGTGGATGGCTAGTGGGTATGCTCACTCCAAGCACTATTAGTCTAAGGGCGCACATATGTTTATAAAAAATAAAACCCATGAACACATTCCGTACTGTCCCACACACATAAGGGCGCTGCATTTTTATTAATCCCGGTCGTCAAATTTCCTAAGTACAGCACTCGACGAAAGAGCTTCTTTATTTTAATTAGTATAAAACGGGATCGTTGACAGTCACAGTAAGCATGCAGTCATGCAGTCATGTTATGAAGAGCTCCTTGAAGGGTCTGATGGACGTGCTTTGCTGGAGAGTCGACTTACTATGATAATAAATATACAGTACTATTTCACAATAGTTCAATAATATTGAAGTTAAACTTATTATTTCATTAGCATAACAATAACCTAAATAGTTTTCCATGATTATATAGTTGGACAACTAAAAGTCTCTGAGGACCATAAATTGAAGAAAAACAAGCAAATTCAGCCAAAAGCTTTAGTGAATCGTGGTATTACCGAACGCTTAGTCACGAAGAATTCGAAGAATTGACGGCTAAGTCTGCACGGCGTTTTTACGGGTTTTACAACAGTCCATCGTCAACGAGAAACACTTCGCGATAAATTCGATCATCCACACGTTAACGTATACTACAAAATTGTCGAATCTTTGAAATGGTAAAGATATCAATCTTAATAACCGACGTCCGATGTCGTCCGATTTATTTATTGCTGTCCCGTTTACGTTCGAACCTTCAGGCGTCGGACGATCGAATTTCTCGCGCGTAGAAAAATGTCTACATTTTTTTTTATTTTTTTATTCGAATCAGTGCGAAAACCAAACGTTTCGATCGCGTAAAATGGAATGACAATGGAGAAAATAAACAAATCCGGAACAGGGGACGAACGGGAAATTCCGAGCTCGAATACATATGAACACATCGATTTAAAACGTATCGCTCGATTGTTTTGACTTTAGTGTGCAACACGTTTAGCGATTCTATACGCATGTGTAGCCTTTTGGTTAATATCTAAATTTATGAATATTACGATATGAAACTGTTCGTAGGCATTGAATAGTTCGAAAAAATGGATACGGCTTTGAATACCGAATGAAGGACAACGACTATCGGTGGAATGTTAATCGACTTTTGGAACATATTTGTGGACGAGCCACACAGAAAATAAGTCAAGCATCTTAAAAAGTAGATGGTCAAAGGAGCTAAAAATATTAGAAATAAGTGTTTTTAATTTGCAACCGTGTTCAGTCTAAAAAAAATGGAATAGGTTTAATGTTTCTGCTCACGTTAAACGATGAGTTATAAGAAATAATTGAAAAAAGGCGTGTAACGTCACTGAGCTTAGCTTGAAACTTATTTTCATGTAATAGTTGCTCATAGCATATAATGGTTTTATCAATCTACTATTAATTAATTTTTTATATTTGTTCGATATACTTGAAAATGTGTAATTTTATGTGTCAAGTACGACAGAGGTATCATTAATTTAAAATAATTAGCTCATTAAATATTTAAATATTAAAAAAATATATTTTCGTCAAACACGTATCTCTGTAGTTACATCAACGCTGTGATTCATTTTGATTTTTGATAAACAGAGTGGTTATAATTTAGCACCATCTAATATAGGTGTCGTCCAGTTCTATAGTGTATCGTAATTCATAACTCGTATTTTGTTTATTATTGAAATATTAAAGTTTTCAAAATGTTCTATAATTTTAAGTCCTGGTTATTATAATTGGAACATAAGTATAATTTCTTATTAATATAAATGCGTTTATATTTTAATATTTACTATTGATTTAATTTTTCGCGGTTTTATAAATTTTATGAACAATTATATTTGTATATTATAATAAAACATGGCTTACACAAAAATATACCACAATACTTATAAAAATTGATTGTGTTTGGAAAAATGTATTTTTATTGTGGTAAAATCTATGAACACTAAATTATAAACATAATTTACATAAATTAAATAAAAATATATGTTAACGGATAGTGAAAGTTAGATACTCATCCGATCCTTACTCATCGCGTATCATAATGAACTGTGGTTGTTGCTGCAGTTGCTAATACTGTTAAAATCAATAATATTTCTTTCACTATATCAAATATCATAACATTGCAACGATGATATTTTTACTATTTTTAACACATCAAATCTATTTTGTACATGTAAATTTACTATTAAAAATAAAGTGCTTAGGTTGGTAAAGTATTATTTGAAGCGATTAACTTCAATATGAATGGCATTGCGACAATACGTGGCTATTTTTTATATCTTTTAATATTTGTTACTTCTTACATTGGATTTTCAACAAATAATTTCTTATAATCTTAGCTGCAATAGTGTTACATTTAAAAACAATATTTTTTTGCTGTTATGTACTTTTTTATGATGTCATGGAAAATTCATTTTTCTTATTTTTTTTTTTTTTTTAATTTTTTTTATTATCAATCAATGGTTCTAAAAAAATTCTAAATTTATTAATTTATCTAAATCTAGTTATAAAAATCATACGCCGCCAGTCTTGTTTTTTTTCAAAACAATATAATTTAAATTCTAAACTAAAATCAACAATTATCTCTTCCGATTATTTCTTAAAAATTATTAATAATAATAATAATAACAATAAAAGTATTAATAATGTTTTTACATGACTCACGGAATTGTTTTTATAAATTTATCTAAAAAAACTAAAAAAGCAATCAATTGTTAATTAATATTAAGAAATGTCTGATGAAATGATATAGGATAGTCAATGATATTAGTTATGACTTCATATTGAATACTTAAAATTCATTGCATGTACTTTTTTTTTTTTTTTTTACGATATGCTTTTAATGACCATTTGTATAATAGGTATACTTTGTAGGTCAATAACTTTTCTGTGGTGTATTATTTAATAAATTGAATATGTTGCAAATACCTAAATAATTTTAAGGCGAACATCAATTATTGATCTATGCGACCATTGAACACATAATACTGCTTTCGTCATCTATTAATTACAATGTGGATTTTCTTCCATGTATTTCTATATGTTTCGAATGACGGATGTCACAATCAAAATGTTATTCTTGTCAAGTGATGTGCGAAATTAATTCAATTAATGTTATGTTATATCCGTCACAGAGATTTTTCAACCTAAATCTTCGTCTTAATCCCACACGTATTTTTCTTTTGTTCTTCCCTTGTAATCTTTTTTATTGTATAGTAAATTAGCTTAATATTGAACTTTCGAATTTGTCTCTACGTCATTTAAATATATTTATTCTAAAAAATGCTTTGTTTTTAATCCTTTAGTTCTTTTTGCTGCTATTTTTGTTACTGTTTTATAACATTGGCTTAAAGAAATTTAATTTAATTTAACTTAATTTATTTTATTTTTCTACTTAAATATTATTTTGTCATAAGTTTTTATAGTTATAATTATAATTAATATATTTAATAATTACTATTGTGGTTTTCTAACTGTCGAGACAATATAATTGGTTAAAATTATAATTTTTACTTATTTATTCGTCTTTTGACTATCATTTTTAAGTTATTTTCTCATTTAGTACGATTCACATGATTGGTGTAATGAAATCAATACAGAGCATAAAGTACATGATAAACATTATTTATTTATTATACGATTGATTTATATCAATCGAGTACATAACAATAGAAACGTTTTAACATGTATATTATAAAAAATAAAAATGACTACGGAAAATAATGCATGACCTTCGTGAAATAAGTCATAAGATTCATGAATTATCACTGGCCACACTCAAGTCCATCGCGGAAATGTCGTTGAGACAAACTTCAATATTTTCTCCTGAAAATTAAACATGATTATTCCGACCAGTACACGGCATTGTAAAGTGGGCGACAATGGCGACAGCCCATTCAACATTTGATCAGACTTAACATTATCTAGCCTTTATCAATGCGTTCTTTACCATTTTCTGACTCTATTCCCTCGCCTTCCTATTATTTTGATTTGTCCTGCGCGCGGCATGTGCGATAACAATAAAAAATATTTCCAGCTCATCTTATCCTTTTCCCACGCACTTTTTCTAAAAACTGTTGTGCATTTCACCACCACTGTGTACGTCCTACGCTCTATAGTACGCACTATCCAGCTATTGTTGGTCCGCGAACCGAAGAAGACATCGAGCGAAATCAAACAACCGCATGCGGCTGAGAGTGAGTGACCTTTGTCGCAGGAGTTTACTGGCTCTCCCGCAGCACACAATATTTAAAAACCATGATCGTGTTACACGTTGACGACCATATATAAGAGAGTCGGGTTACCTCGATTAACTGCACCATTGGTTTTTATATAACAAACACGTGACGTTAAACTCTTAGCAATGGATCGATTACATGAGAATACGATTGGACTCTGAAGAATAAATATCCTTTTCTGTTGGACTTAAAAAATAAAATATAAACATCACCGAGGGTGGGTTTCCAATGAGTTTTGCGATTTTTCGATTAAAAATGTTCATGAAAACCATGTACAATAACGTTAGCATCAGCGTACACGGTTCATTTATATACTATTTCATGCACATGTACAGCAGACGTAGTTTAATTTAAAAAATCTTTTGGTCGCTCGTGCGTTGATTAGTTGACGAACACATATTTATAGTTTCTATAACTGTCCTTACACATCAGTATTCAACTAACAAAAAAAAAAAAAAAACCAATTAGTGTTTCGTTAAAATGTTTTATTAAAATACGTTATTAATGATTTATTAATTGATTCAACTATATTTCTTGTAATAACTACTATTACGTACATCCGTCCTTCGGTATCTTTCTCATCGAATAGTAATTATTACACATTATAATAAAAATTTACTATTTAAATAATAAGTTTTGGTTCTACAGTGATATCATTGAACGTCAGAATAATTGTAGGTACTTTTATATTTCTTAACAGCAGCACATATTAGAGTATAATTACAATTTACGATATTTATTATCGTTTTTAATATTACCACATTTTTGTACAATAGCAATTGTACCAACATAATAAGTTAACATTATCTTTACGTGTCGCATTAAATAACATGCTTAAATTTAAATAATTATATAAAATTAAAATATTTCGTTGTACCTGCTAATAATACATTTTTATTCTCAATTATTTAGAAAATGTGTTATAAAAAACGTATCTGAATTTAAAAACGCTTATTATATATAATCCTTAAATTTAACCTAAAGCTAGCAAATTACAATTGGGTATAACATAGGGTATGTATGAACGGCATCGAAGGTTTTTATAATCCAACTACACTTCGGTGATTTCAATATTTTATTTTAAATTTCAAATTAACACAAATGTAGATACTTTAATTAAAATGTATAATTGGGTACTTGAAATATAACGCTTAAGACCAGATTGTTTTTTCTTCATTTTCCTTTGATCTAATAATTGTTGTTGTACGTCAGCGTTTTAATTTTCTTTTACATTAAAAGATAATACAATACATACAGAACACATGGATAAGATATTACCATGCGTATTTTTATTATATTTATATTTTATTTTTCAAGAAGAAAATATTGTTTGTTAAACTATTCGGAGAACATTAAAATGTAAAAAACCGTTCTATAAATAAGATACGTGTCGGACTTTGGGGGTAGTTCTCTCGTACGGACGCATCAAAAATATATGACTATTGAATTTTAAGAAAAAAAAACAAGAAATCTCGTGTATTGATCTTATTTAAATTATCAATCAGTCTTGTCGTACATGAAAATATTTGACTAGAACATGATGTATTTTATTAACAATAATAAGTCGCATACATATAATACTGCCTAAGAATTTGTGTAATTTAAAAGTATTATCAGTCATTTGCTAATAAACTACTTTTTTATACGTTTCAATAAACATAACACATCCATCTGTTATTGGAATGTTATTATAGACCATCAATATAGATTGCCGATCAGAAAAATAGTGTATTTTTGAGGTCTTAAGTGTATCTTACACATATTTATATAATACTCTTTTCTACATGTTCAAATGTCTCAAGCCCTGTATGTAAAGTTGACCGATACGTGAGAATTATACAGTATTGTTTTTGTATTTTAATTTTTCTTATGGGTTTTAGCACAAACCTATTTAAATTATAATCCTAATTAGTGCATTATGCACGCATATTTTGGTTAATTTAACTTAATTTAACCGTTAATGATGTAGTTATTTTTACACGCAGATATCTTCGTGCTTAACTTTTTTAATGATTTAAGTGTTCAAATTAACTTCGTAATATTAATATTGTGCATAGGTATGTACAATGTTATAGTGGAATTTCTAGTAAACAATTATTTAACATGATTTTATACAAACAAAATATATGCACATCATACCTATGTGTATTATGAGAACTATTATAGTCGTAACCATACGTTACGTTCAAGAACACAAATAGTAAATATAGTATTATTTTTCAAATATGTTGTTTAAAAATACCACATGCACTTTCACTATTATAGTTCATTACTAAATTATGCATTGTTGGTAATAATTAATAACACCACTGCTTTGGCTCGTAATTTTGCAATAAGTATTTTTTGTTAATGTTTTTACAAATTTAAATTTCTGATTTTTTATCACACACACAATATTATGTTGAAACAATTTTTAAAGTTTAATTGATGAAAAAAACCTTGTTAAATTTTAACGTGACCCAGGAAACAATGATATACATACATGTATAAAATCTAGACTTGTGGCCTTGGGTTCTACAATATTATTTCATATTAAGGAACTAATACGCACAGTTTCTATAGAGCTCGTATTACTGCACACTTTGCGTGTTTCAAAACAAAACAAGTACAGTAAAAACAAAATTATCTGTTTTAGAATTATTAAAACGAATAATTAATTTTTATAATTTTGTAATAAACATCAGTATTTAACTTAATTTTGTCAGCTAAGTTACGTAAGTCGCATTTATTGAATGTAGTTATTTATTTTTATTTTTTCATAATTAATTGTTTTCTTCCTATGCGGAAATAACAACATATTAATTATATTATAATATATAATTGGTAAACACTAGTAATTGGAAAATATTAAAATAATTACAACGTTAAAAATTAAAATCATTTGCAATGATTTATTATTGATTTCTTTTAGAACTATTATTTGATCGTTGGAAATTGAAAGCACTCTTTACATTTTGTACAACTATTTGTGTTGGTTCTGATCCACGCAGATCATTAAAATATTTTCCCGCTCTAAAAATTGAGTTTATGTAAGGTCCACACAAACAAACTAAAATATTAAACAAAAACCGTTTACACATAACATTGTGATGAGTTTCTATGTATTGTAGGGTGGTCCTTATTTTTGGAATTCAAATTTTTGAAATTTTACCCTCCCATTTTGTTTAATACCATAAATGTAATAATTTAGTTTAATTTGGCTATCATGGTTCACCCCCTTCACGTCCCTCAAGAGGGTTGAAATTTGACCAGAATGGGTAGTTTTATTGTTTTTTGTAAATAACTTAAAAAGTATGGCGTTTAAAATAAAAATGTATTGAAGCTTAATTATAGATCATAATGTCACCTTTAAAAACTGTCTCATTAAAATTTTTGATAAACCTATTATTTACTGACAAAAATGGCAAACCATAAATATTTTTTTTATTCATCCAAAATTAAAATTTTATACGTATAACGTGATTATTGATTAATAAGCGTAAGATTTGATCAAAACACTTTTTTTGCATTCAGGATAATTTTTCCGGTATTCTTGCACCACCTGTAAATAAATAATTATGTCCAATTATTTATTTACTTCTAAAAAAATTAAACAAATTGTATCTGGTTTATAATAATTTAATACCTTTAACAAAAACTGCTTTTGGTTTTCATTTCTTGTGAATTTTGAGTTGTATTCTTCTATTAATTGGACACCACGTTCTGCAATATCGTTAACAACCTTTATCCCTTTTATTGTATCTTTAGCATATTTATATGATTCATTATTTGGCCAATTAACAGGATCCTCATGTAAAAATTCTAAACTTAACTGTAAGCGCTTAAAAATATTTTTCGAATTTTTTGTCAATAAATCAACAGGAAGGTTTTTTTTAAAAAATTGAGAAATATCATGAAAATTTAATATATATTTTTTTGACGAGTCTGCTATTATATCCATATCTTCCTCTTCAAAACAATCTAAAATTCGTTTAGTCATCAAACGTTTCATTTCATTACTAATTCTATCATCAAACAACGATAAGGTTATTGTTTCTTCTCCAATGTACCAAAGATGATTGCTAAATTTTTTAATTGCTATTTCAGCCACTTCTTTATCATCTGTTTTATAGTTTTCAAGTTTTTGTAAAAATAATATGTCATTATATGGAGCTTCAATAATATTTGTTGATCGAAACCAAAATTCTACATAACATTTTATTACAAAACAGCAAATTGTTTTCAAAGCTTTGTCTTCATTTTTTGTTAATTTTAATTGGTTTTTAAATATATACATTTTTAAACAATAAATAGCTTTACACATCTAACGTGCCAAACATTGTATTGGTACTTACAGTTGTATAAAATCAATACATTTGTATTTAATGCTTGAAAATCTAATTATATCCTCCATAGGATCCAATTAATTTATCCAATGCGATAAAATATTCATCAAACGTGTTAAATTAAATCTTGATTTTTTTTTTCCTTATATTTTATTGATTTTATCCTTAATTTTTTCGGTAAAATATTAATACACATCATTGAGATTTTACCATGAGAAAAATGATATTGATGCCTAACACGATTTACAGTTTTCGATCGATTGTCAATATTTACGACTTATTCTTTACGTGCAATAATTTAGTTAGTAGATAGTGTACGAACATCATGATATTTCTGTATTCCCTGAACATTTATCTTTCCTTCTATCCGGTACAGGATTCGGTGATTTAAATGCGTGTACACGTCGTGCATATTACGGATTATAGCCTACCGTAAATTGTTCTTGTTTGCGTACATTATAATATTTGTCCTTGATCTTAGATTTCATTAGTGCAAATCGCACTCTCGAAAAACCGTGTAACAATATCGTCAGTGTTTTGAACAGGAGAAGAGAACGCGTCGTCGTCGTAGTTATGACGATTCGTGGTCGGTGGCTGGGAGGGAGGTGGAGGGAAAAGAAATATATTCCCTCTGCAAATCGCCGTTATAATTCTGGCTTAACCGTTAAGAACCGAGTGGGCGATAAAAATTCGCGTCACGTAGATCGCGCGAGATGAAGACGAGATGGCCGTTCGTGAAAACCAAATCACAAAAACGTATTGCATATTCGCATTAACTCACTGCGCACATGTAACTACACTGCGTATCTGCTGTTGCGACGACAAAGGGAAAAGGCTTAAGAAATGTAATGCGTGACCGTCCGCGATGTGTACGTAAACCGCTACGGCGGTGGCATAGAGCGTCGATGATGAACTGGGCAGGGTGAGTGGGTCGTGACTAGAGCTCTTAATACACGTGAATTCTGAGAATTCACGTGTCACGCGTCACGTGTCAAATCCAAAATAAAAAATTGTACCTCGTGAGAAAAAAAAACGTTTGAACGCAACGGAAGTCAAGCACGGATCGAAACACCGCGTTAACAATTTTTACCTGTTGACATCGATTGTTTACACTGATGTATTAACTTTGGAATAATAACAATCGAAATCATTACATTCTTAAAATTATTGATAGCTCCTCGTCTGTGTTGAGGAAATAACAGTCCGATCTCAGTCTTATTATATTAATAGCTATACGACGCCTTGACGTACAATTCCGTGTCACCGCGAATCTCATTGACGAGTCAGCATTTGCGAATAGGAACTGATCACTGGTCGGTCAGAAAGTTTCGTATAACCGTATGTTTAAACGTCTTGATTGGTTATCAACGGACACTTAGATGGTTAAAATTCGATAATTCAACGACAATTGTAATATTATATTTAATCGCATACATTTAAAAATAAGCTGTTATATGATTGTATTTATAAAATTATTCAAAGGAGGAAAATACAATATAAATATACATGTCTTGCATTCTCTGGCGATTGAGTCTTCGCTTTTACAGTAATGAATGTTATCGACGGACTTAATGCCATGCCCTGTCAGTTGTCTCATGGTATTTGCGTAATCTTTACTTTGTAGTCAATGTTTTCCGACAAGTCTAATCCGGCCTGAATAAATCCACGATATTTGATCAGTTTATCAGTCGTAGCCATTCCGATTGGTTCGGTTTGATGCTTCGCTTCGTTTCGCTTCCTTAACAGTATTTCGATTACGAAGCTCCACTACCTTATATGGTATAGGAATCTGTACTTTGTGCTCGATATAAAGTTCATAAAAATACAGTGGCGAATCGTGGTGTTAAAAATATGTGGTGCGCAAAATAATAACTAACAAGCATTTCCTATGATGTAACATATTTTTATTGGTTTTAAATAATGTATCTAAGTATCTTATTAATAATATGTAAATAATTTATAGGTATCTTATTTATAATATGCATTTATCATTTGATGCAAAAACCTGCATTGATACAAAAATCAGATTACAAAATGGAAAAACCTCAAAATTAATCGAAGATAATTTTTTTTTTTAATCGGTTCGTAGTAGTATCTGCACACCGAATTGCATTGTATTTAGCAGTCCCCCCACTTGTCAACCATACGTATTTTATATAAGCGTGCGGTGCTGTCACAGTGTTGCGCACCGATTAGTGTGTGCATTTTGCATAACTGTTTTTTACTTTAGGAGCAATAATATGTTCACGACATAATAATTCTTTACCGACAAAGATTGTTGAATAATTTTTTTTAATAGCTCACCGATATTTAAAAAATTATTATTTACAACGGTTAATAAGTATTATTTGTTATTATTGTAAATAACATTTATATTTTGCTTGTATATTTACCATTAGTAATTTACTCGGTGATAAAACCTCATTGAATACAATTGTATATATTAGTTCTGATTTTTATTTCGATATTTTTAATTACAAATGTTAAATAATACAGTAGAACAAGCCGTTTAAAAATCACAGAAATAAAGCTTTCTTATTTATTTAAATGCATGTAAACTAGACCATCAAAGTTGATATTTTAATTTAATACTAGAGTTCAAAAGCACTAACTATGATTATGGCGCAACTGCAGTGTAATCAAGTATAAATATTTTAGTTAGTAAAAGTTAGCAACAATTTATATACATTAATAAGATTATATAGAAACCATTATAAGCTTTTATTAACTAAAATATTTATATTTGATTACATGAATTTTTTTTAGAAAATCTTTTTACATGTTCATCAAAAAAATAAAATTAAAATTATTTGACTTATTCATTAATTATATCCGTGATTAAAATATTTTCATGTACATTTTATCCATCCTTTTCAGCAATTTTTAATAAAAAAAAAAGAAAAGAAAAGAAAAAAAAATTAAAAAGAACATTAACAATTTTGTTATTATGAATATTGAGTGTGCATATTCATTGAAATAAAATTAAACTAAAACTATAATATTTTAATGAAGATTGCATTTTGATTTTCTAAACTTTTAGGTGCCTTTATTTTTATTGCAATTTATTTACATTAAAAGATTAGTCTACCCCATTAAGAAATGTTGTTTTTCTATTATATCAAACATCTTTAGAACTATAAATTGATCCATTTTACCTCATTATTCAGAATCTTTTTTTCAAGAACAATGGTAAATTGATTTTAAGTTTAAAAGATATGTAGTAAAAATGTAGTAATAACACAACAGTACTAATCACCTATCCCTGTAACTCGCCCGGCCATGAAATCTCACCTCATCTGGGAGTTCCACCATTTTTTCATTATAATTTCAATAATATTACATAGGTACAATTAATTAACACTTTTCCAGTGCATAATGATAATTTGTAGGTATATAGTTAAAAAAAAAAAAAGAACCGGATGGGCCTCGCTCTGCTGTACAGTTAGGGGTGGAGTGCACCTCGCTTATAGGATAGGTCATTATTATAATGGATTTGTTAAATTTGAATGCAATGATAGATATCATTGTATACGAATAACGATTCTGAACGGAGTTCATATGTTAGTCTAGAATATAATACAATGTTATTTATAAATATTATATAAGTATATTTTATTTTTAAACGAAAAATTTAGAAAAACCGAAAATTTAAATTGTCTATAAATAAGTCAAAATATGTCAAAATACTTTGAAATTTTAACCATGTATAGAAAACGTCAATATAAAGATTTAATGATAATTTCAAGTTGTTGCGGTTTTTCGTTTTTGAGTTAGGGCATTTTAAAAAAACCGATATCATTTGTCAGTCTAGAACATTCTACATTATATTATATTTTACATGTAATTTTATGTCAATATTCGATGTTCAAACGCTTATAAAAAAAAATTGTGCCTATGGATTTTAATAATTTTTGAATGACATTAAGAACTACTTCTGTGGAATCTTCGAATAAATTTTCGAGTATTTTGTACGAGCAAATTTTTTTTTATCACCGATTATAAAAAAAAAATGTAAAAAAATCGAATATTTTAAATATTTTAAATGCCTATAAGTGACTTAAAAATCAATATAATATTTTGAAAAAAATATGACATAAAGGAAATACCAATCTTAACAGCTGGTAGAAATTTCAAAAATCTGCGACTTATACTTTTTGAATTATAAAAAATATTTAAAATCGTTTGAGAATAAATCGCTATTTTATGCAATTTCGTAAATATTTAAATTTCAAACAGTCATAAAATGTTTTCCTCTAATTCCGGTAGAAATTTTTTTAAAGATTTTTGAAGAGTAGCTTATACATAACCTCGTGTTAAAATTTTGAACCTTAAGTATGAACAGAAAAAATTTTATGAATTTTTATCTACAAAATAACTTGCAAATTATCGTGATTTTTACATATTTCGTATAAATTGGAACTTTGAGCACTTATAAAAAAAAATTGTGACTTACGATTTTAGATTTTTTTTTATCAGTTAAGGAACAACTTATAAGAAACCTTGTATTAAATTTTCAAGATTTTCTAGGCAGCCAAAAAAATTTTATCGTTATTTAAAAAAAAAATACTTAAAAATATTGAAAATTTCAATTGTCTATAAATAGCTTAATAAAAGTCAAAATACTTTGAAAATTTAATGGTGTATAGAGAACGCTAATCTAAACATTTGGTGAAAATTTAAAGTATTTACATAGATTAGTTTTTGAGTTATAGCAAAATAAAAAATTTGATTATGTCAAAAACTGGTTTTGCGTAAAAACTCCCGTTTTTCCC
The DNA here is from genome assembly GCA_034509805.1 of Sipha maydis. Lineage (NCBI taxonomy): Eukaryota > Metazoa > Arthropoda > Insecta > Hemiptera > Aphididae > Sipha > Sipha maydis. The sequence goes on along the minus strand of JASXSY010001986.1, from coordinate 61,521 downwards.
AAATTGTTTTATGGTTTTTCCCGTCGCATTTAAAAAATATTGGAAATTTTTTACTTTTGACCCCCCAAAGTACCAAATAGATTCACTTTCCTTTCAGAAAAGTTGCTACATAAGGCAATCGAAGCATTTTTACTGCCCCAAAACGTGTCGAGAGACACAAAAAAAAAAAAAAAAAAAAAAAACACACATCATTGTAAAATCAATACATTCTTCACTCCGTTCAGAATCTAAAATCTATTTATTTGGATAGTTTATATTTTTATTGATCGTGATTTATAACAGAATTGATTCAATAAAAACAAATTGGTCGTCTTATTTTCTAATTTTCAAGTTTGCTTAATGGGTTTTGAGTATATTTAGTTTTTATATCGATTAATATTAAATATTTTTTTAAATTTTCCTAACGTTGTTTGACTTAGTCATGTCGACATAATTCGATATAATATTAATACTTTTTCAATTCCATGTGAGTATAGTCTAAAAAATAAAAAACAATTTCGGTAACAAAACGTTTTCCCCAAAGGCCCACCCATCTTAAACAATTCTTCAATAACTGTCACTTATATAGCTGCGGAAAATATGAATAACTTCTCACATTAAATCATTTTTGTATCTTTATATGAAAATAGCTTACCCATTTTTAGATAAATGTAAGTATATTGAAATAAAAAAATGTAATTCCTTAGTTCGTAAAAGTATAATAAAGTTGATTGATAATATATTACATGCAATGGAGTCATAATAACTCTACTATTGACCGCATTGAGTACTTGAAGCTATTAGATTCTGAACGAAGTGAAGAATGTATTGATTTTACAATGATGTGTGTTTTTTTTTTTTTTTTTTTTTTTTGTGTCTGTCGACACGTTTTGGGGCAGTAAAAATGCTTCAATTGCCTTATGTAGCAACTTTTCTGAAAGGAATCTATTTGGTACTTTGGGGGGTCAAAAGTTAAAAATTTCCAATATTTTTTAAATGCGACGGGAAAAACCATAAAAAAATTTGGGAAAAACGGGAGTTTTTACGCAAAACCAGTTTTCGACATAATCAAATTTTTTATTTTGCTATAACTCAAAAACTAATCAATGTAAATACTTTAAATTTTCACCAAATGTTTAGATTAGCGTTCTCTATACACCATTAAATTTTCAAAGTATTTTGACTTTTATTAAGCTATTTATAGACGATTGAAATTTTCAATTTTTTTAATTATTTTTTTTTTAAATAACGATAAAATTTTTTTGGCTGCCCAGAAAATCTTGAAAATTTAATACAAGGTTTCTTATAAGCTGTTCTTTAACTGATAAAAAAAAATCTAAAATCGTAAGTCACAATTTTTTTTTATAAGTGCTCAAAGTTCCAATTTATACGAAATATGTAAAAATCACGATAATTTGCAAGTTATTTTGTAGATAAAAATTCATAAAATTTTTTCTGTTCATACTTAAGGTTCAAAATTTTAACACTAGGTTATCTATAAGCTACTCTTCAAAAATCTTTAAAAAAATTTCTACCGGAATTAGAGGAAAAAATTTTATGACTGTTTGAAATTTAAATATTTACGAAATTGCATAAAATAGCGATTTATTGTCAAACGATTTTAAATATTTTTTATAATTCAAAAAGTATAAGTCGCAGATTTTTGAAATTTCTACCAGCTGTTAAGATTGCTATTTCCTTTGTGTCATATTTTTTTCAAAATATTATATTGATTTTTAAGCCACTTATAGGCATTTAAAATATTCGATTTTTTTACATTTTTTTTTTTATAATCGTTGATTAAAAAAATTTGGCTCGTACAAAATACTTGAAAATTTAATAGAAGATTCCACAGAAGTATTTCTTAAAGTCATTCAAAAATTATTAAAATCCATAGGCACAATTTTTTTTTATAAGCGTTTGAACAGCGAATATTGACAAAAAATTACATGTAAAATATAATATAATGTATAATATTCTAGACTGACAAAAATATCGGTTTTTTTTTAAAATGCTCTAACTCAAAAATGAAAAACCGCAACAACTTGAAATATTCACCAAATCTTTATATTGACGTTCTCTATACATGGTTAAGTTTTCAAAGTATTTTGACATATTTTAACTTATTTATAGACAATTTAAATTTTCGATTTTTCTAAATTTTTCGTTTTTAAACATCTATAAAATTTAATTGGCAGACCGAAAACTCTTGAAAATTTAATACAAGGTTTATAATAAGTTAAACTTATCGTAACTAAAAAATATCGGTGATCGGTTTACTTAAATTTTTTTTATATACCCTTAAAGCTCAAATTTGTATAAAATGTGTAAAAATCACGATAATTTGCAAGTTATTTTGTAGATAAAAATTCATAAAATTTTTTCTGTTCATACTTAAGGTTCAAAATTTTAACACTAGTTTATCTATAAGCTACTCTACAAAAATCTTTAAAAAAATTACTTCCGGACTTAGAGGAAAAAATGTTATGACTGTTTGAAATTTAAATATTTACGAAATTGCATAAAATAACGTTTTATTCTCGAATGATTTTTAATATTTGTTATAATTCAAAAATTAAAAGTCGCAGATTTTTGAAATTTCTACCAGCTGTTAAGATTGGTATTTCTTTTATGTAATATTTTTTTCAAAATATTATATTGATTTTTAAGCCACTTATAGGCATTTGAAATATTCGATTTTTTTACATTTTATTTTTATAATCGGTGATAAAAAAAATTTGGCTCGTAAAAAATACTTGAAAATTTAATAAAAGATTCCACAGAAGTAGTTCTTATTGTCATTCAAAAATTATTAAAATCCATAGGCACAATTTTTTTTTATAAGCGTTTGAACAGCGAATATTGACATAAAATTACATGTAAAATATAATATAATGTATAATATTCTAGACTGACAAATGATATCGGTTTTTTTAAAATGCCCTAACTCAAAAACGAAAACCGCAACAACTTGAAATTATCATTAAATCTTTATATTGATGTTTTCTATACATGGTTAAAATTTCAAAGTATTTTGACATATTTTGACTTATTTATAGACAATTTAAATTTTCGGTTTTTCTAAATTTTTCGTTTAAAAATAAAATATACTTATACAATATTTATAAATAACAATGTATTATATTCTAGACTAACATATCATCTCCGTTCAGAATCGTTTTTCGTATACAATGATACCTATCATTGAATTCAAATTTAACAAATCCATTATAATGACCTATCCTATGAAGAGTCGCACTCCACCCCCAAGTGTACAGCAGAGCGAGGCCCATCCGGTTCTTTTTTTATTTTATATTATATTTACCTAAAATGACTAAAACTACTAATCCTACCTTATTGATCGAAGTAAGTTTGTACAGAACTTTTCGAAATTTGGCGGTTTTACTGTCAGAATCGATAAATGTTAATTAACGGGTTCAAACTTTCACAGTGATACGGTTTTCTGTTTATCATATCAAGTGGAAACGTGTCATAGCCTTTATATTTTCATATAAAACCGTGAGATAAATTATATTTTGAAGTTGTTAACACGGTACTTACATTAAGAATTTATCAGGTGAATTTTTCTAGTATATTTTAGCAGTTTATCGAAAACTGTTAATTATAGTTGAAATAATTTATAAAACACAATACCCAGAAAATCATGATCTTAGGAAGATTCTTCAAAAATCATCATAGAGGATTGAATTCTTATAATAGGTTTTTTTTTTAACATAAAGATGTATTATATTATTCGTCTAAAATGCAATAACATCCGAACTACCTAAAATGGGAGAGATGTACGTAAAAAATACAAGTTATTTATTTGTAATATAGGTAAGTAGTTGAATTGTTTTTCATACTAAAACAAAGACGTTCCAAATTTGTATTATCAGTATTCAAAAATTGTGTATTTTGAACGCTCGAATAAGAAAAATTAAAATTTTGTAAATTCGTTTTCTACCTTTGACCAATATACTAAACTTTTTTAAAAATTTGAACTTAATATAAAATTTAACACTTGTGTAATTCTACTTGTTTATAATATTGGGATTAATTTGGGATTAATATACTCCTATATAAATCTAAACGAATGCTAAAACTTTAAGCGTAGTATTCTAATGTATTTTTTCAAAAATCACGTCATCCATTACGGAGTATCCTATTATATTTAATTGTTTGGAATCCAACTTCGAAAGGACTGAAACGCTTTAATGAATCACTGGATATTATTAGTTTCTTTCGTTCACTCGTATTGCTTTTCGTGAGAAAAATGCGCGTTTTAAAAATCACCCATTTGTTCAGAATTTCAAATAACACATTAATTATACCATTGTTGAACTCAATATCCTCAATTACGCGTATCCGTTATTAATTGGTATATAGGTCTATGTTTTCTCTGAAGAATCTGAAATAATTCATGCTCTATTAAATCCCTTCGTTTTTCCTTTTTATATTAACTATCCCTAGTTCTTTATTAAACCTACTATTTTGTATTTATAATCACATTAGGGCTGAGAATTTTTAGAATTAGGATTTTTGTTTTAAACAGCTGCAAACATTTTAGAGTATTGTATATTTCATATAATTTACATAACGTTTCATGTAAATGTAGAGTACATTGTATATTTCATTTAGCATTAAAATGAGTGTTTTGAAGATTTTTTTTTTATACTTTTGGTGCATATTTCATGATTTTTCGATACAAATATTATACAAATATTATAAATATTATAAAATTTTAACCAATCATTTTTATCTTTACATTGAATTTTTTTATTTGATATAATAATGTAATTATTAAAACAACAGTCAATACTTCCATGTTTTGGTTTGATTTATATTTTAATGCTTTATTCAATAACTATGTTGGTTATTTGTGCTGCACGGATCACGGAGATAACTAATAGTTTATGTTAAATAATTATTTAAAAAATATTATTATTGCATATTTTGAAATAAAATTCAAAGCCACTCCATGGATCTTTGAACAAATGTTATGGGTTCCTAGGTGTCCACGTAGATCACTCATTAAGGAATCCTGTTTTAAACAAACGACTGTGTTTCTCTGATGATCTATGTTTTTCGTTTTACATTAATATTATTAGTTTGAAATTAAATCATATATTTTTGTATATTTACGATTTCCCAAAGTTGTTACTGGTATTGCCTTTGTATTTAAAAAGTAATTTAAAAAAAAAGTTATTATTAATTGTAAAAAATCATCATAAGTGCATATTTTGGGTATGCAGTGCGCAGTAATTTCTGGCATACCTACTTGATGATTTTCTAGTAATTTGATATAACTATAATTTAAGATATAAATTAAAGTTAAATTATAGTTAAATTATAGTTATAGTTATATAAATTATAGTTATATCTTAATATATTATATATATTATAGATATATTATATCTTAAATTATAGTTATAATATATCTATATTATAATAAGCATACCTACTTGATGATTTTCTAGTAATTTGATATAACTATAATTTAAGATATATCAAATTACTAGAAAATCATCAAGTAGGTATGCTTATTATAATATAGATATATTATAACTATAATTTAAGATATAAATTAAAGTTGATGATTTTCTAGTAATTTGCTATAACTATAATTTAAGATTAAATAATATTATAATAAGTATTAATTAATGCTCTATATCATTATAATAATTTACAATTAGTGTTTATAGATATTGTAAACACAATAAAAAAACTAGTTTCTTTGTTTAAACTTTACATAAACCTTATTACTTTAAAATTACTTTTATACAAGTTGTTTCTGAAATGGTTGAGGAATCTAGTATACATGTACTCTTGGGTTAAATGTGGTTAAATGGTTAAATGAAGAATCTTTTGAAATTTTTTTTTATCTTCAAAACCTGGGTTTTATCTAATTTTCTTAAGAACATTATTTTAAATTTAAACACGAATACTTGTGACATCGATTTTGGGCTTGTTATGCGTTTTTCACGCTCGAGTCACCAGGATCAAAATATGTTATGTGATATATCGATTTGTACGAAAACTCTGCAAGATAATAGTAGGTGAAATTTAATCATTGTTATTTCACATATCTAATTAATTAACACGGTTTTTATTGAATTTTAAAAAATAAATTTTATTTAATTACGATTATTTTACAATTAAAACCGTGTTGACTGATAAAATATGTGAAATAAAAGCAAATGAACACGATTATCTTGCTGAGTTTTCATACAAATCGTTATGTCACATTATATCTTTGATTCTGATGACTCGATCGTGAAAAACGCGCGACAAGTCCAAAATCGATGTCAGATATCGATTCACGTGAGAAATTCACAAGAAATACATTACAAATATTTGTGTATAGATTCGAAAAAATGTTCTAAAGATAATTAGATAAAACCCAGGTTTTGAAGATAGAAAAATATTTGAAAAGATTCTTTATTTGATCACTCTGGAGAGTACGCGTATACTAGTTTCCTCAAACATTTCAGGTACACACTGTATATTTATTACTTAAAAATAAATTGATTTTAAAGTCAAATGATTATGTGTTATGAATGTTTGATAAATAAGATTGATTTTTTTGTACTAATTTTCAACCATAACATTATTGTGACTCGTTTACCTACTATCGATATGAGTAATTTATGTGAAATCAACATTTTTTAACATTCGTGCACTAATCATACTACAATTACATTTTTGGCTAAAACAATTTATTAATCCAATTATTTCAAATAAAATGTCCTAAACTGCTTGCATCAATGCTCTTTGTTTTTGGTATTCTCGATAGTTTTCTACGTCTACCTCCAGGCAATTAATTTATTTTCCTGTGACAGGTATTTCAAGGGTCGAAAAGGGTAAACTAATGCGTTAATAATGTCGTGATGGATTAATTTTGTTTGGTTGAAGATATTTAAGTATTTATTTTTATAATGTATAAAGCATTAGCTTGCGATCATAAAAACTGAAATATTACTTTGCGAAAAAAATAAAATAAAATTTTACATTTTTATAAAAATAATTCTTAAACTTGGAACATTATTAGATAAATATAAATACTAGCATAATTTTCTTTGAATAAATAGAACTGTTCTTATTTATTAAACTGTTTTCAAATACAGTAAGATATTATATATTCCACAATGATTTTATAACGATAAATGTGTAAGGCCTAGTTATTCACATACAACGCGTTCATTGCCCAGCACAATGGCGATGCGCTTTTTCAATACAAGATTGAAAGAGATTATAAACTGTATTGAAAAATAAATTTTATACCCTAACATTGTGAAATAGTCTTTTTTTGCTAACAAATAACTTTGCAGTTGATGTTTTAATCGCATTTAAGGTATGTACAACCACACGAAAATTAATGTTGCCCATAATAACAATAATTTTACTGTCATAATATTATTGAACCGAGTCCGCAGTTCGTGTCTACGATATTGCTTTATGGAAATTGTATCAGACCTAAGATAACGGATTATTTAGGCTGTTGTGTAGCACTACGTTCGATGCGTCATTTAAATGTTCAATACCACGCACATATTTTATTGTTCTTATCAGTGGCGCCGAACACGTACTTTTATGAGGCAGTTCGCCCTTATATTAAATTATGGTGGTGGGTGCCTGGTGATTGTGTGAGTATAGGGTGGTTGAGTGTGTGTAGGGTAGTTGGTTGGTGTTAATTGATTGGGATGATGATTTTACACACTAGTTAGTAAATCTTAGGAATTTACATATTAAGTGACAGCCAATCTGCGGATGATAGAATACTATGATGCGACAGAACAATTCGCCTATCATTGTATATCTTTATAGCATATCAAGTATAAAGATGTACATTGATATATGTGTCCCCCCTGTTTTAGTGATTACCTTGGGAACCTTCATTATACATGTCCCAATAGTATCTATTTCGCACACATAATTAAGCTAAACGCCTTTCAGAACTCAGTGTTTAAAAGTGATTATACAGCATGCAAATACATCTTTTAAACATTTTAAGATAGTTACTTAAATTACCAATGGCCTCGTGAAACATTTTTGAAACATCTTTTAGATTCTGAGTGAAACGATGTGTGTGTTTTATATTATTTTTTGTGTCTGTCGACAACTTTTCTCCTAGAAATCGTGCTCTATTCGTAAACTTCCCGGAAGGTTTTCGACCCGATTGGTGCATTAAGGAGGACATTATTTTTAATTTCTCAACGGTTTTTCAATTTCATGCGAAAAACTATTGAACAATTACAAAGAAATAGCAAAATTTACGGCATACCGATTTTCGATAAAATCGAATTTTTATTTACGTTATTACACGAAAAATATTAGCAAATACATGAAATTTTCACACAATATTTATAAGACAGTTATCTAAAGATAGTGTAAATTTCAGATGGTTTTGAGGTTTTTTATGCTATTTATAGACATTTGAAATTTTCGAGTTTTACGATGGTTAAATTTACAATAAATTATTCAATCAGGTGGCCAGTCATTATTTTGCTATTTTTGGGTAGTGTCGTTAATACATTTTGACTTTACCCCAACAAATGAATTACAAGTCGGCGCTACTGGTTCTTATGCATATAGATATGTGAGTAGACCGATAGAAACGAATCATACATCTGTTGTGGTGGATGATGGCTATAACTGGTTTGCACACATTTACCTTTTTTTTCAACTAGCTTGTGCGAAAAAAAAACAACTCGATTGCACTCATGTATCTTAGCTACCTGGTCATACATAGACTATACATAACCTATAGTGTGCTATCAAGTTTTTATGTAGTATCGAAGTAATTATTATTATAATATAATAAAAAATTCAATAAAATGAAAAATAAATGTTTAAATAACATTTATATGGCGGAATTTATTCCAATTATAATAAAATTAATATTCGGAAAGCTTAGGGGTATTGAAAAACACATTTTTTGATAATTTTCGATTTTTTAACTCTTAGGGTACACGCATGTCCAATACTACTTCAAAGCTATTCTAATTTATTTCTATATATTCGAATAGACATTTTTTTAAACAATTTAAATTTTTTATTTTTTCAAAATTAATCAAATAAGAGTAAGTCAAAAATTGAATTTATACATAGTTGGAGTTGTACGAAATTGTTACCTAAAGCACTAAATTATTAAAAATAGCGTCAACAATTTTAACTTAAATGCGTATGTGTGTGTGTGTTTGTGTGTGCGTGTGTATGTGTGTGTGTTTATGCCATTATACGCCAATGAGTCATCCGTTTCACGGGTAACGACGGTTTTCGTTGTGCACTTAGACAAGTCGTCGATTATCAGGTAAAATATGTTAAAAAACATAAAAGTGTTGCTACCGTGACGGACACGGATGTTTTGGCCCCACCGTTTGGGTACTGGACAGGTTTGTCGCTAACATTTTTGACGCAATATTTCAGTTTTAAAAAATTTGCATTTACAAATATACATGGGATATTTTATATGTACAAAATATAGATGATGAATCATAAAAAAAATAAATTAACAATTTTGACCGTAGTACATTTTTCGGTTTTAATAAAAATTATAATACCTTTTGCATTAAATGCAACAAATTTTGTACCAATTGAAGATCCTGTTATAATAACATATTTACTTACTGATGTATTATTACTCGATAAAAAGAATCCTATTACTTAATTGGTTTGAGGAATATTATTGGATTACCCCAATTTTCTCCAAACTTTTGGAACTAATATCAATGTGTTTTAAAAACAACCAAAACCAAACCTTACTAGAGCAGCTAACCACATCGCGTAAATGTTTAAACGATAGTTGCAGATCCTACTTTTTGATCTTTTGTAAATTGTCCTCTGAAAATATAATTGGGAAATAAACGTTTATTATGAGCAAATCGTTACCGGTATGAGTCCACCTAATGAAAAAATAACTAGTTTAGTGATTCCGATAAAAAATATTTTAAATAAGTTACAAACTGTGATCGAACAAATACATATATTGTTATTTTTAAGAAGCCTCGCAAATCGTATTTCTTTAAATAACTTTACTTCATAATTATTTTAAGGATCTGTTGAATTTTTTGATTTGTAAAATTGTATGTGTAATGTATACTATACACCATCCACATATTAAATACTAAATACAACGCGGTCCCGTTGTATTTTATGGTTAACGAAAATATGTCCCGTTACCGAACAACCCGATAAGTAGGTAAGTACTATATACGAATGCACGGCGACAAACAGTGTAAGGTGTACACAATAATATTGATATTACCTATACCGGAGTCCGTTAGCTTCGAGTGTATAAATAAAAATAGTTTTAATTCGAATGTACAGAACGCGCATCTATTAATAGCGCAGGTGGATTCTAATAATAGGCGTTTAAAAATATTAATAGTACACTTGTCTTGTACTATAAACGCGTAACTACTTTACAGGTACTAAATCATAATTTACGTCTTTGGATTACACACATTTTCATGATATATCGTGGTCAGATGGGTGAAAGATAAATACTTTTTATTTTTATTTTTTTTTTTTGTCGGTTAAAGTTACGTATTTCCCAAATGCAGTCTCTCGTATATACTTTTTAAAGACCGTAGCATTTTTCCTTTAAAAATAAAATACCGTTATCCTTCACTGTCTATTTTTCTACAAAAATATATAAATTAAATAAATCTTGACCGTTTTCCTTTACTTTTCATGTTCTTCCAATAAGGAATTAAGAATAAAAGTAGGGTAATGTTTATGTTTGATGCATATTAGATAGTTGGCAAAAATGTATTTATAAGAATAAAAATAGGTTAGTTAAAATTGGTGCCAGCTAAATATTTTAATATTTGGAGGAATATTGACATAATTTAAGACCAAAAAAATGTTAGGAGGAAAATAGAATCTAATTTTTTTTTTTTTCTTAAGAAAAATGGACCTGATCCTTTTTACTCATATAGTTACAGATACCCGTATAAATGTATAATATAATATATTAAATGTATAGAAATAAACTCAAATATAATATACACTATGTTTATCTGTATATCCTTTAGAATACAAGTAAACAACAACGTTGTTTTTGCTAAATAAAAATGTTTTCCCACATAGTCACCTTTGAGTAACAATACTAGTTTAGTTAATATAAATAGAATTCATTATTTTATTTTCTATCATTAGCTTTGTAACGGTTACTCAGTAATTTAGGCAATTCTTTGTCATGGTTACTAGTCAAATAACATAATAGTTAATAGTAGTGGGTACATTAATTTATGGAAAAATGATATTATTCTTATACATCTTACACCAGCTATATCGTTTAAATATTGACGGTATTACGTCTAAAATATTAAATTATTTTAACTATTAATAGTGTCCAAGAATTTCTGAAATCAATACGTCACTGCTAAGATGTGACCTTAGACACCATAGAAAATAAGAACTTCAAAAAAAAAAAAAAACCATTACTATGCTCATTAATATTATCAATTAAAATACGAATAAATAAATCAATTATAAATTCTTATATTTTATTTACAGTTTAGAAAACTTGAAATATATAATGTTATGGTCGCATATAAAACATTGGAATTCGATTAATTCGAAAAATGTTAATAAAAATTGTGTAAAAAAATCCAATAAAACTACGTATATAAATATAAGTGTGCATTAAAATAAAAACTAATATTTTTCAATTTTATCATATCCTATATAATATATTATAATAGGTTAGGTTTTGTTTAAACCATTTTACTATGAAGCGATGCAATATCATAACAAAATACAGATTTAAAAAAACATATATAAAAACCTTTAATAATGTTAACAGTGATGTTATCTATATTAATATTAAACTTTTTATACATACTTTAATATTTACCAATATAAAAGAAATTTAAATTTTTTTATAAACCATACCTGCATTATACAGTTTGTTGCGAAATACGACCCTTTGCGATATTTCCTAAATCCCTTGCATCAATGAGCTAAAAAAATCCCACTCCCAGTAGACGTTATTACATCAATGTTAAAAATCACTTTAGTATTCTTATTTCCTGTCCTTTGTAACAACTTTTTTGAAGTACTTTGTAGGATTATTAAGACAGAATTGACACTAAAAATGGTATAAGATCAAACCAAAAAAACAGTTGACAAGTTATGGAAGTTGGATGAGGTACAGGTACTGATGAATGATAGATATGGACATTGTTCCAATACATTTTAAATCAATATACCATTTTTCAAAAACTATTCTCAGTTTTTGTGTCAAATTATAGTTTATATTAATATTACCTACTTTATTATTTCTATAAAATGTTTTAATAAGTATTTCATACTTTCGTAATCAGGTTGGTGAAATGTGCAAAACCAACTTTTACAGATAAAAAAATATAAGTAGAATTTCAGGACTTTGTTTCGATTAATTTATTAATTTTGGTTAAGAATATTAATACAATTATGCTAATATTAGTATCTAATTTATGTTTCAAGTCCCTACGGCTTGTAGTTTTAGACAACAAAACAACTAATATGGTTTGATCGAAATTTATATAAACATTTGGATAATGCAGCAGTATTATTTACCGTCGCCTTAAAACATTCACATGTAATAATTAAACTTGCTTTATGTGAAAAACAAACACTCAGAGTAAGTGTAATAATGATTTATTATCCGTTAAATATTTATTATTTTTCTTTAATCGAAAATATTGTCATCATAAAATAGTAATAACGGTTTTTAAATGTATTGTGTACATAATAAAAAACTTCCAAGATGATAATAATATTAACACATCATTAATTTGGCTTACTGTAAAAAATATTAGAAAACGATCGACTTTGCCAAATTAAATCGTGCGAAAATATTTTGTTGTCATAAAGTAAACAACTTTAAGTCAATGGATTAAATAATTTTGTAATTACAAAAAATCATTAATTTAATTTACTGTCCCGTTATTGTCTTTAATCATGACATTTATCGGAATAAATTTTTATATTGGGTTATCAAGCGAACATTTATTATTGATAATTATATTAAAGTTTGTTAATATACCTATTTAATTTTTATGGCGAGCATATTATATGCTTTGTATTTTACTGTTGTTTGTTTTGTCCTTTCAGTATCTTATAGTGGTACAAATATTTTTTTACTATAAAAATGTCTATGAATAACTAAAGATCTATTGATAATGTATGGTGTTTAACTACAAAAAAAAAACAACATATAAATTTATCAAATTTTCTAATAAAACCAGAATTCAAAAAGTTTTGTATGTGACATGTATTTCAATCTAATGAAATTATTGGCGTCATTCATGAGTGAATCCATAGGAGAGAACTATGGGTCATGCTATTTCAAGAGGCCATTTACTACGATGAAACTGAATTAGAAATGCATACCTTATAACAAAATAATTACTATTTTATCATATAATATTTGTTTTTAAGTTTATTCATGATTATCATTGAAAACGTTAACATTTATTTCATTTTATGGAGGAATCGGTCTTACATGGGATCTGGCACAGAGACGTTTTAACGTATGATACAATTAAACCAGTGGCGTTTTTGGAGAGAGGGGGTGGCAATTGGGGTATTAGCTCCAGTCGGGTATTAACTTTAACCAATAGTCGGCACACTTAAAAATTCAAGAAGACTTCAAAAGGCCAATTTTGTTAATAAATAATAACTAAGTGTCAACTAACCTTCTGACTCCCTTTCCTCATTCTAAATCTGCCACTGGTGTCATCACTAAGGCATACGATTCTTTTAACCTATTTCTCAGCAGCAGTTTGGCCGGTCTTTTGAAAATACCTTTTCTATTTGGTTAACTTATGGTAAAAGAAAAAACAATTAATGCAAATGTTCTGAAGTTGAGAATACGAAATCCAAAGTATACTTTTAAATTCAAAAGATAGAACAAAAAAAGAAAAGCGCTTAAATGTGTGTTTACTCAACATATCCACTATATTTATTGTTTTCCTATTCGCCTTGGCATTACTAGAACTGTAGATATTCTGAGAAAACAATATTCAACGTATATTTAGTATATACTACAGTTTTAAGTTTATACTTTGATGTCAAGTTTACGCAAAAGAGTTGTATGTTATTACGATGATAACAAATTGGTTTTATATTTTATCTACTTTTTCTTGGAAAATACGAAAATATTATTTCGTGTATTGTATTGTATATAAATTGTTCGAACAATTTTTGAAAATTGCATATATCAATAAAATAATTAATTTCAAATCAATATTGAATACTTTGTCATACTATAATAATGAACTACTTATTATTTAAAATTAATCATATTTCCCTGTGTTTCAGAGAACTATGGTTAAGAGCAATCCATCGAATACACAGTCAGAAAAGGAGAAATCTGCAGGTCAATTTACAAAATGAAAATTCCGTTTCAAACATGACAGTGGTATAGTTAAAATATTTGTATATAATAATATTACTCACTACATATTATGATTATTTTCAAAATTGGTTTTTTAGGATACATTTGATGGTACAGACTATAACACCAACAATACGTCACAAATTCCAGGTAAAATTCTGGAGAGTTTTTATGATAAATACACTCTGTATTAGTATTCAATGTAAAAGTTTTTCAGAATTGTGAATTAAGCACAGAGGATTTTCAACAATTTGAATTTCTAAGTAATCGTAAAAAATTCAAATTGTTTTGTATTTTCGATATATGATTTTCTTACAATTTAGAGTGTATTTTTTTGTTTCATATTTCAACTGTACGTTTATGGAAAATATAATGTTATAATATATTATTTATTCCATAATTAGTATGTTATAAGCGAGTTTATATTCAAAGCTTCAGTGTTAGTTATAGATAATATTTTAATGAAAGAAAACCAAGTGGTCACTTTGGATTTCCATAAAATTATAAAATAAGTAAATCATTTTTTTCCAAAAAAAAAAAAAAAAAAAAAATATATAATAAAAATTTAAATTCCTGAAACATAAATCAATGAAGTTAAAATAAATACTAATTGTTAAGTTTTTATTTATTTTATAACTGATACAAACATATACATGACTATAATTATTTTAAATGTACATATATAAGTATACAAGTTACTATGTTATAAAGTGTTTATAAAGATAATATAAATTTACTAATTCTAAAAAAGTCTAACGAGAAAAGAAGGTTGTGTTGGAATTGTATAAGTACTTATTTTATCATTGCTGTATATATTATATTATAAAAAGTTTTTGTTTTGGTTGATATCAATATAACTATTTCCTTAAATGTGTTTGCAGTCGAGATGGTTTCCGTTTTTATTCTATAATAAGTTTTAACTATTATTCAACATTTTATAAGCTAGTTGATGGTTTTTATACTCTTATTAAAATACTAAAAATAAAATAAAAGTCGATGTTTCACAGTTTTAAAAATTATGTATGTACATAATTTATACTTCATTCCTGGTTCAACACGTGATTAGTTATCATTGTACAACTTTCAATTTGTTTAAATTATACTGCGTTATTGATTTAGAGTATTTTATATGTTTATTGTTATCGTTATTAAATTTTAGTTAATCTTAAACTTTTATTTTCTTATTCGAGTATCATAAATATATTTGATTTACAGCGATGAATGAAACTATCATCTTTCAAAAAGAAATTAAGAAATTTTTTTATAATTCTTATACTGCAACAAAGTAGTAATATAATAATAATAATAATAATAATAATCATAATAACCTACATTTATTTATTTTTTTTTTAAATTAAAATATTCAATTTAATTAAACATTTATTTCCAATAAATAAAGTACACACTAGGTATAAGTACTAGGTATTTAAAAAAGAAAAATGTTTAAATATTTCATTACAATAGTAATTAATTTTTTTTAGCCCGTCATAATTTAATGTGTATTCAGAGTCAAGTAGTTAATTGAAAAAGTTCTTAGATTATAAAAACTATATACAGGCACAATTTACAATGATAAATTATAATTGGTAGAATTTATTTAAGATTTTAGTTTAAAACTAATTATTTATTGTTAAAATGTTGCATCACAGTATTTAAAAGCATACATTTTACTCAAAAACATTAATAAAAAAATTAAACGATATCAGAGATTATTGATAAAATACAATATATATAATTTACTTAAATGTAATTATTTCATGAATTATCTGTGAATGTTAATTAAAGTATGAAATAATACATGAAAATAATACTTTGACTAGTTATTTCAATATTTAATTATTCCGAAAAATGTAGTCTGATTTCCGTTAAAGTATAAAAGTCATTTAAATTTAAAATGTATTATTATGTTTTATTTATTTGAAGCTGAATTAATTATAATTATATTTCTTATTTGTAAGAGGTAAGATTAATGTAGCATTTTGATTTGTACCATAACTTTTACTTTCTGCAAACACACCGCTTGTATTACATTTATTGGTTTCTAAGTGCACTTAAAAAAAAACCCTGATCAGTTTCGAGTGTCTGCGAGTTATTTTAATGTGATATTTTAAAAAATTAGAGCTGAGTAATTTGTCAGCTGATTGGCCTGCAGTATAATTCAAAATTATTTATCATCCTTAAGCGGAAGCGTTCCGGTTTAACTTTAATTATAAATAAAAAATAGTTTTCTTAGCATCGGATTATAGTTATAATTCTGTATCATAGCTGCTATGAAATTACAATAAATTTCATAATATTTTATATTACAGTATTTATTATATTTTATAATAATTAATTATAATTAATTATCATCATAAATAACTATGAAATTAGATTGTAGATTATTAGATATAAAAATTTAAAAATTAGGTAAAAATAAAGTTTCACATTAATTAAGAATAATTATTGTTTATATAAACATAATATGAGAAGAAAAAAATATTTTGCAACGTATTGCATGTTTATTAAAAATATATAAAACTTATACATTGATTTTATTTTCGTTTGGTTATAAATAACCATTAGCTTCGTAAAGGTTTAATAAAAAGCTAATATATCAATGTATCGTATAATTATTATATTTTTTTCATTTTTTTTTCATATACATAATATATGCAAAAATATATTATATTTTTTTTTAAATAATTGTTAGACATTTTCTAATTTATAAACTTAATTTTATTTAAACAATGTGTAGCGTTCTAGAAATTATTATTGTACTTTGATTGAAAGTATACAAAATATTTCTAATTTATATAATATATTACGTCACCTAAATACAGTGACGTGTTAGGTTTTTTTAGGGAGGTGACTTATGAATATTGTTATCTCCAAAAATATTTTTACAGCTTAATTATTTTATTAACATATGTCACCGGGAAAGCACATAATAAGAACATCAAATAATGTAAGCCTAAGACTATAATGAAATTAATGATATAAAACTAAAACTAATACTAAAAAATAAATTTGTTAAAAATTGATAGCTTATGGTATTTTTTCCATTGGTATGTGCTAGTTAGTTAGTTCACTGTCGCACATATAATTTTTCCATTCATTTGATGGTGTCAGCGCTAGCTGAGTGGATTTCTTCAAAATCTACTGATAGTTTTGTTAATGGGCATAAGTTTACTATATGCTTGACAGTTTTTCTTGGTCACAACCGCATAAAGGGGATTCCGTCATCCTCCACTTGTATAATAGGTAGTTGTATTTTCCTGCTTCGTTTAGAATGTGGTTTAGGATTGTCCACAAGGCATGTGGTAAGCCAAAGCCAGTTGTTTTTACTGTTGGATTTTCAATCAGTGACCAATTCCATTTTTTGGACTCTGACCATGATAGTTTAATCATAAAGTCATATAGTAATCTTTATTTCCTCACAATAAGTACCTAAAATAATGTTAAATAACTTTTGTTGAATATTGTTATAATTTATAGTTAACTATCAAATACCTACCTATTATACATTGTTTTAGAAAAATATATAATAACTTAGATTAATATTTTAATTTTTGATCATAACTGGAATAAAATATGGAAAGTTATACTGAATAAAATATTAACTTATTTCAGATTAGTAAGTAATTTCACAAATTTATTTATCAAACAATGCATAAATGTATTGATTTATTTTATAGTCTTAAAGGAATATGTCTTTTTTTTTATTGCCTATTCATCCAATACTTGATTTCTGTCAGTACGAACCTTCCGATTGATTGATAACTCAATAATTCTTCTCTAGAGAGAACAATTATAAATGTATTACATTTAATTATTATTATCTAATCTTAATATAATAAAAAAATAGACCTACTTGGCACATTGTATACATAGTTAAGTCTTTAGCCTTTTTTATTCTTTTAATGTCAAAAATGATATTTCGTTCTGCGCAGTTGACGCAGAATCGGATTAGAGATTTATAGATATTTACGTATATTGTACGTTAGTACATTTTCAATGCAGTATTAAAATATTTCATAATTTTTTCAACATTATATCATGTAAAATCAATAAAAGAAAGAGTTCGAAACAAATATATTGAGGACGTTTTAACCCCTAGAACAACTCCCGCCATTGTCCATAAATAACTAGAGGTTTAAATAATTTCTCCGAATGTGGGATAATAGTAAATCATGTGCCTACGGTTTTCAGTAATGGAAGAATCATCAGATTTTAATGTTCAGTTAATAATACACATACCGAAGAATGGAAGGATAATAATAATAGTATGCTACCTTGTTGAGAAATCTCCCGAGTGAGTATTGAATAATAATGGAATAAAATGATATTTCTGGAAGTTGTTATGTTGTCGATTTAGGAATTCACGTAGCGATAATCGATTCTATCAAAATAAAATAAATGAAACATGACTTGTAGACTTATTAATTTTTTTTAATACGTAGATCATGATAACCATTTTTTAGACAAATTTATTCTTATGCCTTTTGATAAACGATCTTTAGAAAAAAATATTTAAGTGCGTATGATGTTTATAAAAATTAAAATCAACAAATTATCTCTTTATTATAATATATATAATTACGTTCTTATACATTTAAATGTTATAAAATATGTATCAGATGTCAATTTCGTGCAGACGTTTTATATGCTAGGTAGCGTAAAATGCTTTACGAATATTTTCTTTTTATAAAATACATTCATATGATTTACTATTTAAATCATAAATAAATGAGACTTTTATAATGTTAATTGTCTAAAATATTAATTTTGGATACAAAGTGCGAAGAATGGTTCACTTCATTTTGGTTAAGTACTTATGTATTAATGTAATACTCGTATGCAGTTCAAATGTTAAATAACTTTACAGCTACATGTGAATCAATTTTTTTTCTAAATAAACTTTACGTCGTATTACTTCTTAAATCGTGTTTCACAGTGAAATGATAAAATAATTGGTAAACCATTTTGAAATCGTTCATAAAGAGTTATAAGACAAAATATGTTGGGATATTTCAAAGTTTAACATTAAATATATAAATGTTTATACATCTTGAATTGGATTTTAAGATTAAAGTAACTTTAAAATAAATTTTAATGAATAAATTTTAACATTTTCATGTTTATTTTATACAAATCCTTTTATCTTATTTTACGCACAGTTGATTTTTTATTTCTTCATGTACTACTAATACGCTCATTAATGATTGTGTTTTAAACATCTGTCGCAGATTAATAAAACGTTTTTACAATTATTATAGAATATAATTTATATTTACTTTTTATTAATTTAAAAAAAAAAAAAATTATTGATCTGTCTTAACAGATGATATGGTATTTTTTAAGCATTGGATAACAAAAAATATTAAACTATAATTTTTAAAGCTCGTATGTAGAATCATATCTAAGAGTACGCAAGCGAGTATAGCTTAAGACAACGGTTCTCATTGTATTGTTTACAAAATTATTTATTTATTTAAATTTAGTCAGTGAAATTTGAGTTTAGTGAAATTTAATAAAATACTTTTACGGTTAAATGTACCTATGTCTTATTTGATGTTAAAATAACTGATTTAGATAATTTAATAAAAAAATTTACCTAAAACTAACATTATTTTCACTATCAATATTTTGATGTTTTGAATTATTTTTTTATAATTAATAAAATATACTTTATTTTAAAAAAAATAGATACTGTTTTTCTAAGAAAATTTAGTGTTGAAATTTCGATTTCGAAAGTATTTTTTTTTGTATACATAGTATGATTTGAGAATACGGGAAATTTAAAAATAACAGAAAGTTCATATATATATTTATTTTTTTTAATATTTGTATTATTTTATATCTTAAAAAGGCGTATGCATCATTTGTTTTCTCTGACAAACACGTGTATACTAACTACGTGTTGGTTACGTAACCGTTCTTGGAATTGCTTATTTAATGGTTAGATGCTTCAGAGTAGAAGTTCCCGAACCGTGGGGTACGCCTCTCATGGGAGGTGCATACACATATTGGGGGAAACGCAAGGCAAATATTTATATTTCTTATGACACTACCATTTATTTATTTTAGATCTACCATAATTTGCTAATATTTAAATAATAATAAATGTTGCTTTACTTATCCATGGAAAGCACACCTAGGTAGGTGATGTGATAATTTTTTTTTTTTTTGTCTTAGGCATGAGTTACTTATAAAAGTTTGGGAACCGCTCCTATAGAGGATATAATTCAATTTATATACAAAACGATACAAACCACAAAATTCAATAATGTATTCTCAACAGTACTTAACGAAGTCATACGCATTCTTTAAAGCCGTGCATTTATCCATTAACTCCATAAAACCAAAAACAATTGTCTTCTCAAACTCCCTTAGTACAGTTAATAACATTTAAAATTCATATAAATATAAAAATACAAAACCCGCTAAAATTCGCTAGAGAAAACGTATTTTGTATTCAAATATGTTGGTTGGATACCCAGACATTTAAATATTAAAGGAAACAAGGTTAGAAATCATACAGCAAAAGACACAATAACAGTTAGAAGCAGTAACTACAGTTCAGGACCATGACAAAACAAAACGTAATATTTCTAAAAATGGTCTTATCCTACCAAAAATTGCAAGAAATCTGAAGATTTTCACATACGAAACTGTTCGAAATAAAACAAAATATAAATCTTAATAAATTTACTAAGAAAATTTGAAGTTTTACTTAATAGACTGCAAAAAGATCAGAACCAATTTTCTCACAATTACTTAATAAAAGTGACTTGCCCTCCTTCTCAGTATGTCCAGCTTGTTGCACTTAGATAACCGTCAAACACATAACGTTATAAGGTATTTAAATTATTTGAAGAATTATCAAAGTCCCTTGGTCAAAATCCAATCTCATTCACAATTACAATCAAAAATATATAAAAAAAAGAAGAAACTGCAAAATAAATTATTGGAAAAACATAATAAATATAATCTTTATATTAACGTTATAATATAATATACATATTATGTGTCTTACTATTGTCTCGTTTCTTTACTTGTACACACTATATTATATCATACTACAAAGTCTCAAAAAACTAAAATATATGTAAAATTCATTTGTAAAAGTCCTCATATTTAATTGGACGTTTAAATAATTTAGGATTTTTATTGTGTTATTAAGCCTTGTTCTCTCAAAGGAATCATAGGATGCCACGTGTTATTTAAAAAAAAATAATTATACAGTAAAAGTATTTAACGATTTTGGGTTCTTTAAGCATTTATATTTTCAAGAAAATTGTAAACATTTCAACTGTTCATAATTTTGAATTGGTTATAATAATATTTTGATAAATTTTAAATTGTTAAGAAATTACTATTCGTACGTTGACATGACGTGGGATAAAGGCTTTTTAAATAGTTTGTATAATTTAAGTTTTTGTTACCCCGATCCATACTAAACAACTACTATACATGGAAAACGCGAAGATTTTTACAATGAACGCGTACGATAAACGGAAACAATATAATTTAAAATTCTTCGATTGAAGCTAAACGTATACAACAAAATATTACCAATAGTTAGTATCATAAACAATAATAATGACCAAATATTTTGTTATTACTATTCTATCCCGCATACGAGTTAGAACATAATATGACAATACGGATGGACTTTTATTGCATTTTCTCGTACAGCATTTAGTAATCAGCCAAAGAAAAAAAAATGAAATTAAAAAATAACATTTAGACCGTTGCAATACAATACTGGTGAATTATGCTCATTATTTCTAACTGTATTCTATATATTCCACTGTTGTCTTTATAAACGAACAATAACATTAAATGACAATGTAAAGACGGAGTCAATATTTGTATAATACTCGTATATTCGTTTACGACAATAAGAGCCAATCAATTATAGAAATAGTAAGACAAATGAATACGAACTTCTCAAAATAATAATCAGAAATAATAAATAAAAGGTTATGCTCTTAATGCTACGATACATACTACAGTCGTGCTTATCAATTATAATAAGACTATTATATATCATTCGATTCGAAGTAATATACATAAAATTGTATTGACCATGTTGACTATAGGTATGACTATAGTATATTATGGTTATTTGAACTGAACGAAACTCAGTTATTTTATTAAGAATATTCCATAAAAAAATTCATCGAAAAAATGATAAAATTATCTTCTACCCACCACGAATCAACCAGTTATGTGAGTCATAGTTTAATTTGTATTTAGTTAATTTTAACTATTTCATAATAGAATGTTTGTCACACGTTGTAAAATGGGATAATACATATGTATAATAGCATACGTAGACACCAACAGATATTTAGTCGAATCACATATGAAATGTGAAAAGGGTTTAATATTAATGTAAATTTCTTTGGAGTTCATCCAACTTCATTTAAAACCTATAGAATTTATAGGTATGCAAATTGGTGGAACTCCAACTGAAAGTGGAATCAGAAAATTTAGCTAAGATGTAAAATCATAAGTACTCAAAAACAAACAAAGTTATTAACGTATACACTTTTACCCTCCCGTCATTTAAGGCTTTTTGTAATTTAAGTTTATAAATAATAAAAAAAAAATAAAAAACTGAATTATTTTCTATTAAATTGAAAATATTTTTTAACAAAATTAAAAATAGTATTCTATTGACTACTGATATACCATTGATAACCATTTTATACTAACACGAGATTGCTTAAACATTTCAATATTTTTATGAACTCCTCTTAACGCAAAGGATAAATTGAAAAGGCTAATATAGTTAAATTAAAAAATCTCTTCGCTGTCTGTATATCAGCGTATATATATATATTGATTGGAATGGTTTGGGTACATTTAGAGAGCCGATAATGGTATCACACGAAATGTACTAACGGAAACCGTACATAAAACAAGACCAATGGTAGACCACATACTAAATGGAAAGACGTAGTAGAGAAAGATATCAACATGATGGCATAAAATGTGTCAGTAGACCTGGTTTTAGATAGGGAAAGATGGAGAGAATTACTTGAAGCAGCTCAGGTCCTACAGGGTTCTAAGAGGGTTAGGTTAGGGTCTAAGAGAAGGAGAAGAATATATATATATATAATAAATATTAGTATGGAAAAACTGATTTATAGATCGTTGCTCTAGCTCAATCGGTGTTCTATGATATTTCTGTTGAGAGGCTGTACATACTCATTTTTATATTGATATTTGTATTTTTGATTGAAAAATCAAAATTGTATTCTACGAATTAAAGCATATGATATGCTTATAGGATGAGCAGGCAATTTTTCTATTTTTTTTTTTATTTGTTCTTAAATTATACTCTGTTATGGACAAATAAATATAAATTATTATTTTTTTTATTACTATTGTTATTATATTATAAACTAATTGTGACGACTAGCAACCATAACGTACGCTTGGGCGACATATAAAATTGCGAGATGGAATAATAATTTTAAAACTTAATGCGATATCGCCCCGCGCTTTGCATTTGGTAGAGACGCTTGCTGAACCATAATAATATGTGGCCGACGAAAAAGTTCGATATTATGTGATCGTGGGGTGGAAATGGTTTAACGAAAAATAGAAAAAATAAAACGGTCCATCTGGTACGCGTATTGTGCAAATGCGGGTAAATTAAAGAATGCCCTTACATAACGCTTATACATGCTTGTCATATAGTTTATAATTTCAAATAATCTCATATTTTCTTATCAGTAATTATTATTATATTACATATGAGTAGGCTAGAATCAAAAGTCACATGTTCCAAAAAATAGTGAAATGAGTTATCGACACTGTCTAATAGAAATAGAGTTTAATTTAATGTATTTCCAGCATTTTAAAATAGTTTATTATATTATTATACATTAAATTAAACTCTAAAATTTAAAATTTAAAATTTAAAATTTCTATTAGACAGTGTCGATAACTCATTTCACTATTTTTTGGAACATGTGACTTTTGATTCTAGCCTACTCATATTACAGTAAAATCTCAATAAGACGGAATCGCTTGAGACCATGTAATTTTTCCATGTTAACGGGGTTTCCGTCTTGGCGGGGTTTAGAAATAAAATTAAATTAAATTAAAGATTACATACTTATTTTAGCTAGTATACATAAACAATAATTATATTTTTTTTAAACAAATTGGTTGTTGATTAATTTTGTATATGTATTACCATAATAATGTAATGTCATCGTACAAATATATTGATTATCTATGTGTATCCAGGCCCGTACTGGCACCTCTTAAGGGGCGGTTGCAAAAACATTAAGGGCGCCTTAATTTTTGTTATTTAATCGTATTTTTTATAGGCTATAGATGCCTATAATAGACGCCATAGGAAATAATAATAAAAGGCTATATAGAGATGTGAGTTTGTATTATACAGTGGTATAAAACTGTATTATACAAGGTATTATACGCATGGTATAAAATTATTTTATACAGACGGTATAAAAAAAAAAAGAATTAAGGCGTTATTTTTAGTTATTACCACGATTAAAAATATTTAGATATAAAATTATTATTTATTATTATCATTTATAAATTATTATCATATCATGTGTTCCAATGAGTAAGGAAAGTATGCATTGTAAAAATATCCATTCAAATTATTAAATTAAATCTTGTATTATATGTTTTCTGACCTTCTAGTCATTTTTTAAATTATTCCTTTTTTAAATGATTCGTATTTAATAATTAATAATAGGTTTATAACCTCTGTTAAATTTCCAATAATTTGAGGTACTGGAAGGTTCTATACGGTATAATACTGGTATTATACGGTATTATACAACAACAAAATAAATTACGGTATTTTAACATCTCTAGGCTATAGATGATGGTCTATTAGATTACATGTTAAAAAATCAATACATACTCGTATGAGGGGCGCATTATACATTGTAACTTTCAGTGGGCGCGTCGTGCATCTGCCGGTTACTCAGTGAGCCAGTACGGGCCTATGTGTATCGATAATACGAAAATAAAGTCATTATACGAAAATCATGTTATATTTCCGTCTTAGCGAGAGTTTTCAGCAACTTTTATCACAAAAACGTGTACGTTTCCGCCGGCTTGGTAAGGTTTCCGTATTGGCGGGATAAGATTATATGTAATTTGAAACGGGACCAAACAAATTTTCCGTAATACCGAGGTTTCCGTCTTACCGTCTAATCAAGGTTTTACTGTACTTACAAACTATTTACCAATATACATATTATGATTCGTCTTACAATTTAATATTACGTATTATTACATTTATTAATGTTTCTAATTTATACGGTTTCACAAGTCATATTTTCACGTTGAATGTACACTATAAAATATCCATTACTTAATTTCTTTAATATTTTACGTCAATAATACTTATGATGCACTCATATTTTTCTTGAATCATTAATTTAACTAGGAAGTTCTTTTAAAATCGCTTATAAAATACTTTGAAGGCTCTAACTATGAATTGATTTCATCTCAATCAACTGACGAAAATTTAGCACTTTAAACTTCCATGGATGACATAGATAATGCCCAAGAATTTATTAGAAAATTTGCATAAGTGCAACTTTGAGGGGGTACTTGGGTGTGATTAGTACCACAAAAAGTTTTTCACGTTAATTTACATTTAAATAGTCATTATTCGTTATTTACGAGGCTTTTATTATATTATTTATAAATTAATGTGTATGTAAACGGGTTGTACGTTACACGGGCAACAAAAATATAAAATCAAAGTGAACAATTTAACTTTAGAAACATTTAAATATTTATTAAATGTTTTGATAATTGTCGAATGGATTTTGTACGGGTTACTGATGTCTAAAACCATAAAAGAACATGTAAAAGAGGGGCTTCAGCGTTCCCATTTTTTCCATTGAAAACGCATCCCTGTTTGCCGTGGTCTTTATTTACATCCAATCGGTGTGCACCACGAGATCCCTACTCACGTCGCCGTTCGCCCGAGACAACATCCCACATTAATGCACTGTAAAATATATTACAATATAATACGTTTCGCTTTACGGCGTCACCGGAGTTACGGTCAACGGTGCCGTAAAAATAAAATACCCCGTATGCGCCGCGGTAGCTAACAAACATCGATACCAAACAAAAGGCTTGCAAGTCGAAGCTATTTCACGCGAGCAAAATATTCAATTGTCTTCGTTGCGGCCAGTCAGGGTTGTTTTACGGTGATACTTTAATTGATATTTTCAGCTTTGACGGCTTTATTTTCAGCCCACCGACACAATCACGCTAATTTTCCCGGTAACATTTGAATAATGATGGATAGGCGAAACTAATGAGAATATAAAAGCGATTCGTGCACAGGCTATCGCCGTAATCAACTGTCTTACGATAATATATTTATATAATAGTGTAACAGTTGTAATACAAAATTTATTGGGGGTCTGGTGGTTTATATATTTATTTATTAAAATCGAAAATATTATACGTACAAATTATGTTTACGGACTAAAATTAATAGAAAATAATTAGTTCCAACATTTATGGTATGAAATATATGTAGTAGGTGTACTCGTATGTGCTATACGTTTTTGTTCAATATGGAATAAATGATCTTATTCCGTCAAGATATCGTTAAGATTTTATTATGAAATCAGTGACTGTGTATGCACTCACCTTAAAATAATTAAATTTACTTAAGGATAACATATTTAATATTTGATTTAAATAATTAAAATAATATACGAGTGATTATCCATGTTCCCTTAAATATAAGTTACTAGATTTAGTATTTATGATTTCTTAAATCGAAGATACAACTTTGTTATAACTAGTTCAAGGTGCAATGAATTTAAAAAAAAGCGAGATGAAATGATACATTTATTTTCATCTCTACGCACAATGAAATACAGAAACACGTACAGTTGAGTGGTTGTGACATACCCGTTTGCAATTCCGGGAAGAGCGTTATAAATATTAGAACCCGTATAGAAAAAGTTTTTTGTCATTTTCGTAAAATTTATATTTCTCGTATTCTATAAAAGTTTTAAAATGATAATATGTTGCTAAAAAAAAAAAAAAAAAACACAATTAATGATTCAAAATCAAATTTTCACAACGCGAGTAATAATTGTTAAATTATAAAATATGCGTGCATTTTAATCGATCTGTTACATTTTGAAATTGCGTTGTTTATTATGTGTCTGAAAACGTTATGTTCTGCGGGCGTACATTTTTTTTTTCAAAAACGTATTTCAACCATCAAGATGGGAATTTTTCATCGTAAACAATTCCGTGTTATCGAGAAAATAGGATATCAGTGTCGAATACAACCCATGGCGAATTGAACATTGCAACAATATAACCCGCGTAACAGTTGATTCGGAATCACGCATCGCGACCACTCACGTTAAAACGTTGAAACCGTACGAGATTGCACACGCACATGATATATTATTTTTACACAGCATCGGGTTGTATGACTTATCCGGTCGTTTTCAGTGTTTGATTTCTATCGCATCGCGATTGCTGGAGTATCGCGTTGACCAAAGTTTAGCCCCGGCCCATGGAGATCGAACGGCATAATTCCGCAACGTTTCACTATCGATTTCATCCATTACTGTTCGGTAACTGTTGTCGTTATAACATCCTTCTTGTCCACGCGCCGTCGTACGGGAGGCGATGTTTTGACACGGAGTTGAATGCAACACCGACGTTTGTTTTAACAGCATCATCCGTTCATCGTACGTGTTGTAAGACACGCGAACAACATTGGCAGTAACGTAAGAGACCAAATATGCAGCGGCGCCCTGCTAGAGCATCGGATGACAACAAAAATAAATAATAATAAAAATACTTCGTAAACAAAACCAATAACGAAATAACCGTTACGATAACGATTCTGTTCCGGAGTAACAAGTCGCAGTTTAGTTTCGACGTTATAGGTCCTTGTTCCACTCTGAATTGTCCAATGGCTACGAATCGAGCTCGGTTTAGTTATCGTACATGGCCGGAATCGGTGGATGTTTGTTCTCGATTGTTTGGTCAGTCGAATCTACATCGTTTGATTTGAAGCGTTATTTTCATTTCTGGATTATTTTGATTTTTTTTTTTTTGTATTTGTTCTATTAGTTTGTTCGCCCGAAATCGGATTTATTTTTATTTTACGTCCAATTAGTACTATAGAAATACAAAAATATGATTACGTAATTTACATATTGTTCATTTACGATCCATAACAGATAATGTTGACCTGATTCAGCCATTATTGAACGAATCAAATGTTTCATTCAATTACCCGGAGTACAAAAGCATTCAATATGTTAATCGGAGCAGTCTTTAATTTCGGTAGTAGATTGTAAATATATGTGTATATAAAAAAAAAAAAATTAAATTTATGCTTTTCAAAATTAAACTCAAAAAAACTTTAGTTGTTTGTTTTTGTTCACTAAAAAAGCGATTTAATATAAAACGAAAACTTCTTAAATTTAGTTATCTATGTAAATCAAAATTTTTCTTTAACAAATTGTATTCATATTTTGTAATTTTATGAATTTACAAACATCTTTATAATTACCAATATTAGCTGAACATTATCTATTTTTATTTCATTAATATAAATAATTTTTTTTTTTTCTGTGGAAATTTTCTGAGATACTTAATTTTTATTTTCAATATCTTACAACATATTATGCATATGTAAATACAGTTTTATTAATAAATAAGTGTTCTTTTTTGTACAATTTGAAACGAAATAATGTCATATTATAATTAATGATCATTGACAAAAAATATAAAATAAATATAAAAATAAAATGTTTTGTATTTAAAACAACAGTGTATTTTTTAAAGAATTTTCACTGGACGTCAAACCATTTGTTTCTCTCAAAATAGTCAGTGTAAAATAGTGCGATAATAGTATTTCGGTCCACATAACTATTAAAAATAAATTTTAATGATGGTAGAAAAAATAAATATAGATAATATGATAATATATTGTATTATACACAAATTTATCCATCATTACAATTACCTAATTATTTTTTTTACAAAATTTAAAAAATAATTTCTTTTTAGAATTAATTATGTGTTTCACCAAGTCTTTCAAAACATTATTTATAAGTAGTCGACAAAATATTTTCACTGAACGAAATTGTTATCACCTAGTTAACTAATTTAAGAAATGCACTG
The DNA here is from genome assembly GCA_034509805.1 of Sipha maydis. Taxonomy (NCBI): domain Eukaryota; kingdom Metazoa; phylum Arthropoda; class Insecta; order Hemiptera; family Aphididae; genus Sipha; species Sipha maydis. The sequence goes on along the minus strand of JASXSY010001986.1, from coordinate 31,979 downwards.
TAGAACAATACAAGTACTGTTATTTACAGTTACTAACTTTTCTTTAAACTATATAAGTATATATAATGTTATTTAAAAATATGTACAGTGAAAATTATACACATATAACATGATATCATCAGAACTAGTTTAAATGTTATCTTAAGTGAAGTATAAAATTTCGTATTTGTCGCCGGTTCATTATTTTGTGCAAAGATATCTAAATATTCCGAAGGATATAATGTAACTCTCAATGAAAATATATTTCTTCGATTTTAATATTTTCAAGTTTGACGAAAAATAATCCTTTTAACGTGAAGTGTATATAAGTTTTTATGGTAAACTATTATGCTACTTTATGTTTGAAAAAATTAAACACAAGTAGTTCAAATTCAATTGGTGATAATAGTTGAACGAGATCGAGTATTACATTTTGCTATAGTAGTATAATATTGAAAACATAAATTTACTTTTACGATAATTTCTTTCAATCAGAATAAGTAATAATGAATATGACTAATTGTATAATTTTAATACCCCTAAAAATACTACATGATTTAACGGAATCAAGCTTTAGTCGAATAATTAAATTTTTTTTGTCACATTCGCCCCTTCTATACAATATGAGTGTTGACTTCATTAATAAAGAAACGTTCTAAAATTTGTATTATTGTTAATAAAATGTAGACTTGCTTATGTTTTTTGAAAACCACAACGATTATTATGAACTTGAATCGCATTAAAAGATTATATTATAGTTTGTTTACTTTAATATCAATTTCCGTTCGTCGCGTGCTAAAACAAACAGTTCATGTCAAAGTTAATAGAATTTTTAGATAACAATGAAATCATGTGTATAGATATACTGTATGGACTGTAGTGATTTACAACTTTCATTTTCACGTCATGAAATGTCAGGTGAAAATATTATCGATTACATTGGCGAGGCGTTATTATTATTTATTTTTATCGCATTCAATGTTTTCTTGACTTAAGCACTTTTGTTCAGAGTACATATTCGTAATAAGCGTGAAAGATAAAATATGAAACGATTATATTAAATCGTACACAAAATTAATGTTATTTAGTTATCATGTAGTCATGTCATATGTTGATCTACGACTGTATGTAAAAATAACAGTATAAGAGTATATGTATAATATAATATCGTACTTTAGTCTTGTCAAGTGGCTTGTTTATAAAAGTGTATTAAAAAATAATTTAAAAACTCGTAAATCATGGTGTTATTGACATCTGAAATAATGTTGACCCGTAACCTGGAATAAGTAGTAAGAATAAAAAAACAAATAGAGCATAAAACGAGAAAATAAAAAGGTTCGTTAATTATTTAAAAAAAAAAAAAAACAAAAATGTCCAATATCTATCGTAATATTTTTTTCGAAAGAACTTCATTTAAATTTAATACTTCACTTATTATAGGACAAGTAAGGGTATTTTTAAAGCATTTTCTCATAATTGCATTTTAAATACTTGCCACTTCGTTGGTACATTAGGGAAATAAGTAGCTAAACCCTTAATTTCTTGTTAAATCTAATGTAAGAGTATTTGTACTTTAATTATATTATGTATAATAAACCTCCTTTTAGGACAAGCATACTTAACTTAGATTTTTAATTAATTTTAACAACACATTATAAACAAAATACAAAAACTACAAACATATTTCTTAAACCAACTTAGTACAAGATTACGTTTTAATTAAAAAAAGTTAACCATTTTATGTTTATATTGTAACTAATTAGCATGCAATCGCAATCGATTTGAAAATTATGAAAATAGTAAATTTGATGATTGATTTTATTAATGAAACACGAAATACATTTACACGTGTGGGTTGATTTAATCCTCAATTAAAATAAGCAATACGCTTTAAGTTATTTTTGAATTTATTTGGTACATCCAAATATAACCATGTTCACTAATACAGTCTAATAAAAATAATTTTGTGTACATATATTTTAAATAAAAACATCCACGACACCTCAAACAATTTTATTGTACTGTTTAATAATAAATGAATCTATAAAGTCGCTAAGGGAAAATATAAAATAATACAACAGTGTATTATTACAAAATTATTTTTCGTAGTATCATTACAAATGTATTAATTATTTAAGAACGATAATTATTTTTTATAGGATTTGCTTGCTAATGTACACTTTTTTAATTCAATATTATCGACATAACGGTAGATTTAAAAAAATAATCATATTATTCCTTTATAATAAATTACAAACAAAATCAAATTAAAAATTGTTAGATGAATTGTATTAATACTTGATTATTTTATTATACGTCATATTTATCTGCCATCTAAGCTTATATATATGTAGATATACTACATGGGTGGAACTGGAGCTTTAAGTTAGGGGGGGGGGGTAGAGCCTTAAAAATTATTTGATGCAAAATAAAGTATTTATAGGAACATAATTACCCATATACATTTATATAAATTCTTGGTGGAGTCTGAAGCCCTCCCTAGTTACGCCTACTTATATATATATAAACAAGGATTTGCTGAGTTTGGTTACTTAGATAAATTATACATCAAGAAATGGAAATCCTTAATAATAGGCCTGTTTTATGTTTCAATTTTCTGACGACATTATTGAACTTTTTTTTAATTTTATTTTTACCGATTTATTCTAAATACTTTCCTGTGTGTCACCGCGTCACTCGACTTTTAATTTTTTTTTCCGAAAACAGAAGGGTGATGGGATGTATTGTCCTTAAAGGTTACGCTTTTTTAGCCTGTCATTTAAATAATTTAACGATTTTTTTCTCACCAAGTTCTTCCAAGTTATATAGTTGTATTTTATAATTCATTATATCAGTTAAATTTTTATAGATAAGTATATATGTTTAAATAAAGAAAAAAATTCCTGATTTACTGATTTACAATCAACCCACAGCCTAAACTACGATAGCGACTTGAAATGTTCAAAATATGTTTATATAAAGTCTAAAAATGTAACGAGACAGGATTTTTATTAATATTGATTTTAAGGAACTGAAATAGGCAAAATTCAAAATTTAAGTTGCGTAATTTTTTAGGTTTTTTTTTCTAACCATCTTGTGGTTCAATATCATATGACGTATAGCTCTATGTCGTTAAGATTTATCTATGTCAATATTTTTTTTTATCAAATAACACAATTTTTCAGTTTTTAATTAAAATTTAATTCTTACATTCATAAGATAATATATTAAAGTATTAAAAGTATAAAAAAAAAAAAAAAAATCGTATAATCACTAAAAAAAATTTTACTTTTAATTGTGAAAGTTAAGAAATAATATTAATTAATTAATCATGGTAATATGTATTATATGTAATGTAATGTATATAAATTTAAAATTATACTATAACACTATCGACCATCAATTAAAAAAATTAATAAGCGTTTTGCTAGGTGTACAAATAAGGTAAGAAAATGTAAAACTGATTTATTTTGATTGCGTAATTAGAAATTTTTACATTTTGTACAGACGTGTAAGGGCTCGAAGAAAAACAAATTGGATATAAATAAAGATATTATTTTTATTTTTCAAGAGTATTATGTGTTAGATATCGCTTTATTTTAAACGTTGTTTTGGATGATTTACACTTTAAAAGACATTGATTCCATAAGGAGTTACTCCCTAAAGGAGTTGAACTATCACAATTGTATTTCCGTGCAACGTCGTGTAATTCAACTGAAGTCTTATTTTCTTTAAAATGATAAAGATATTCATACGTAAAAACGTAAATAATAATATACAACCAAAATCCTTCCTTCGGATGATTTCGAGGATAACCTAAATATTTTTTTTTGTTTTTGTTAATTTTTCGTTTTTTGTTTTAACCAAACAACTCGAGATTAGACCAAAAATATAACTATACTACTTTATATATATACTGCTATACGGAAAACCGTCGTTAAAAGTTATAACTTAGCTGCACTCATTTTCAAACGCCGTTAGAACTATAATTATGATATCCCGATATTTGTAAGGAATTCATTATCATAGTATTTTCTCTCGATATACGGTCTTATTATTTTCTAATCACTCGTGTAATTTTTATTCATATTGCAGTTTTTTTTTTTCGTCAAAACTTAACCTTAAAATATCATTAAATCTTATAATTTTATATACAGCCCATTTTTAACTATGAGGGTGGATCATAAGATTTTTCTATTTTGCGCTTTTTATTTATCTCTAAATCGCTCTGTTTTCAGTTCTATAGTTATGCTGAAGTTCTTAAATATAATACTTCTCATATATATTTCATTATTGCTCATCTCTTATCCTCAAATAAAACAATCTCTTTCAGTTATTATTCCTTTTCCTTGGAAACTTTCTTTTGTATCTATGAGTTATACTTCGATTTTCTGTGGACACTCTGGTCTTAATATAAATCTATATTAGCTAAAGGGTTTTCGCAGTATATTTTTTTCTTACCTTGATCATCTATTACTTAATTGCATTTTTTTTATACCTATATAATATATTAAAAAAAAATAAGAGATTATTTTTGAGTACTTATTAACTGAGTAAAATCACTTGTAATAAAATTACTAGTAATTACTAATAATGTACAATCTTTGCAAAACAATCAAAAAAAAAAAAAAATGTAATGCTTGAAAGAAACTGAATCTTCTACGTTTTTAATTTCTGATTTTTAAATATTACAATCTATTACATTACATGTATATATATATATTTTTACAACAGTTTTATTTGAATAAATATATAAGATGAAGAAAATGGGAAGAAAAATATACCTTTATGATTATAATAATAAAAAATATAACTTTGATTTATGCTAAAATAATTGTTACATTAAAAACATACCATCATACTTCAAAATTAAAATTATTACTTCTTTTTCTTCTTCTTTTATGGCTTAAAACATCCATTTGGAACCATTGCCGTTTTTATCATACTCTTCCACCTTTCTCTATTCAACGCATCTTCCATATCCAGTAATGGGTTAATTTCCTTCAAGATTTTTATTACTGCATCGTACCATATCTGCTAAGGTCTGCATCTGGTATTTTCCCTATTAATTTTATTCTATAAAAATTATTTATATTTTTAAATGTATTATTTAAGAGGTACTTCAATCAATAGCAAAATAAGTGGTCATAGTTGCTTAGTGTGTACTCGTAGATATGAATATGTTCTTAATATCTTTAATAACTTAAAATGTACAACTCTCTTGGATTAAAAATACTTATTGATTATGTAAACTTTATTTTTCTAAAGTATAATTTATAAATTTTATATACTATAGAATATAAGCAAAAAATAAAAAATAAAAAATGCTCGGTTAGAAAAATTAATTAAATTTTTAAATTTTTAAGTGCTTTAATTCTCTCTCTATCTATGGTTTCAATCCGTAGATTGGTTTGCAGCAATCTTCAGTTTTACCTTTATCTTGAAAAGAAGACATGTTGATTGCTGATACTTGGGATATTAATACGGTTTCCCGTTGCCTTCCGTATCGCAGTGCAGCCACCAGTCGTACAGTTTCCCGTATCTGTTGCTTGCTTTCTGGCGTGTAGATGATGAAACTACACCCAATATTGTAATAGCTGCTGCCCTACTATAAGTCTCTTTTTGTCACCTTTTACGACAGGCAGGAACAACCGATGGTCTATTCTAACCACGGCCAACAAGGGATCTTGTAATAATATTATGTCAATTTGATTTTTGTGACTATAATGCAGGAGTTCGTCGTTTACTATTTGACTTCTCGCTGCATTTATTTGTATTATCTTTAAACTAATCATGTTGAATTTGTTCCATAGTTAGTCTTCTTGCACCTTTGTATTATTGCCCTCAATCTTGAGGGACAATCAAGGTGGTTGGAAGGCTCATTCTTTCTGCAGTTTACACAATTTGGGTTTAATTCTGTGAATTTATTAAATCATTAAATAGGTTATTTGTTATAAATAAAAAATTAATTTTTTTGTAATATATACTTGTAATTATTTTTATTGAAAAATGTGAGAAAAAAAAAAATACTAATTTTATTTATTATACGGTATAAATTATTAAAACCATACGAAACTACATATTCTTTAAGTTTTAAAAATATAAAGTCTTCTGCAATATGATCATGAAATATTTTTTTTATTGACTGAATGAACATTTTATGTCGACTAACATAATAGAAGCATATTTTATATTATCTACATCGAGCGATATGAGTTCAATGTTTATTATATCTGTGCTAATTTTCCGTAACGTATATTTTTAATTATTTTTGTATATTTTAGTCTTTCAGTTTAATCGGTAACGACAGCAGTTTCAGTATCCAAATTCGTAATAACAACTTACATTTTTTTGAAATTTTCACAAAAATTGTGAGGATTCTAACTGCGCAACTCATCTTGTCAAATTGGTATGTTTTTGAGGGCACATTTAGATTTTAATATAATTGCTTAAATTTTAAAACATGTCTTGATGCTATGAGAAATATTATCTTAACAGTTGCTATTTATTGATTAACATTGATGTAATTTATCTTATTAATTCTGTTACGCGATAAAAACCATATGTTAAACATGTTACATTAGTATAAGAAAAAATACAATTGAAAAATATCACCAGTTTAAGATATTCATGGATATCGGATAAAATTAAAAAAACATTTTCACACCTAACGCATTCGGGCCGTAATTAATATATTATCGGTATATAATATATCATTGAACAACATAGCAATGATTATATGATAACATTTATAATTACTTATTATTTTAAAGATACCCATTACTTGTCCGATAATAATGTAACTCTTCTATTACCTCTCGTAATAGTCAACTCGTCAATACAAATCCAAATAGGTCTATTCTGTATTTTATCTAATCGACGTAAAAGTCTGCTCATAAATTACATATAAATATTTTTTCCTATAGTACTTTCGTCTGGAGTTGTTTTGCCAATATAATGCTTTAAAAATCCTTCTGGATTTTTTAATTTAAAAATCGGAATATCAGCTCGACATAAATCACTATAATAAAATATTATAGAATTATCATCAGAAGAACTGGGAGGTTAAAATGTTAAAAATTATAGGTTAAATTAATTTTGACACTTTATTTTGTTGAAGTTTGTTAATAGAACTATGTTAACTTACTTGAAATCGTTGTCCTATCGTTTCACAACATTGGCCTTTCGCAATATTTGAAGTGTAAAACTTTTCCATCTCTTTGAAATGTTTTATTCGGAAAATCTTTTAAGAATGCATGATCATTATTATTTAATGAATTAGCAACTTTGAGAATTTCAATCAGTTTAATGGAAAAAAAACGAATATTTAAATTATGTAATTACGCTACTATTAACTACTATACTACTAATGATAATAATATGACTTCAGAAGAAAAACAAAATTTTAAATATAAAATATAAAATATTATAGAGTTTTATTTCTTAAAAACGTTAATAGTGATAAATTCAACATTAAGCGCGTGAATTTAATTTAAATAACATATAAAATGTTGAAGTCATTGATGCGTGATGGATACATTGAGAAACGAAAATAAAAAGATTCAAAATACATATAATAATCAAAGTTCAAAATGTATACAAAATATGGATTTATATGAAATATGTATTAATACCCAAATATGTAACACTATGTGAAATTTAATTGGGCTTATTTAATATAGAACGATCCAAATCATGTAAAATGTTAATCAGATTAAATATAGATTAAAAATATGTATGTACAATAAAATCCGTTTCCTAGTTACTTATAAAAATGATATATGATAATATATGATCATTTATAACTAATAAATGAATACATAATTTTTTCGGTATACTTAAACATTGTTTTAAACATTATTTTTATAATTTTAATAACATTATGATAATATTAATAATTTAAAAGTACCTACATTCTTTACATAGTAATTTATATAATTTGTATCTTACCACATTATTATACATAACATTTTGAGAACTTGTATTTCATATCTATCATAATATTTGACATACATAAATTGTATTGTATATATTTATAATTTATCACCCAATTGTGTATATAATATTTATAGGTAATAAAATTATATAGTTCATCCAAAATATTATATTAATATATTAAAACCAATAAGAGTTTTTTACTATTATAATCAGAAGTATGTTTTATATGTAAAGGCAAGAGTTTATTCAAATGTATTTATTTACAGGTGCTCTTAACTTAATCGTTAATATAATTATTAATTTAATTTATACCAAAACAGAAACGTACTCCAAAATAGATAATAATAATAACTTATACATGTGTTGTTAACAGGCACTTTATAAACAAATAAAGGACTCAAAATAATTCCTTTGGTTATATACAATTTGATCAAGTTATAAATTGTGTACATACGTAGATGTAATATTTCCCATTTGGAACTTAACTAATAACTCTGTACGTTAAATCATTTTGAATGATCTCATTAGTTCACAGCTTTTCAGGAGTATGAAATACGATTGAATTACATATGGCTTCCCTTAATTTCGAAATCTTTCGTTCGTATTAATTTATTAGTTACATAAATTGTTACTCACTAATTAATCTGAAATTAATACATAAATAAATAAACAAATAGTTCCTTTATGTTTATATGGTATATAACCTATTTGTTTATGTATGATTGTTATGTATTAATAAATAGAAAAAAAATCGATTTAATAAAAAAAATAAAAAAAAATTTAATATTTTTTTTTTGAAAATAATGAATTTTCGAAAATATTGATAATTTATTTTTTATAGATATTATTAATTTCTTTAATTAATATTTTATACATTATTATACTAATTGCAATAGTTTTTACATAAATTTAAAAAATAACTAAACTACTTTCTTCTGGCATTATTCAATCCTAAGTGGGAACCAGAATATATATTTATATTCTTATTTTACTCATAGTGTCTTTTAGTATTTACAGATATTAACCTTGTAATAATGTATTAATAATAATTATTATACATAATAATATATTAATCCTAATACATATATGTATGTGTGTATGCCGACGCACTATGTATTCGTTATTGTTGGATTTAAAAGCATTGGTTTCAATTTTTTTAAAGTTTTTATTGGTGAGCAGTGAAAATAAATTCTATAATTAGATTAAGAAATAAATTAGTAAATAAGTATTATTATTAGTAAATTAATAATAAATAAATAAATATTTTTCTAATACTATAAGCGATGATAAGTTCTAACTTCAATTTTGTAACATTTTTATCGTTGATGATTTTGTATGATAATTTTTTGTACGCAAATTTTAAATGAGGAACGATTTATTCGATGAGACACGGTGCGATTATACCTTTGTATTAAGTTTACCAACAACTGACGATTGACGACAGCGTTAAGTTTTCAGTTAACTATTAGATCAACTGGTTATATTTGCAATTTCCTCTTGACAGCTCTGTGTGCATTCCTTTCCCTCATCACTCGGATAACCATCGTTCTGACAACATAATTACAAGAACTGTTAATTACTACATGTGAACTAGACAAAACCAATTTAACTTTAACACTGTGTTGTTACCCATCATAATCATATTTAGCAATCGTAAAATATTAATTGAACAATATCCTTTGACTGTGCACGTTTTGAGTTGTGTCACGAATTAGCGAATAGCACGTTGAACTGAAATCCTTTAAGTTTTTGTAGTATCAAATAACAATGTGTTTAACATAATATTATGTGCCTACGCAAGATGAACATACACGCGTATAGTTGTAACTTTTTTTTTCTTTGTTTTTTTTTTTTTAGACGTATATTATTCTATTCGCGTGGAGTGGAAAACGTTCGCGGTTTTTCTTCAAATGAATTTCAATATTATAATAATAAAAATCAATAAATATCTTGATCCCGTCTGCACACGGTAGTGCACACTATTGTTAATGTTTAAGTATTACCATCGGGGTTCGTAAAATTGAACGTGATGAACGTGTGTTTGCTGTATACGAGTATCCGAGTGTGCACTTACTTGGTATTAAAATATACAGACGTGCGTACGATAATATATACATGGATGATTCATTTTTTCACGATTCTCCGAACATGCATTGAATTGTTTTAGTCCCCACCAGAGGACGCGTTGAAGACATTTCGCCGGGAAAAATAGAAATCTCCATATTTTTTTTCATTTATTTTTTTCTCGAAACGCTTGCACGTGTCGTGCATTAACAACAATAACGTATACCGTTTCGAATGATCGTACATCTTCTCAACACCGTAATCCCGTGACGATCTTAAGACGGTCAGGGGGACGCTGATTTCGAAACGCGTTCATAACGTTTTCGTGACAGGCGTCGTGTATGTGGAATTTGTTTCGAAGCATTTCGATTCCACGGCCGAGCGCGTCGCGAACAGCACGCCTAATTGCTCGCAGCGTAAGAGAAAATAATGCTTCAAGCCAAAATGCCAAATGGCGCATTTTACATACACATTATAACAACCTTTAAGCCTTAATGTATTGGGAAATATTTTTTTATGGACAGTAATATGGAAAAACTTTATACACTCAACATGTAAAATATTCGTCAGTGACACATACATTTATAAAAATTGTACGCAACTTAAAACGAATAAACTTATGTGGTGCGACGACATGGATGCGTTTGCGCGACGTGATTCGGAATTAACAATAAAAACACTTAAGGATTTCTGTCAAACGATATTTTAATACGTATAGTCTATGAATGTTATAAGTTACAATATTTGTTTTCAAAAAAATATGTTATTACGAAAATTTGTTTAATTTTTTCTTCGTTTCGACGCCTGCCTGGGAATAGCGCATTAGGCGACCCCCCGAATCGCCTTGCCCTGACGGAATGGCAGTGAACCTCATGGCCAAAAATGCAACGCGTAAATGTTACCATTGATTATACATATTATGTATAATATGTATAATCAATGATGTTACCCATAAATGGACGTTAAACCGATCGCCCACGGTTACTCGACAGTGTTGTCGCTCGTCCGCGGTCCAGCCCCGATAGCGTTGATTCGCAGTGCGTTTATACGTCGCGACGTATTCGTGCCCGGGACATACCGCGTCTGAAAATCTAATTTATCGATTTTATGTTATTTTACAATATTTATATTCTGGTCCAAATATCAATTTTGATAAGTTTGAAATGTACTGTTGGGAAACAACAGAGTTGTATACTAATTTATATGGTTGGTATTACATGCCACCAAGCGTACACAAGATATCAATACACCAACAATCAAATCGTTTGTTTTGCCAATTGGAATTTTAAGTGAGGAAGCTCAAGAATTACGCAATAAAGACATTAAGAGGTACAGAGAGTCTTACAGCTGAAAGTCTTCCAGGATTAATATTAATACTGACATTTTTCAAAGGCTATTACTACCATCGGATCCTCTTATAAGCAGTTTTAGAAAAGTTGATAAACATAATGTAAAAAAACTGCTCCCAGAAGTCGAAGATTTATTGCCAAACATTAAGTATTGCAGTAATGAAGAACCAGAATACATTTCAGAAAAAAAAAAAAACAATAACTCAAACAAATTGTAAATTATTTTACATTAATAAAATGTATTTCAATGATGATTAAATATCATAGTTTCAATTATTTATTTTTGGCCACCTCCTTTTGTTTTTCGACCACAATGCGTTGTCCGCACGTGCAACACGCAACGAAGAACATCGCGACGGATATCGCGCGCTCGCTATGCACTCGTGACGGGTGTGCTTCGGTGTGGTTCATCTCCGGTCCGTAGCGTTCCGGGATTTGCACGGTGAACCCGCGAAAGCCTACGAACGCAGACTTACAAAGTTTAGGTACGCATCGAATCGATGACCCCGCGATGTCCGCGTGATGAATCTGCGTAAACGGGCCGTGAAACGTTTTGGACGCTAGCGCACGCGAAATCCAAAGTACCGCTACAAAATACGGAAAATACGTTTCGAGCCGCTGCGATTTCGATGTCCACGGAACCGGTCGAATCGTCCGACACGTGCAAAACGTTTGTGATGATTTCACCTTGCTCGCGGTTATTCAACGGCTCGGATTTGAATCGATTAAAGTGTTCAACCATCGTTTGAAATTCAAAATCCTATTCCATAAACGTATACTGTACACGATGACTCTTAACGTACAGATTAATTTTGCGTAAAGTTCTATAAATTATTTGTTCAGAGTTATGCACCTCCTCCTTTTCTCGGTTACACTTTGTCAAACCGTTCGTTTTCCATTAGTACCCCGACTACTTGAACACGCGGCCGATCCGTAATCCAATTTTCCCTGTAGCACTTAGTCTCACTAGTTTACCTCGAAACACCGGTGCAGTTGACTCTTTTACTGAAACGCGGCTGAACCATAGAGTAATATTACTCTATGGGCTGAACGAGACCTTTCCGCGGAACAATATCCATGGCTACGTGTCATCCCATGATCTGGGGTTCTGTTGTTTGAATCACCTCTTCAGTCAACACCGAATTTGTGAGTTGGATAAATGTTTGTTGAATCATATATTTTCCATATTGAATTTTGCATTCCCTTGTTTTGAAAGCATGCCATATTTCCAGTAATGTTAGTAGTAATACATTGTATACGCCGTGTAGCTACCATATTTTAACTTCTAACCGGTACGTACTTGTAACATATTATTTCCACTTAATATGTAGGTACTTCGATCAGAGCTATTAATCATTTACGGAACATTAATTTGTACTGTTGTGTTTTTCTTTTTCTAAATAAACAACGTTATAAACAAATTGCAATGTACAGTATTATGTTAAACAATAATGCGTTCGGTTAGTAGACATTAATATATGATATTATACCATTACAGGAAAACATCAAGTTCCTACTGAAAACCCATTTAGGTTATATAAAATGATTGAAAAACAACTAGACTACAGTTTTCGTGTTGTGATTAATATGATATTCGTCGTGACGAAGTGTGGATGTACGGATATTCACTCGTATTCATTATTAAAATAACACTTGCGTAACAGTTTTACATTTAAGATATAAGAATATTATAACAATTGAATGAACAAAAAATGTATGAGATGGTTGAAAGTACTCATGAACTATAAACTAATACACGATCATCATAAATATATATAAAAAAAAAAAAAAAACGATACACTAGGTAACTACAAATTATTATTATTATTATTCATTGTATTTTTAAATTATACATAATACATTTTTCGGATGACAAAAAAAAAAAGCAATCCGTCGGAGCGACGGTCTGTATGACCATTTACGCGATATCATTAAGATTCGATTCTTTTGTGGAACACCTCGTTCGCGCAATGTATTGTTGTGTTTTATTATGACGCAACGATTACATTTTTAATCAAATATTGCACAGATTGCAGTTAACGGTTTCAATTAATACGTGTTATCCACTACCGAGTTATTACCGAGCTCAAATATTATTTTACGTAATATAATACTCGAAATACGATGTATGGTTTTCGGTTTCCCGATCAATTATCATTTTCGATACCGACTACTTCACTGAAGTAATGGCTGAATATTATTAACGTCCCAAAGATATCTACGAATAAAGGTCTGAACTGCGAATTATGGTCTTATTTTTTGTTTGGAGTACAGACGAGTTACGATCTGTGTTTTTTTTATTATTCGAATTGAGACCCGATTAATATTTGCCATGACTTGCATACATATTTAATATTATATGTTCCCTGATCGATAATGACGACGGCAAGTAATCAAATAATATTGGTTTATAACATAAGGATTATACACTAAACATTGGCTTTGATTTTTTTTTTCAAGATAATTTTCAATCTAGACTGATAAAATATAATGGCAGTATAATGTAGATACTAAAATACACCTTAATCTTGATTTTATTACTATCGAGAATATTTCGCTGCTTTTCTAATTTTGCTGTACTAAAAAGACTTGTAAAACATATATTCAGTTAAATACAAACCTGTTTATAATACTGATGCTACAAACCAGTCAGAGGTATGTATAAAAAACGGGAAGTAAAATTAAACTTAGAATGTATAGTTTTATATTAAAAAAAAAAATAATTGTATAAGTTACTATAAGATACTGTAAGTTACTTACTATCATAAGTGAGTATGTACTTGGGGTGCAACTAGTAGCCATATGTTGTAATTAAAGGTGGGTTGTTCTTAAATAACCGTTAAAAAAAAAAGTCACCGGCATAAAATATTAATGAAAAAAATATGGTTAGTACAAATACTTTGTTACAGATAAGGCTTGTGGTACATACCACGGAGTGATGGTTAAACCAAATTGGTATCGGTTTGTGGCATAGATGAATAGACTAAATTATTGTTACCAGAAAATTGATGAAAAGGGCCCAAAGGAAAAGGGATACTACCGATTTATCCGATTACATAAGACCAACCCATGAGAGATTTTAGCCTTCATATACCTACAAAAAAATTTTTTATTTTTATTTTATCATGAACATGTAACACATTTTTAATACTTAAAGTATAAGCATTTATTATTTTTATTTTTAAATGTAATCAATACTAAATGCTAAATTGTAATTTCTATAAAATATAAATATTAATTTCATAATTAATATGTAAAAGAAAAATGATTTGTTTGATTTATTTCTGAAAAGTTTAATTTTATTAATAAAATATTAAATTTCAAATGTATAAACATCAAAATTTTATTTAATATTAGGTATACTCAATACTTAAGTACTTTTTTTAAAAAAATTACCATTGGTGAAATCGTGTTTATTATATCATTATTATCGATCTCCATTAAAATGTCTTTTTACAATCATTAACATTAGAATTTCAAAGTTTTGTTGGCTTAAAGTACTACGAATTTATGTTTTCACATGTATTTAATTTCAATTACTTTATATTACCAGTCATATTTGTTATTTATTGTTTTTTATGTAAACAGATTGTATTAACATACTAACTAAAAAAAAAAATAATAAAACAAAAAAACCATGTGTATTAATTTAAAAAAATGAGCGTTCACATGACACTTGGCTCACTACTTAAGTTAATAATAGTTTATAAGTCAAATTAAGTCCTGGATATACATTAGTCTACATATAATCTAACCTAACCTAACCAAAACTAAGTAACAGCAGACGTGGCACTTTTTATTAGGTCATTTACAACAAAAAAATTTTTGTGATATCTTATCTAATAATGCTTAACGTATCAAACTAGATTTTTTATAATCTTCATTATCCAGTTTATTTTTATTTAGTGTTATAATATTCTTTTGTTAAACTATGACTTAATATTTTTCATTTTATAACATAATCCTGTAATGTGTTATAAAGACTGCAAAGTTATAATATCTTTAATTTTTTAATTATATTAAACATTCTAAAAGTTTTAGAGTTTTTGTTATGAATATTTTTTTAACATTTTGTTAATCTAAGCTGAAAAATTAGCGCAGAGTTATTTTCAACTGTTATTTTCAAAACGGGTTACTAAACTGTTAATAATTGAATCAAGTATTAAAATTATATACATTGCATTCATAATTTTAAAGAACACCATTTCTTTGTTCATCTTCATATCCATAAGAAAATAAACGTTTTTTTTTTCTTACTTCTTTCTTTCTTTTCTTCAAACTTTTGGTAAACTATCTAAACCCTGCGTTTATAATAATTAAAAATATATTTATAAACGTGTGAAATGTTTGAAGATACGTAAAAATGTTTGGGCAGTTATAATAGTTTCATATTTACAAAGAGATTATAATAAAAAAATATATCTGATTTAATATTAGAATCGTATATATTAATTTTAGTGTTTTAATCAATTAAATACGAGTATAAAGACTACTTTCTCGTTCATTAAAATGTCAAAATATTTTTGATACAGTCATATCTTTTACCCATCATCTTCTTTTTCCATTAGTACCAAGTTATTTATTTGAACTTTTTTCTACCCAAATACTCATTATTTTGTATAACTATCTAATAAATACCATAAAACTATAGAGTAAACCAAATAAAGATAATGTTTCATTAAGTAAGTAACATCACAAACAACTATATTTAAGACGTGTGCGTAGCACCAGACGTGTAGTTGGGTAGCCTCCGTTTCACTAAATTTGGCCTAAAATCTTTATTAACCTTGTGTATTGGCCGCCCTATCGGATGAATTTCCTAGCTAATTCAATAAATAAATATTTAATATATTAACTCTTTGTAGTCCAATATAAATTATGATAGTAATTTGATTTTTTTCGTGAATTTTAAAATTTAAAATTAAAAGATTTTTATACATGTATTTATGTATTTTTAAGAACAGGGACAAATAACTCCCTATGGTCCATTACGAACCTACTTTTTCCTTATATCCAATGATAAATATCATAATTAATTAAAAATACCATAATCACGTTAATTATAGATATAGTTCATGTTTTAAATGAATAATAAAATAAATTTATAGAAAATATTTATGATATTAAAAAATAAATGGTCAATTTTTTTATTATTGTCAATAAATGGAGTGGGTTCGATGTTCAATATTATAGTTTATAATTTATTATGTAACAAGACTTTAATTATTTAATTTACTATCAAATGATATTAAGTGCTGGAATTTTTAATTTTGTGCCTATTTCTAACAAGTCCAAATAATTTTTTTTTTTTCAAACAAATAATAATCGTCGCTCTTGTTTTCGAGATCGATTAAATCACCATAATCACAAGGAATTTCAATTAATAAATTTTCCATTCTGCGATCGTTAAATTTTGATTATTAACTTATTTTACTATTAAAAATTAAACGATTACGTTTAAATAATAAGTAAATTAAAGTCTCTAAGTGAAAAAAACTAAAAGCAACCTTGACGCGTGACAGTGAATAAAATTCGTGAAATCAATAATAAAACCCAATATTTATCTATAATGGTTTGAGTTGAGATTATTTTTAAAAATATCGAAATTCATTTTTCAGGCAAAATAACATTTATTTGAATAGTTATGTATTTAACGTCATTTGTTGATTTGAAAATTAATGGGAATGTTATCGATAAAAATGTTGTGACACATAAGTCCCAATAGCCAGATGGTAAAAAATGTATCTAACCAATGTTGAAATAGATAAAATACACACAGAATTTAAAATTCCCATTAGTTGGCTTAAAAACGTCCAGTAATAGTTAAACAAATGCTTTTTCAGTCGAATATTTACATTTTACAATAGTTATTAATCTTTCTTCTACAATATGCAATTACATTACAATGTAGCATGTGTAACTTAAGGATTGATACAAACTAAGAAGCATGTGATATTAGTCTTAATGCAATTGATTGGAATGATTAGATTGTTCTGATATTAAAATGTTTGGTTGGACTCAATATTATAATATCATAAAACTAAAAATGTCTTACGATTGTCTAATTTATGATGAATTTTTATACAGTGATATTTTAAAATTTAGTAGAGGACGAAGAAGATACATTCTTATATTGGCTGATTATCTTTTTTCCTTAATATGAGGACCCCGCGTTAGACGTTTGCCTAGTCATATACTTAAATGTTTATTTCCAATTTGTACTGGGCTAGAATTCATGATTAGTTGGAGGTATTGTCAAAGAAATATGATGAAATCCGATGTGAACCTAACCACGCAAATTCGATTGATCCGATGGATTATACATTCAGTGGTGATTATTCTAAAAAGTTGTTTATGCAATTCCACTGTAGATCATCGTTATCAACGTGGAAAAAATTACTTTATCTCAACTTACAAACAGTACTAATTAATCATAATACAATATTGTTTCGGATTTATAATCAATTTGTATAGTGCAGTAAAATTTGTTTACGATTTCCTCGATACGGAACAAACATGAGTATAGATTACAGGGATTAATAAGAATAATTCACTGTTATCTTGTTTAAATTTCTTGTCTTATGTGAATAAATTTATAAATGTTTAAAATTAAAAACCTACAAATTGTTCAGATCGGTTTTCCCGAGGGAACATCAAGTGAACTTCGCATCGTTTTCCAACGGTACGTTTTAAATGTTAACTAATGTTATGAACAATGAAAATGTTAAATATTTTTTCTTTGATACTTTAATCCACACAACAGTTGGCAACCGACCATACGAGGAAACGTATAGACCGTATATCATCCTATATTCAATCCCTACTTTAAGTATAGTGAAATATAATTTTACTCCTACAGTATAAAATATACGGATTCCTAATACTAATTTATCCCAAACCATGTAGGTACCGTTTAATCGTATCATTCCCCCAAGGATAGTAACCAGGAAATTTTAAGAAACCGTTTAAATCTATGTTTAATAAAATTTAAAATACCAATTTCATAATATCGTGTATACCGAATGATCTATACCCATGTTAATTAAAACAATAGTTTTCTTAGTATTTGTTTTATTAAAAAATGTCTTCCATATTAAGATCTATGCTTTTATTGTTAATCGAATTTCGTATGAAAACATTTATAAATTACTAGCTGAAATACCTGGCTTCGCCCGAGTGTAAAATATTTGTACATCATCATACGCCTCCTCGTAACTGTACAAGTCCACATTTCATTCCTGCCCCCGTCCCCATCCCCATTCCTGTCTATAATATCTTGCCGATTTCTTACAAAATGCTTCACGTTTTATTAATGTATCAATAACTTTAAACATTCACTGGCCAACGCTAACAATTTCTATAACCAATGGCATCCATACACAAATAAAATAATACTCGAAATTTCCGTCGGCCAAAAATAAATCCTTACGTGAGCCTATCTTTAAAATAAAAGAATAGAAAAAAATAATTACCTATATATATATATATATATATATATATATATATCTTTTATTTGTTTTTTACGATTTGAGTTTTAGATATTCCATTCAGCTTGGTTCGAGTTTCACTTTATGAATTATTTTTTTAAATATTTTTAATAAAATAAAAAGCAAAAAACAAAAATATGAAAAAACCTCAAATTTATCGGTAGTACTCGAAAACTTTTACTACGCAATTACATTATTATTAATATAAATTAAATTCGATATTCATTATATGTCTTTAATTAATATAAATACAAATAATTGTAGAGATCTATGTGCCATAGAAAGCCACTGGTTTTTAGATTAATATGGTCTCACATGTGATCAATGACGGATTACCTATATATGATTGAAAAAAAAGCGAAAACCCAATTATAGAAATTTTTCTGCAATACTACAATACAAAAACAAAAAAACACCAGACATAATCGGTCTCGTAGTTTTTGAGATTGGCCTTTTCAATGAAAATAGTTTCACATTTTTATAGTCGCATTACGATTTTTAATGTGTATAAAATATAATTTATTTCTAATTTTGCATCCGATTTCTCGTGTCAAAGAAAAATTTGTATTCATTCTAAAATTGTTATAATATCTGTTTCTCTTTAATAGCCATTCAATGAATTGTCTGTTAAATCGTTAAACAAATTAATAGAATTGTAAAAAATAAAGAAATTTTACTACGTAGTACTCATATAATGTCATTCCACAATTAATAGCAAGCAAATACCTTCGTTTTGTTACCAATGCTTACTTGCATGGATCGTATCATTACAGTGGTAACAATCCTATTTGTCTGTAGTTAATTAATTCAGTAACTCTTGGATCACATAACTCTATTCGTTGCTCATCGACATCTTGTCTAGTATAAATGATAGCACTTTATTGTTGGCACCAATTCATTTAAAAGTTTTCCTACGACCATTCTTGGACATTTTTTTCTATTCAACGTATGTCTTCCATTTTATTTCATTAACTGAATATAATTACTTGTTTCTTCTATTAATGCGTAAATCCAACAGGAAAATACTATTTTCAACTTCTTGTTTTTTTTCCACTGTTATATCATCATTTTGCCTTTAACTTTTACACTCCTATAAAGCTTATTCGTATATACATATTTAATGCGATTAATAATGTTCTGATTATCCGAACTAAACTAATTTTTGAGTAAAAAAAGTCTAAATTTTTCTTTTAAATGTGGAACACTTAGATACTTAATTATAATTTAGAGTAAATGAAAAATGTACAATGGTTAATTATTTAAAAAGCTACATGTATTCTGTTTTATTAAAAACATAATTTTAAGCAGACTTTTTGTTAAAAGATAATGTTAAATATTATTTGATCGGGTAATAGCGCGCAAAATATAAATCCGAGTACCTTTTAAATCGTATTATTTCCATATAATTTATGTTTGACAATAGATCACCTTTTGAATCATCAATTATATTAGTGTACAACACTAATCTTTGTGGCGGTTGACATGCCTAATAATATGATAATTGTTGTTTGTTTCAGTTGAGTACACAGAGCCTGTGTTCAAAAAAGGCAGAGTTTACAAAGGCATTTATTGTCCAACGCTCACCAACAGTTTCCGAGAACCCAGTCTTGAACTATCGTATCAAAGATACTCGCACAGGCAACGACAGAAGTCCTTAATCATCGTTAATTTCGTCGACATGACACTTAAAGCCGTTTTAGCCGGTAAGATGTCTTAAGATTTGATTAAAATATTATAAAATATCATGAATTATTAATTAGAAAATGTGCGACTGAAAATATTATATTATAAAAATAGATATAACCATAATAGTTGTGCCCAGTAGAAGCGTATATAAATTATAAATAATTGATAAACATGTTTCGAAATCTGAATAACGTGTAAATTTTATAATAACTAGCCTTGTACTATTTTATAGATTAGTATCAAACTTGCCTTGCACATTAAATCATTAAAATGACGGCTTAACATAATATGTTATAAACGTTTCTATTATTAACCAAATTCTAAGAGGATACTTTCGTCTTGTGAATAGTAGAACGGATGAAATTATAAATTTTTCTTAAAGCTGAATTTATATAATCAAATACACGTTAATAATATGGATGCCGAGTGTGTAGCAAGATGATAAACAACTCTCGGTTCAAAAAATAAATAAATAAATAAATACATACATATACTAATAAAATTAATACATCGAACAAAATGGTGAGTTTTATGTTCAACGCGACGAAAAATATATAACAAAGATAATTGAAGTCAACAAAAAGGTTTTCAATTAATTAGAAGAATTCCCTGAAATATTGATTTATTTGGTTAGAAGTTACGTTCATGTTTATTATTATTTATTTTTTTTTTCGTTAGAATATTTATGAAACTTTAAATTTTAATTAATTAACCGATCGATTTATTAAAGATTGTATTTTATTTTGATTTGTGTATCTTGAATTTTTTCTGACTAAGAATTAACGACACTTTTTTGGAATTAAAACACTTACTGCGTAACAGGAATGTCGAAAGCGTCATGAGAGTACATTTTCGAACAAGCAAAGTATTATTTTTTTACAACGCACGAAAGAATTTCCCTGCTAACAATAAAATTACTACCACCCACCCCCTGATAATGAGATCCGATTTTCGCTTATGACAACCGTGCATGGAAATTCCCGCGTGCATAAATTATGCGTGTCTATACAGGAGTGTGGCTGCTGCCAACCTATCACGAGCATCCGTATCATAGTCAGAGGGCCATATGGACGTGTTTGACCATGTTCGCCAATCTCACGGTATGCCTGCTGGGCTGGTGGAAATGCTTTGCAAACAACTATCTCCAGTGGGCCGCCGTTTTCACGTGGTGTTTCATCAACGTACAAGGTAACACTGACCGATGACGACAGATCATGAACCTGCGTTCTATTGAATGTGTTTACCAACTTACAAACGTGGACGTTGAAAAGTTTATGTGAAGTTAAAAATTGCATTAATTGTTTAACGGCTTTTTTAACTTGACCGTATAGTAATGCATGTATAGTGCAAGTAATCAAATAACTTGATGAACACAATGACCTGACTAGATTAAATAGAAATTGCAGAAACTATGCTATTCGCCAGTCGGTTGAAAGTTTTATTTTTATTTAATCACTTTTGGAAAATGTTATAAACACATTGTCCAGATTAAATGTCGTACAAACATCCGCTTATATAGGTACGTACATCACTATAGTGAACGTTTAACGGAATACATTTGTATAACTCCGAGTTAGGATTATATCTTTGTTCGTACCAACTTCAAACTGAACAAGTCAAGTCGATTGTTTCATTAACTTTATTCACTAGACTGACGGTCTTGTGTTGGCTTAACTACTCTAGAACTTGAGTTGCTTTTAATTATTATTTAATATTATATTATATTATAGTATATATTATAATATAATTTAATTATTAAGCACCGTTAACTTGCTCGTCTTTATGGTTCCATATCGGCGAGACACGGTTCGCGGTGACTATAGCGGAAATCTTATAGTGAATTTTCGTCACAGGTTTTGTATGGGAAAGCTACGGCCAAGGATCCAGAGAATATCTGGTGTGGTACGTTTTGTTCATAGTTTTCGTAACCTACGCTATGTTACCACTACCGTTGCGATGGTGCATACTGGCCGGTTGTTCGACCGCACTACTGCACATACTCATCACCAGTTACACAAAGTCGTCGAAAGAAAAAGTAACTACTCCGTTATATTCGGTTTAAGAATCTGATGTTGCCCGTTCGAAAAACGGGCTTCAATGTACCTTGTGTATTTACTCATACATGTTGTCCGTGTAGAATACACTGTGTGTCACCCGCCAGTTGACTGCGATGAGCTTGTTGTACGCTGCCGTCAACTTTGCCGGGATGTACACAAAGTTCCTAACAGATAGAAGCCAACGAAAAGCGTTTTTGGAAACTCACAGATCCACCGAAGCGCGGTTTAAGACCCAAAAGGAAAACGAACAGCAAGAAAAACTCTTACTCTCCGGTACACTACATTAAAAAATACACACGGATAGTATCATTAATGTTTCGTATTATGTTATAGTTTTACCGGATTTCGTGGCCAGAGAGATAATTAAGGATATTGCTTCTGAAACGGACAAAGGACCTTTCATGCCAAATCAGTTTCACAGGATTTACATCCATCGCTATGAAGACGTTAGCATTCTCTTCGCGGACATTAAAGGTTTTACAGGCAAGTAAAATATTTACCTTCGACAACACTCTTCTTCTAAATATAACAAATGTAATCATTATTAATTCATCGTTCATCAAACATTATGTTTTAAATAGGTAAATTTATGTTAATTTAAAATTTTAGTTAAAATCAATTACAATTAAGTTTCTGCTCTTGTTTTTGATTTATAATTTGTTTGTATATTTATTTTTAGAATGGGCGAGTCGTACTTGTGCTCAAGAATTAGTCAGAGTATTGAACGACTTATTCGCCAATTTTGATAAACTAGCCGCGGTAAATTTCACACTATATTAATAATTTTTATTCAATTTTTCGTTTAAAAAATGTGTCTACTTTTTTTACTTTTTAGGAAAACCATTGTCTGCGTATCAAGCTTTTGGGCGATTGTTATTATTGTGTATCAGGTCTTCCTCAAACTAGACAAGACCATGCCGTGTGCTGCGTAGAAATGGGTTTGCACATGATAAACGCTATTAAAGACGTGCGAAATAAATTAAATGTAAGAACACAATGTTGAATCATTTAAAAATGAAGACACTGAATACATTTAATTAAAAACAGGTAGATCTAAATATGCGTATTGGAATACATTCAGGATCGGTCCTTTGTGGAGTTTTAGGACTGAGAAAGTGGCAATTTGATGTATGGTCTTACGATGTAACGTTAGCCAATCATCTAGAATCAGGAGGAATACCTGGGTATTTACATTATTATATAATTACCATCCATACGCGTCTATGTTAATATTAATTAATATTTAATTACATTTTAGACGAGTTCACATTTCCAAGGCGACTTTAGATTGCTTAGAAGAAGCTTACGATACTGAACCCGGCCACGGAGAAAATAGAGATGCTTATTTAAGAGTAATATTAATTAGTTAAAATTACTTGATTATTCTGTGATATTGTGTTTTACTATTCAGGATCACGGCATTGAAACGTTTTTAATTAAAGATCAAGAACCCTGCCGAGGACATAGAAAGTTTCAAAAAATCAACTCTTCCAGACCTCGATTATGGTCGGACGAAAAATTGAGCTTCAACCCTAATGCGCATAAACTAATATCGCCCAAAATAGGTAATTAATCATTTTTAATTAATTAATATATTTCATAAACGTATCTAAATAAATATACTTAGTAACTGACTGAATGATATTTTGCATATTATAAATTGAATCAATATTAATCTATCAAGCTGCTTTAATACGTAAATTTCTACTTTTACTGGTAATTTGAATAAACTATGTTAAACGATATAACTAAAAGACATTCAATGTAAAACAGCATTTTTCTTTTTTTTTAGTTTTGTGATAATATATAGTGATTTTGACTTTTCTGTTTTTACATAATATTAAAAATATGTAAATTACATGAACACGTCATAAATAGTAGTATAACACATATTAAATTATTTTATAATGAGTTATCAGATTTCCATGATTTATTGTTTACTATACGTCAGTTTAATAGTCGTCATCATTATTATTATGTTACTTTTCAATTGAATTAATCTTTGTTTATCACTAAGACGAGAGGAAAATCTTAGAATATTTGCTGAATATTAAATGTTCGCTTTTGCATTCATAAGATAAATTTCCATACTAATTATTGTTTACGGGTTATACGTTTTTTAACACAACATTATACATAAACTATGTTTTATTATGCACTGTTAAATATTTCTGATAGTAGTGTTGACATATTTTGGTCAAGTTGTAAAATATAATAATATTATAAATTGTAAAAAATTCAACAATTAGTACTCCGGTTAATGGCCATATTCAATAAGATAAATATTTTAAGTTCAGTTAAGATTAAATAAAATTCACTGATAATCTATTATAATTTAACATAAACGCCGTCAGGAATTTCGTCAAGGGGGTGCGTTATGCATAGTATATACGTTGATTTCTAAATAATGCTTAAATTATTTAAATTAAATATATAGGAATATTTCTTCAAATTGTATGATAATATCACAATTATTTTCATTTTTTTTCGATAGCTTCAAAGTAATGGAGGCTACTAGAAAATCCGATAGTTATAATAATAGTCTCCATCCTACATTTTAAATTGTATTCTTTTTTTTAAAATCCAAGGGGACAAGTGCACCCATCTCACTACGCTTTGACATTTAATTTATTTCTTTTGACATTTATATTCGAGGTTACAGTATGATAAAGTACTGAAGTGTAATGTTATTTTTTAAGCTCTATAAAATGGATGGATTAAAAAATTATTTTTGTTTTGTACATATTTATACTGCATTTATCAATAAACATTATACATTGTATAGTGTTTTGTTGATGGTTACGATTATATGCACTTGCGATAATACATAAAATGTATTTAAATTAACAATAACTGCATCAATAGTTTCGAGAGCAAACCAACCTTGCATGTTGGTAAAAAAAATATTTTCAAATTCTACTATAAATAAAAATGGTAAAACTCTTAGGTGAGACACTACTGCTGGGGGAGGTACAGTGATGAGTGAATTTTTAAAAGTTCGAAACACTACAAGAATACATCAACAAATGAATTTCAGTGAAAGAAATCGGATAGATCAATTTATATTATCATGTAAGATATAATATATATATATAAGATGGTGGATACAATAAAACAACAACATTTTTTAATAAGGTAGTTGAACTTTTAATGTTCTAACTTTCACAACGATAAAAAGTGGCATATACAATTTGGGGAAATTGAAAAGTTCAAGTATCTATTAACCGCACAAACTTCATAGCATACTAATAATATAATGCAGTATAAAAATGTGAATCAGTGTACAGTCAAGTTTATTCGGCATAATCGTTCGAGAATCGACTGCGGACGGAGCATAAATTCTAAAAATATTTTTGCGAGGAGACCATTTTTTTAACACTTATCTTGTTGAATTATTGTTCACATGCGATGATTTTTAAAGGAAAAATATTATCTATATACTATTGATCTCGTAAATATATAACATTTGTATTACGCATTACAATAAATGGGATTCTAAACAATAATTTAATGGGTTTAGAGGATTATGCCGACGATATCAAATGTAACGAATGGACTCCGGAGATCGTTTGAAAATGTAAGTATGATTATCCGTGGTATTTACGAAAATGAAAAAAACCGTGTATTTATTATAAACCACGTATAAGTAGACGTTGAACATGTTTCATATGTAGCTAACACGAGTGATCAGGAATTGGAAATCGACGACGGCGAATGCGGTACACCGATAACGATCGAAGGCGATGTCGAGCACGCTGAGGACATAATGGATCATTGTATCGAAGTCGAAAGCAACGAAAGATGAGGAACGAAAATATCGGTCGGTGGACGTTGAGGTTCAAACAACCGGAAATCGAATCAAAAGTAAGCACGAGCAAGTCACGGTGATACCGGTCGATTAGCACATTGGTTTATTGATGTACGAACTCTAAAAGTCTAACGTTGGTAAGGATCGGTTTTCTCTTGTTCTCGCAATAATCCCGAACAAAAGTTCACGCGACGGTAGGGTAGATAAAATCGTCAAAAAGGCCAATGTTGTTCTAATACGAAAAAAAAATTCTGTACGTGTTCCAGTTTTGTCAGTTACGCGAAGACATGTTCAAATCGAACATGGCGTGTTGTTTTATCATTTGGCTGTTCGTCGTGTGCTGTCAAACAATTATGTTGCCCCGGTGCATGAAGCTTCTGGTCGCCTTGGGCGTTCACCACCGTGGTCCTTTGCGCCGCACTGACGCTGGTCATGGCCGAAGAGTTCTTGCACTTGCCGTCGGCTCTGCAACGGATGTCCTCGGTGCTGGTACAGAACCGGTTCAGAAGGACGATGTTCATTTGCGCCGTGGTCGGTCTTATATGTTTCTCCTCCACGCTAAGTCTCGTAAGTGTCCCCGTTAACATAATCGGTTTTCCGGTTTTTTTTTTTTTTAATAATTTAACGACTGTTGCGATATTCCGCTTCGAGTATATCCGTGTACGACATTCTACCATCGCATTTTATTACGTGCAATTAATACGGTAACATTACGACGAAGAGGCTTTAAACATTGCTCGCGAGCTGAATACTTTCAGTGTGCATTCCGAACAGCACGTAATACTGTTATCTATTCGTGAACGAAGAAGATGCATCGTGTATTCCGAGAACCGTGTCGTCCTTAACGTTTTCATTCGTCGTGTTGTGCGCTTAATGCTGTTCCCCGGAATCACGTATAGTTCTACGGATCTTACGAGATCAAAGAAAAAATTAACTTTTGCAACCATGTAGGCCTAACGTTTTGTTTCCTTAATGACTAATTTGCTTAAACTACGAACATTGATTGTAGGTCTAAGTCGAAGACTGATAACGTAATATTAGTGACGAAAACTAATACATTTCTATAAGAATTTTCTATTATAAGTTATGAGGACTTAGTATTTGACCAATGAATTACATTATTAAACGGCTATCTATTGAATAATTTGTTCTTAACCCCTTCATGCATCACTTTTTATTTTTTCCCGAAAAAAAAAATGAGTTTATTGTATAAAACGTCAGGATCATGAGAAAAATATATAAAAAAAAATTTGATTTAAATTTCCCCTTGAAGTTGATCAAAGTTTAATTTGTATCAAATATGGTACAATGCGCACTAAAAGTTCGTTTGTGCCATATTCGGCCATCATGCATTAGAGAAAACAATTTTTATTTGTTCCATTTCTGGCCCCCATGCACTATCAATATGCTCTTATGATACTCATTCAAAAATGCAACATTAGGTGTGCTATTTTTTTTCTGTAATTTTTTTTATTTTTTTTTTTTTATACAAATATAATAAGTTGCTATTACATAATTAAATATTAATGTAAATAAACCGTTTTATATCTTTTTATAATTTTGTAGGATAAAAATTGTCATAAATAATACAATATAGGTATACCTAATATTATGTTCATGTATTTTTAACAATGAACATAATATTAGGTATACCTATATTGTATAATATATTGTACATTTAATTTTTAACAATATAATATGGTATAACAAATAAAAATACATAATAACAAGATGATTAAATACTAAATAAAACAGTCTTGTTTTTCTTTTCATTACAAATTAAATGTTAGCATAAAAATTATCAATATTTTTTTCAGCATTGTCAGAATGTTCCGAATCAGAACATTCATCTAATAAATTTTAATTAGTGGTAAAAAGTTGAAGGGTTAATTTTTAGACCTAGAAAAAAATCAAGTTACTATATTTTTAATGCATGTTGTGCCAAATATGGCACATATTAAGTTTTCATTATATTTCAAAAAATATTATACTTAGAAACTAATAATTACTTTTAAATTAAATCTGACAAACTGACAAACACGATGGTATTTTTTTTTTAATTAGGTAGTATCAATTTTTTGTTATGATAACATAAAATAAGTGATAACTACTCTTGGTGACAAAAATATTTGGAGAGGTTTAATTTTTTTCTATAACTCACAATTTTACCGTTAGATTACCTGCCGAATCTGGCCATCTATGCAGTAACGTTATAGCTTTATTTTCAAAGCCACAAATTACGAAAAACTGATTTGTGCCATACATGGCACACTATGCATGAAGGGGTTAACTTATATCGGCGGCGAAAATCGATTACCAAATGTAACCAGAACCCATCAAGTCCCGATCCAATGTTGTGAACTAATAATTTTGTCATTGTCATCGCTGCGTTTCGAGATGCAGCGTTTCGCCGCGCAAAAAGTCACGAGCAGTTGCAAACGTTGATTATCATAAACAGCAGTTGAACATAATCAATTGTTAATGTACGCGTTTGCAGTTGTTCACGCCGGACGAACATTTGATACGGAAGAACAAACCGAGGGGCGAGGATAACGACCGGAAGGCGAAACAACGGCGACCGGACGATAGCGGCGCCGCCAGCGACTGCGTGCACCCGGAGTACCTGGTGTTCACGTGGGTGCTGTGCCTGATAGCGCTGGCCACCACGCTGAAGCTGTACTTCCTGGTGAAAACGTTCCTGGCGTCCGTCATGGTGGCCGTGTACACGGGGCTCACGTCGCTCGCGTACCCGCAGGTGTTCACGCAGAACGACTCGGACCACCGGACCATGCCGCTCTCGTCGCAGATGATGCTGCTGCTGATCGTCTTCCTGGTGCTGGTCGCGTACCACGCGCGGCTGGTGGAGGTCACGTCCCGGCTGGACTTCCTGTGGAAACGCGAGGCCGAACGGGAGCTGACCGAGATGCGGGAGACGCGGACCAACAACCGGCAACTGCTGCGCAACATACTGCCCGACCACGTGGCCCATCACTTCTTGTCGTCGTCGCGCAGGCACACCACGACGTGAGTTGTCGCGCGCGGGTTGAGTGGACGGTTCCCCCGTCGTCCGGTAGCGCAGCGTCCGCGTGCATATTCGATCGTGACGCCGGTCCGCGCCAAATAGCATTAGCACGAATATATTACGCCGCGCTCCCGTCAAACTTTTAAGGACTTTAGTTTAAACGTTCGTGAGAGTTACGTGACACAACTCGAAGAAACGAAACGAAAGCTCGAACGTCTGCATCCCCGGCATATACCCGCCCGGCACGTCGCGCCGCTCTCGAGCCGTACCGCACCGCTCGGCATTCCGTGCTATCGATTCCGACGGGAACCGTGCGTACAGGTACCCGGGCATTCGTGCCGGGACGCAGTCGTGTTTCCTTTCCGGTCGCTTCATCGGCGCAGATGACGCTTAACGTGGACCGGTCGGCGTCGACGGTTTTGCGAATACGATTTCGTTCGGAAATAGATAACGGTTTCCCCCCGCCCCCCCTCTTTTGTAGTACGCTTCACAACGTGTAAGCCGGCTTTCGGTCGGGGCTCTGCTCTGGGTAAAAGTCCTGTAACTATCACCGAACTAGCCGAAAAATGTAAACGTCGCCTTACACGACGCATACACGTCTACACGCAGTCAATATCTTTCCTCTTATCATCAATCGCTGCACGATTATGTAACGGTGAAAAATAATTTCCGCGATTGGGGACCCAAGCCGCTGTTCTCGTTGAAGCTGAAATCAAATTCGATATAATGATTGCACAACGCCCGGAAAAATCGATAACCGTGGCAACGCTGTTACGCCGTCGAAACAATTTCTTCGCAGGGTCATCGCTAACTCGTTTGTTGCGCATTTTTAGCGAACATTGTTCGATTAAACGGCAAAATGACTTTCCGTATATGTGTTGAATATTTCATGACGAGAAACCGTTCGATGTACACCACGATCTATATAATGTAATGTACCGAAATAACGAAACGAATCAGGGGCGTCTAAAACGGTACCCAGGTGGTGTAAATATATTGATTTATAATGATTAGAGCACGGATGTACAAGACTCGGAATTTCCTTTCGAAATGCTTAGACAATGCTCAACTAAAACATACAGTTAAATTACAAAAGAATATACTTTGCATTTTTTTTGGCCTTTTAAGGTCATTTTAAACTCTCTTTTTTTTTAGTCATTATTTAGTTATTTTACGAGTATTTTCGAGTCTTAAGGACATTTTCGAGCTTCAATATTCGTGACGTACTAATTGCATGCAATAGTTTCAAAATATATGGTAAATAAAGATGTACACTTTACATATTTACCTACAGTATTTATAAAAATCTGCGTACATGTTAAAAAGTTGATAGGACAACGTTTGTTCACGTATTAAATGTATACTAATAATAATAATTTTGCACAAACTGAACTATTATTTTCTGCGGGCGTCTCTGAAACGTACTGCCTGTAATTTATTATTATAAAAGGTATAAAAATACCTTTTTTTTTCGTGTTTGAGCCGAGGACCCAGCGGGAACATATAAAATACCTATAAAAATATATAAATATAAAAATAAAATACCTACCTATATTATAGGTATTTTATTATTTCTTTTTTATACAGACTATTGCTGCGTTTTAAATACGCATGTATTATGTGTATGTGGTATAAGATCATACTTATCTTTTAAGTGCTCAGTGGCGGCGCGATGCAGGTTTTATTGAAGCAGCTTCTTCGTGACTAAATTGGGGTGAGTTGTGTTGTGTAACAGAGCAATGTAATACATAATTTGCAGGTTTGACATAAAATATTATTAAAAATTATTTAGTTCAGACCCGTTAATTGTAATGTTTACTCTGAGTTTAAAACTTTGACTTAAGTGGGAGGTATTCGATACACGTAACTGCTTCATTGGAAAAAAAAACTTCTTGCCACCTCTGTAAGTGCTCATTAATATTTTACAGGAACTGTACTCACAGTCGATCGACAAAGTCGGTGTTATGTTCGCGAGCATACCAAACTTTACTGAGTTTTATTCGGAAGACATCAACAAAGGAATGGAGTGCATCAGGTTGCTTAACGAAATAATCGGTAAGCACGAGCGGCAATTATTAAAATATGATGAAAATGAAGAGGTGGGTGTGATGTTTAATTATGTTATAGTATAACATCATACTCCTCTCTGTACCACCTCTTAACAACACAA
Organism: Sipha maydis; assembly: GCA_034509805.1. Lineage (NCBI taxonomy): Eukaryota > Metazoa > Arthropoda > Insecta > Hemiptera > Aphididae > Sipha > Sipha maydis. The sequence goes on along the minus strand of JASXSY010001986.1, from coordinate 419 downwards.
TTACATTGACGGCCGTTTCGCTTATTAACATACTATAAAGTGCTACACAACCGATCATTTTCGGTTTGTCGATTTCAAATAACGCGATTTAAATTAATTAAACATAATAAAAGTGCGTTCACAAATAACCCACGAAACCAAATAAATTTTTTTTTAAATAACCCTCCCTTCGTGATATAAAGTCACCGAATTTCCGTTATTGATGTCGTGATAAAATAAAATTAAAAGATCTTATTTTTTTTATTTTTTTTTTTTTCTATTTACATTAAAATCGTATAAATCCATGACATTATATTACTCTATCGTTTTGAAAAATGCTATTCGAAATTATTCAGTCAAAAACGACCGTAGTTAGTCGTGTATAACAATGCCATGTATGTTAATATTTATTTTTTTTATTATTATTATAACCATGAATT